>JBAMCF010000375.1:0-380524 GCA_037075285.1 Drosophila lutescens
CCCTCGCACTCCCTTTAGCCCCAATAGATAGTCGGGACACCAACCCGAGTACAGCGTTCGCACTCCCTTTAGCTGAGTGACGGGTATTAGATAGTCGGGACACCAACCCGACTATAGCGTTCTCTCTTGTTTTCTGTTTTTTTTTTCCTTTTTCCCTCATAACTTCTGCCGATAAGCAGAGGGCACAAACACATATGGCGGGTGTATAGATGATTGATGAATGGAAGTTTTCGTATTCATGTTTGTGTTTCCTGTTTATCCTTTTTTCGGTTGCAGGATATTGTGCCCATGGAACAAGTGAGCTCGATGGTCTCCAACGGCGGTGGCAGTGTGGCCATGCAGCGCGACGATGAGTACAGGAATCGGATCATGAAAAGTAAGTGTGTCGCGGGGCAGCCAAAAACAGAGAAAGACCCCCTGTTGAAACCCCAACCTCCATCCCCCTACACTGATATAAAAAACTAAGTATAACCAAAGATTTTATATTTAATTTAAATATTTTTCTCTAATTTTTTCATATTTTATTAATTTTGAACATTAAATTTAACAAGTTATTAATTTAATTTTTTTAATTATGATTTAAAATATTAAAAGTAAAGATTTCATATGCAATCCTTTGTTTTTTTTTTTAATTTTTAATTTGAAAATATTACATTTAAGAATTAGTTAATATACCAATTTTATAAATGACCTAAAATATTTAAATATTTTAAATTTTTTTTATATATTCTCTGTTTAAGAGGTAAATATAAATTGCCTATAAGCGTGTAAATTAAATATTTCAATAATCCAATGAACTATGTTTTATATTTAATATTATGTTTCTTATTTAATTTAATTATGTAATAGGAATCTTTGCATTCAATATGGATATATTTATATTTACTTTTATGTTTTGGATCAGTGTACCAATCCAATCACACAGAGAGGTAACAGGACCACTATCCCTGACCTACTGGCTTTGCAGTTGACATACTTAGTTTAATCCCCATTCCCACCCATACATACATACCCAGAAAACCCCCTTCTATACCCCCCAGCAGGAGGGGCAAATAAATAGCGTTTCACATTTCGCTTAACCGTTTTGCATCCCCTCCGCCACCGCCCATGTCTCTGCATGCCGTCAACCACACATGCTGCGCCTTACTCTTAGCCTAGATTTAAGCCAAGCGTAGATGCAATCGTCATTTCGACACACTCTATAGCATAAAATATATATAACATATATATAACAAGAGAGAACGCTATAGTCGGGTGCCCCGACAATCAGATACCCGTTACTCAGGTAAAGGGAGTGCGAGGGAGATGGAGATAGAAACTTTGAACACGCATAACTTTTTAACGAATGGTCCGATTTGAAAAATTTCTTCTACATTTCGATAGGTATTGATAAACACAATAAAACTGCATTTTTACTTTTCCGAAATATTGAAATTTTTAAAATCGTATATAAGCGATTATGGGCGTTAGAGGGGGCGTGGCACCCTTTTGAAACAAACTTGCGCTGCGTAGGAACTCCTAGAATCTGCATGCAAAACGCTAATCTTCTAGCTTTTATAGTTTCCGAGATCTCAGCGTTCATACAGACAGACAGACGGACAGACAGACGGACAGACGGACATGGCTAGATCGACTCGGCTAGTGATCCTGATCAAGAATATATATACTTTATGGGGTCGGAAACGCTTCCTTCTAGCTGTTACATACTTTTGCACGAATACAATATACCCTTTTACTCTACGAGTAACGGATATAAATACACACACACACCTTTAAGCAACTTGTAAATTCGTCGACTAACCAGTTTCTTTCCTTTAAATTATATATTAAAACGTAAACTCATCATTTCATGATGCTTGCCCAACAAATTCGACGAATTTGGAACGCTCTCAATCTGTACAAAATTGCATTACAAATATATCAAATATAACGAAAAATGCCATCATCAAAATCCAACTAACTAACCAAAAAATCAACCAAAAATCAACCAACCAAACGCTTCTCTTTCACATCTCTCCATCTGTAGTACGTAGACTTGGTGAGTGCAACATGATTAATATTTTAATAACCATTCTTTCGATTTCGGTTTCGGTTTGTATAATAATATAAACATCAAACTGTGCGTGCAAATATGCGCATAAGTTATTTGCTGGTAAGTATGGTTTCATTTCATTTACAATTGAGATACATAGTTTAGCCCGAAATTAAGTTCCGTGTGCATAAATGAAATATTTACAAGCGCCTGATTGCTCTTCAGTGTTCAACAGGGCGTATGAGCAATGCATCCTATATATGCAGTATAAACATATGTATGAGTGCAGGTGTGTGTGTGTTGGTTTTTCTGTGCGCCTGTGTGAAACGCATTAGCATTTACATATACATTTACGGTTTACGTTTAGCTGCCAAAGGAAATGGTCTCGGGGGCGTATACTTAATGTCTGTTTGTGCCTATATGCCTGCCAGGCCTTTTGCTCTGTGGCTTTTCAGAACGTCTGTCTTTCCGTCCGAACGACAACTTCATTTGGGCCAAACTGAGAAGAAGAAGCTCATAAACCATAATGCTGACCTCTGCTGTAAATTACTGGACCAAGCACAAAGGAAGGAATTTTTCATCATTAGTTAATTTGGGTCCCCAGTTGTGTCTACCCTTTTCCTTTTTTCTCCCCTTTCTCCCCCTTCGAGCCACAAATTTAGCATAAACTTGGCATTTAACAGAGGCGAACGAAAACAAAAGTAGGAAACAAATCATTTGCAGGCCAAAGACAAAAGCGGGTCGGCGAAATAAAAGAAATTAAAAAAGGCTTCGGTTTAACCCCATTTTCCGAGACGAATACCCAAACCCCAAAAACCCCCGGGAATTGGCTGCCAACAAATGAAGAATCTCAAGCCAGTTCAATGCTCTTGTTTGCTGCACCAAAAGTTAAGAAAATCGCCTTAGACGCGCGAGCACAAGTACACAAAAAGCCATATAGAGCAAATATTTTATGTCTTTTCATTGAAGAACTTTGCGCAGCCTTTTTCACTTTGGTGCACAGAAAAATGTTCTTCTTAAAATATTCAGATCCTTATTTCAAAAATACTAGCTAATCTCTTGAATAAAATTATAAAGGTGTAAAATATTTAATTAAAAATGATTAAAATATTTTTGAATAAATGTTAAATAAAGTATATATTTTTGAGACAGAACTAAGCAAAATGTACTAAAATACAAACTAAGCTACCGAATAAGCTTTAAGAAAATAGAAACTCGAACGTTTAAACATTAATAAAAGTTGGTCCCTTATAAGAAATAAGTGAACTTTTAAGATTAACGCAAATAACCTAAGAATACTCCAAAAAGCTTTTACCATCTCAACAAAACTATTTTCTTTTTAATTGTTAAGAACCTACATTTTCTTGTAAACTTCGAGTTACAAGTACAGACCTCTTAGTTTGTTCCGTATAAGAGGCCAAAAGTTCTTCCCTACTCGTTTCGCTTATGAGTTTTTCCGCCCAGAAAAGAAAAAAGAAAATGCAAGAAGAAAAAATAATAAAATAAATGTCTGAGCATTTTTCCCCTTTATTCGGCCAGATTCAAATGATACGTTTGAAGCATACTTGATGCGCACAGATTTTTCACAACTTTTACGGCAAATGCTTGGCATTTTGGCTGGCAAGTTGAGTGGAGAGCAAGGATATTGCATATCGATCGGACTCGGATTCCCTAAGGACATTGAGCCAAGCGGAAACAAGGCATTTAAAAGCTGGAAATTGAGTATTGAATAGTTGGCAAACAATCGTTAAAGGGAATCCCCGAAACCCCTTAACCCCAAAAGGGGGAAAACTTTAAGAATGCCATTAATTAGGGCGTGTTTAGGAGGCGTGTCTCTTTCTCTCTCCCCCCTTTGGCTAAATAGCCCGCCAGTTTAGCTGCCATTAAAGCACAATAATAGGCCCTGTCGGCTCCAGTCTCGTCAGTTTTTCAGCCAGTTTTTGGACCAGACTCTGGCAGTTGGCCAAGAAGCCGACCCGACAATAAGGCTTGGCAGACAATAGGCAACCAGCAACGCAGCCCAGAAAATGACGCATTTGGGTGCAAGTGCCTCGTGTGGCCTCATGCGGAAGTTGTTAATTTGACGCACAAAAGGCAAATGGCGATGCAACTGGCACAAGTGGCGATTTAGCACGAGACACTAACATGTCGTCATCGTCGTGGTGCAACAGGACGTATACGTATTATTCCGATAATTACCAACACGGACAGTCGAGGAGCTTTGGAGACTTTCCAGTCTTCTTAACTTGTTGCCAGTTTAGGGCGCTTGATTTAGGTTTATATGCAGGATATATATGTACTCTATATTGCTTGGCAACTGGCGTATGGCGCATCCTGCTAAAGCCAACACAAGCATCCAATTAGTGTAATTTATATCAATTCCAGGACCAGTTTTTGCTCATTAGCCAAGTCGAAAATGGCAAAATGCAATTACCTGCTTCAGGTAGTAAAAGGCTTTTAAAAAGAGCAACAATTTCAGATTATTATCAGGGATAGATACACCATAAGAAACAAATTATATTTAACTACTAAAAGCTAAAGCTGAAAAAATCGATATTTACGATATTTTCGGAATATTGTATCGATAAAATCTAAAAAATAATTAAAATTATGCTTATAATAAAGCTTCTGAAAAAACATCAATGTTTCCGATAAACATCGCCTTATGAAAAATATTGATAATATCGATTATGTCGATATCTTTTAATCTCCATTTAGAAATTGAAGTTTTATTAAGAGTGGTTCCATTTTAAGAATAGCTAAATGTGTTTACAATGTTTTTATATTATGATAAAAAGCAACCACTCTCTTAAATTTCAAATAAATATTAAATCATAATTAATTGGTACTTATACACAACAAAGTCCCTTAATTACCATGTCACAAATTGACCTCATTGGCATATTACAAATTATACCATTTATTACATTTTCTAGTGATTTAAAATTGAAGTACTTCAAATGTTTATCACTGAAAGTGATATGTGTATCTTTTTACTTAATTTGCTTTGCAAACAGCACCCGTATTCTTGGTCTATTTATTCAGTATTGCCTTGAACTCATTGGCTGCATTAGTTATCCCTGGTCAGCAGGACAAATACAAAACTGCCGCCTTTCAAATATTTACCATTCAATTTGACAAACACAAAGATAACGAGCCAACAGTTGTTGGGGAACGGAAACGGGAACCGGGGGCATTAAATATTCAGGTTTATGCAAGCATGTAAATGCCAGCCGAGAATCGCCGAGTCTCGAGTCCTTGCGTGACTTTTCTGCCCACGGGAGCAACCGGTTGAAAGCCGAGACTCGAGTTTTCTGTTCGCAGTTCGTGTATATAGTTGTGGACCGGGCTTAGTAAAATGCTAAAATGGCCTACTTGCTGGGCCCAAAATTCGCTGGGAGATGGGTTGCTCACAGCTGCGACAGTTGACAACGCGGTCGAGTTGACTCAAGTCGACTTGACTCGTCTTGACTTGACTGATGCAAAAGCATCAGCGGCAGCCAAATGAACACTGGCATAATGAAGGCGGTTTGCGGGGGCTATTTTCCACAATGGCTGGGGTTTGGTAAGGGATTGAGTCACACTTGGAAAAAAATATGAAAGTACAGAGACATTAACCAAACTAGCAAATACTGAGACATAGCACTTATTTAGGATTTCTTCGACCAATTTAAACTTACTCAAAATTTAATCTACATAATCCGAATAAAAAATGTTTTTTTAAGTAACCGTTTTAATAAAATTTGATTAAATGACTTTTATATTCAAAAAAAAGTTTCTGAAAAATGAAATCTAATTTATTTGGCAAATTTAAAGCTAACCAAAATTGAGATCTGCACAATCTGAATAAAATACTTTTCAAAAATAATACTTTTCAACTCAATTTTTGTATAAATTTTGTATCTTAAGTAAAATCATATTTTTTAATATTAAAACAAATCTTCACAACTCTATGAATTTTTAAAAAATTATAACAAGGAAAATACTAAAATAAGTGCGGGAAAAAATATGATTTTTTTTTAAGCTTTTAAGACATTTTTGTATATTCCTCGTAAGAATATTCAGATATCTCCAGATACAAAAAAATTATATTTAATTTTTACAAATTCCCATGGATTTATTCACAATTTTTCCCAGTGTTTTTATTGTAATATACATTTTTCGGGGGCTGCATCTAGTTCGAAGTAAACTAGTTCGAGGTTGTCACCAACAAAGGATGCGCTGCATCAAAGCCATCTGCGAATGGGTCTCCATTACATTTTGGCATCTCGAACTTTCTCATCTGGCATCCGGCAGCAGTCCACATCCTGCATCCTTGAGCTGAAAACGTAAGCGGAAAAGCGGAACAGCGAACAGTAGTTGGCGAGCTATTAACTTGTCCACTGTCAATGGCAATTAGCATAAATTGTGAGCCACCCACCGACATTGCAATTGTTTGCTAAGCGCAAACAAAGGGGCATATATAGTATACCCGATAAATAAGTACCAGTAAATACGATTCAAAACCATCGTTCGTTCAGTTCGGTTTGGTCTATAAACTACGCCGGACTTGTGGAAACGGCGAGCGGACAAAAAGCACGTTGCATGCCCCCAAAGGAAAGGAGTGGAGTGTGTTGTTATTAAATTAGTTTTCCGTGTTTCTCGGTGCTTGCTCCTCTGTGCTCGTGTTCTGGTTCACGGACCAAGGATTAAGGACTACCGAGGAGACCGTATCCTGGATTAAGGCATCGAGGATGAGTCTGAGCAGCAGGAACGCCATCTTACGTACGGCTCACTTGACAATCGCAGTCGCCTGCACCGCTTATTGTTGATGTTGTGGCTTTTCCCTTTGTGGTCGTCCTAGTTTAAGTGAGGAGGAAAAACTGTTCGCAAAGCAAACCGGAAAACTTTGTGCCCCGAAAACTTTTTAACAGAGTTCTCCCGCTTAAAGGGAAAATTAAATAAAATAGAAATTAAATAAACGAAAGCGGTGGCAAACTCAACCGAAAAGTTGGCCCCAAAAAGTTTCGAATGCTACTTGCGAGCAATTAGCAAGTGCCCAGAAATATTCCCATTCCCACAAGATCCCACGTAAAGCTCCAAGATATCGGACCGAACGGATAGCCTGTGGCAAGCGACTGCCAACAGCATGCAACAGCAGCCACCTCAGCGGCACGGTCGACCCACGGCACCACAGCACCATCACAGCAATCACGAGCACCAAAATCAGTGGGCACTGCACCACCAGAATCACCAGGCACATCGCACCACCGGAAGACACACGATGCTGGGCAGCAACCACAGCAGCCAAAGGGAGGCCAGTGTCTCGCCCCGAAGAGTGGCCCTCGACACCACCGCCTCGGGATCCACTACCGGATTCGGGTTCGATCGGGGTAAGCTCCATCATTGGGCTTCCAAATAAAACAGAAGGTTTCTGAATTAAAGAATATTAAAGAATTACTTTTAACAAGTTCTTAAAGTCGACTGAACAATACAAATTTCCTGCCGAACAGTTGCTAAAAAGAATGCTCAATGTCCTTAAGAAATGCCCTGAATATGATATATCTCGAAAATGTGATTTTTTGTATGAATTTTTTATTAATCTTCATCTGCCAATAAAAACTTTGGTCAAAGTGAAAAATATTTTAAAGGATTAATATTAAGTCAAAAAAAAACATTTTCTAACGGTTTTTTAAGCATAATTTCGTTAAATCAAGGCGTACAGCTAAAATAATGACTGTTATGAATAGCTTACATCATAAGCTAACAATTTCCAGCACTTCTCAGAAAAATAATTTTTTGACCAAATTTCACATTTTTCATAAGGGTTACATCAAGAATTTTTGCAAAAAATGGACCAAAATTTAAGTTTCCAGATTTAAATGTAGATCGACTAGGAATTAAATTACGAGTTTAATAAGGTATGACATTCCTGATTCGGATTTTTTTTTTCCAATGAGACAGTAAAAATACTGAAATTTTTAGAACGAAAAAGGAACATACATTTACTTTAAAAAATGTTTTAACTTCTAAAATTGTTAAGATTTACAATAATTTTTTTGGGACTTTAGATTATTTAATGCTCATTAAATACCAATTTTAAACTAGAAATTAAATCTTGATTTTTTCTCCTTTTATAATACTTTGTTCAGCTTCCATGAACGAAATTTATGACTTCCTAGAGGAGTGAACCCTTTCCACCAGCACAATTATCCTAAACCATTTTAACGCCGTTCCATAATTGCAACTATAATTTATAATCCTCGGTTAAGGCATCTTTAAGTTGCTGGGGCTTTTAATTAAATCCTCCAAATGCTGGGGCGACATTTTTCCCGGAAATGGGGAAATCCAATGAGAAGTGGGTGTGTACCTCGGCAGAAATATGTTCGAAAAATTGGCGAGGCGTGTTCTCGCCCAGCGTCAAGTAGAAAAAGGAGTAAAGGAGTGCAGGAGTGCATTGGACATGAAGAGGGCTTTTGGGGGAGGTGGAGTGTGTGGGCGTGGCATGTGCACTTCCGCCCCCGTGGAGCACCACCCACATCCGTCCGCCATAATTAAGTTTTACCAGCCAGGGAGCAAACACTCCGCTGCCCAGGACACTCGACCGCAGGCCAGAGAGAATTCGCATGGCATCCCTGCTGCACTTTAATTGATTTCCAAGTTGGTCACGTTATCAGCTTTTGGCTGTTTGCAGCCATCCTTGTGAGGTTTCGCCTCCCCCTTTACCCCTTTTGGTTTTGCGTAAGCCCCTCTGCTGACCCCGCGCGCGTCCTTTGATCGCACTCCGTGCAAAACAAACAATGAGCGGGTTTGATTAATTCTCGGTGCGGTTAGCTCAGCGGTGCTGACATCAGCAGACTGCCAGCGCGTGAGCTCATACAGTGGAAAAATATAAACAGAAAACGAAATATAATTAGCTTAATTAGTTTAAAACATGAAAATAACGCGGAATTTAAATTATTGTTATAAAATTGTATAGAAAATTCACATTAATTAATTTTGAACTCGAATGTTTCACCTTAATTAATTTCGATTTCCAGTTGAATTTAATTTTGTATACTAATTTAATATTTACTAATTCTACAATTTCATGAATATTGTGAAATTTAATATTAAATTAAATATTTATTAATAATTTCCGCAATACATATTTATACTTCCATTTGAATTTAATTAATTTTTTATAATAAAGCCTTATTTGTTTCCAAATTATTTACATTTTTATATATGTTTTACTAAAAACTTTGCCTAAAAAAGAATACAAAATCGATTTATTTTATTAAATTTATTCAGATGTATTAGAAAAGCAAATAAACATTTATGCATAAAAGAAAAATGTATAAAAAACTAACTAAAAGGCTATTTTTCACTCTCCCTTGAGCTACTTAAATTTCATAGAATCGCAGTATGAGGTCTCCCCTTTTATCAGTGTTTAAATGGTTTTCGTAAGCAGCGAAAACCACAAGCCACAAAAATTATTAATTATGGCTCCGAAGGGGTTCCGAGCTTATCGAAATCAGCATGTAAACAGCAAGTAATGAGTGGGGAGCAGTGAGGATACGGGTTTGCATCGCAAAAACACAGACTTTGTGTGGGTTTCCTTTTTAAATTCCATGCAAAGTGAAGAGTCCGCAGCGGAAATCAATTAAAATAAAGTGCTCCGCGCCGCTGGCCATACACACACAGAACACAGAGCATATGTCCATATAATAAACTTGATGTGAACGCTTAATATGCCGGGCACAGGGTTTTTTTCCATGGAGTGGGACATCAATATTTCATGCTTCGCTGGGACAGAGCAGCGACATTATACCAGAAGATAGTCACCAGAAATAAAGCAAGAGGAATCAAGCGCAAAAAATGAGCAAAAACCGCCAGCTAAAAGGGAAAATGGAAAAGGCCAAATGGAAAAAGGAAAATAAGGGGAAAATAAAAGAAAAGAAGAGGACGAAATGTCCGACACTCGGCGGCGACATCGAAATCGACAACGACATCCAAGAACGGCGCCGTTTGGCATTCATTCATTGTGTGGTTTATATATAGATACCCTTATATATATATATTCGCCAGCCGATTCACCATTGATAAAGTCAGGAACAGGGACCCTGAACCAACGTTGAATTATTGGCAAGCATTTGCTTGGCCAGTTTTTCATTTCAATTCCGATTTTCATTTTCATTTTATTGCCCGGCAAAGGCGAATGCGAATGCGTCGTCAATGTGTGGTTATGAATTATTGATTGGGCGATAGTCCTGCCTGACAGTCGGTCTACTTAGCAAGTCGCATGCCAAAAGATGAATATTCCTTCTAATGAACGCCATTGATTGGATGGCTTAAAGTGCAACGCAATCACAAAAAAACAGCGAGAAAAAGGCAAACAAATGGTCAAAACAACTAAAAATAATAAAGTATTAAATATTATTACTTTTTTTTTAAATACAAATAAAATCGTTATAGCATTCCGCTTGGAAAAAAATAAATAGTAAATAAATACATTTTTAAAGAAATGTATGGAATATTTTCCTTTCCTTTTGGCGCAAAAAAATGATTTTATCATACCATATTCCGTTTCAAAAAAATATTTTTAAAAAATTAATAAAGAAATAATGAAAATAATTTAATATCATATTCCTCTTCGAAAAAAATGATTTATTAAAAGGAAGTATTCAACAAAATTTACATACTACCTTTAATAGTTTTTCAAAAATGAAGAAAGAATTACAATATATGGAATATTAGACCTTTTTTAGGCCAAGTACAAATGATATTAACATCACATTCATCTTCGAAAAAAATTATTTATAAAAAGAAAGTAGACAAATCAAATGAAAACAATTTCCTTATATGCTTTTGTAGCTTTTTAATGATGTCATTTCTACTTATTCTGTTTTATATGTCACTGTGATAGATTTAAATCGTTTTGAGTGACATCTTAATTTCCTAATGCACATTGCATGTGTATTGCCAGAAAGTAATTAAATATGTATAAATATATCCTATAATTGTTCGCTGCATATACAAATGTAAATATGAAAGATGACCTTTCACGAATTTCATCGAAAAATGCCATGATGACAGTTAAAATCCATGCAAAAATATTTGATTAATAATTCTTTTTTCATTATTTTTTTCAAAGCTACACAAAAGTATCTGCCACTATCTATAGTATCTGCAGCAAAAGTTGGCTTTTCACAGTCCCGCAACTTTAACAGGAAGGGAGGCTCTGCTTTCCCGTTGCCCAATCAGTTTCATAAACTCAACTGGCATATTTCATACGACTCGCCGGTGTGGCCATTGCGCGTCGAATAAATTCCCGACCCCGTCTATTCATATTTTATGAGTGCGAAAGGAGCAGTGGAGCCAACCATACAGCCATAATGCTAACGAATATACGGTTGGTCCCTGCGTTACCGTAATTCTCCTCGAATTGATTCGGAACTGGAGAAGCAAACGCACAACCTACATATCGCATTGCTTCTCCCCGCCTTTTCAACAGGCTCCTTTAGAATTTCGCAACAAGCCGCAGATACATGGTAGTTACATCGTCGAACGAGTGTTGTACTTGTGGCCATGTTCGAGCAAACTTTGCTTAACTTCTGGCCCTTATAGAGGAGGAGGAAAATGAGGGAAAAAAGGGAAAAGACGGCTAACGGGGCAAACAAACAAGGCTTGAATGTGTTTGTTTGTTGGCCCAAGTGTCTCGGAAAACTTTCACTGCGCGACAGGGACAGTGACCTCATATGACAATAATTCGACGCATTTGTGTCACATCCTCGAACACAGGACACCCCATACGCCACACCCCTCCCCCCGCTTTTTCCTACGCCGGAAAAGCGCAAACGTCGACAATTGAGGGGGGGACTGAAAAAGATAGGGACAGTTATCTCCTCGCCTGACCCCTCCTCGCCTGGGGCCTCGACAATTGCATGGACCATTGTTTGAGTCCCGACATCTCGCAGTTCGCATTTCGCCTATCACACCACCCAACCACCCACTTCCAACCCAACCACCCACCGACCTCTCCTCTGAAAACGTGCTGCTACACTTCCGTTAGCAGTTAAGTGCGACATATTTGCCTGGCTAATTTCGCACACAGAGCGCCGCAGGACTTACGGTTCAAAGTCCTGGACCTGCACCAAAATTCACTACACAGGAAAATATATATGAAGATTTTAAAGATCATAAACGGTTGAGAAATGGAAAGTTCTTAAATTATAAAATAATAGTTTTATATAAAAAACGAATGAACAATTTTGTTTGTTGGTATACAAATTTTCAAATTTTCTATACAAATTTTCTAAATTATAAAATCGTGTTATTACTTAAAAACATTTTTTAAAATCATATAAATATTAAAAAAATATATATTTTTTAATTTTAAAATCTTTTTTTAGATTAATTAAACTAAAAACCACAATATCTATTATTTTTTGGAAATTTGTATGCCATTCTAAAACCGAATCTAAAATTTTTTTTTATTATTTTAAGAACTACAATATCTAAAACATAATTATTGGGTTCAAAGTTAGCCCTGAAATTAGTGAACAAATTTAGTTTTAATTAATTTTTCAATTTCAAGTCACATTTTTCTAAATGTAACACATTTTTTAATTGTCGTGCAAGTTAAAAGCCAACAAAAAATTGAGCCAAAAACCCTTTGGCTTTGCAACATTGTTGAAAAACTGCTCTAACTTCCACCCACATTTGTACGTACGATGTACTAGAGTAAACTCATGTCTCGTTTTTTGTTTGTTTTTGGAAAAGTCCATGTGTGTGACATCATTCGTTCGTCTCCAGTTCTCAGTACTCATTTTCGCAATCCTGACAGGAAAACCGCTCAGCAATCCTTTGCCTCCCTCTTTTCCCAAGCACAAATCGTGTTTATGGCTTTGGCAGCTTTGTCTTTCGATATAGGCAAAAATAGTCCGCCTTCGTTTTTATGTTTTTGTCCATAAAAACTGCGTATGGGAAAATAAAAGCCAGGGGCGGGACTCACTTAACTGCCATCCGGTTGTGGTTAAGAAGTCTTTTCTTGTCGTTGTCCTTGTCGATGTTGTTTTGGCCCTGCTATGAAATTCTCTTTTGGAAAAAGCAAAGTATTCGGCTTGGAATTGGAAGCAGCGGTTTAGAAATCTTCTACTGGGAAATTCCGTTTGAAACCTCAACTTTATTTCCGCTCAATTTTCCATGCAGTTGCTTTTATGGGGCTTGCCAAATGAAGCGATTTTGCTTAATAGAAAATGCAAATCGAATGGAAAACTAGTTCTGTGCTTGTCTTGAATTAAATCAACAAAGTAGTGGTAGTTAAATAATGGAAATTTTATGAAGATTTTAAGGAAGTGATTGGGAGAAATATGGGAAAAATTATTGCTTCGTTGCTTTTGACATATTCTTCTATACTCTTGGGAAAATCATTACTTTAATATTTTCTAATTTCGAATTTAATTTCCTATTTTTTTTAAAAATTTTTACGCAAGTAATTCTAAATGTAATTTTTTTTAATGAATCAGAGATTAATTTTTAATTTTGTAGGAGTGATCTGCAAGGGTATATAAGCTTCGGCTTGCCTTTCTTCAGTTCCTTTCTTATCATAAATAAATTAAAAAAAATTCATTTAAATGTATCCTAAAAGGTTAACCTACCACCTAAGAAACACAAATTCTCTGGGCACCAAAAATCGATTGCTAATAACTCCTAACACGTATGTTAACCTTTAATGGATAGCCAGAACACGTTGGGTATTCCCTAGCCCTTCTGTGATTAGAATCTGGCGCTAAATGTGTGCACGTGTGGCACATGAGCTATGTCATGGGGTCCCAGTTCCCAGGCCACTCAGATTGCCCAATAATAAAGCACCTAGTCTACGACTCGAGTGCCCCATTTGTCTGCGAAAGGGAATTTGCGTTGCAATACCCAAATCAATCCGCACATTAATCAAGCACCCGAGATTAATTAACTGTCCTGCCCCTGTCCTGGCTCTGCTCTGCTTCAGAGTGGAGTGGAGTGCTCCTTTGTGGAGTGTTGTGAATGAATGTCAAACATAATGACACTCATACGCACTGTGGTGCGACAGTTGACACGGTGTATCGGAGGCCCCGTCACATTCACATTCCCGCGTTCTGCACTTCAGGAAGGGCACTATTTACTTTTTATAGTACACAGGCAGAAAAATATAATAATTATGGAGTGTTTTAGGAACAAATTTTATATAATTTACCAGCATCTTTTATATCGTGTTAAAGCTGTAACTTTTGGAATTGATTTTAAATCTATATAGATCTTAAAGACCTTTAAAGAACTTTAAGGAATTAAATTGGCATTGGTGTTTAGCTTCAATTTCTCTTGAAAAAACATTTAAAAACACTTAAACTAATTAATTAATTAAAATAAATAATAATCAAATTACAAATTTAGAATTTATTTAAAACTAAAACATCATTTTCTAAACTTTCTTGTATTGTACAATAAGTCTTTCTGGTTCATATGTTGATTTGCCAGATTGATGGATGATATTTACTCTTCTTTCAATCCACAATTGTTGAATATTTTGGTATGACATTTTCTCTATGTGCAGTCCCACCCCCTTTTTGGCGCTTAATGAAGCGTAAACGATAATTGACAGCTCAAAGCAAAGCTCAGGAGCTGCAGGTGACCTAAAATATTCGACAGTTCGACAGGCTTTGGCTTTTCGTTTGGCGGTGGGAGGTGGGTTTCATTAGAAATTCGCAGTCAAGCGTGGCAGTCTGTGTCAGGATGTGTTTTTCTGGCCAGGATGTTAGATGCTAGATGGTATGGTATATGGATGTGCCGGTGCTCATACATATCATTCCATGCCAGTTAACAAACACAGGAGCACACTCTTGTCTGACTACAATGGATGAGAATGGATGTGGAGTGTAGCAGGCAGGTGGTTCGTTCTCGAAGGTGTCATAAATTAGGTTTGTCACCTGTACACACACGAGTTTTTAGAGGAGGGGAAAGTGCTATTTTTAGTACATATTACTCTCCCTCTCTCTCGAAGGTACTAAAAACCATCATCTCTCCATCTCTGTTGCTCATTTCCCCTGAACAACCGGGATTTCCCCTACCAACCAAAGCTTCCCCCAAGAGAAAGCTTCGTTCCTGAAGTTCCTTAAAAACGGGACCAATCTTTTAGGGAGTGCGCAAGGTCAGTGCAAGCTGTAGGGAAAGGTGAAAGTTGCTGATGATGCTGTGCTACTGCACCTGCAACCCAAAAAGCTCTTTGATCCTGGTTTTGTGGGCTGATAACGAGCAAGTCAAGAGAGAATGAGAGAGAGAGAGCGAGTGAGCTTTGGAGGCTGGAGGATATATAAAAGGATGCTGTCTGCTGGCGCACTTTCAGTTGGATTTCGAGCGAGGTAGCAGCAGCATTAGCAGTGGAAAAAAAGGAAAAGGGAAAAGCAGCCAGAGGACCTAAAGGAGCCAGGGAGCCCGAGCCCCGGAGGCCGAAGAAGAGGCCGAACTCGAGCCCGAGTAGCAGCACCACCGAATGGGAAATGGACACAGAGCCAGGGAAAACTAGCTCAGCCCAGAGTGTGTGCGTGTGTGTGTGTTGAAGAAAAAGTGTAGTGTAGTGTGTGCGCTGAAGAAAATGCAGGAGAAGGACTAATTCTGATTGACCAGGAGGAACAGCCAGTAACCATCGCACTGGCGTCGTTTTGCGAACGCGGCTTAATGCCCGATTCGATGATGGACATGGAGCATCGGGACCACCAGCTGCACCGCCAACAGCAGCAGCAGCACCATCAGCCCAGTCGCACCAGCAGCTTTGCACCACCAGCTCCGGCGGGCAATCAGGCCGAGGATCGTGAGGAAAGGGACCACAGGGACCACCAACTGCACCACCATCATCAGTCGAACAATGTGACCTCCTCCCCTTTGCCAGTGGTGAATGCCTCCATACAGTTGCATCCACAACAGCAGCAACAACAGCAGCAGCAACAACCACTAACGCAGTTGCAACAACCACAGTTGAGGGAACGCGAGCACCACCAACAGCCGCAACAGCAGCAGCAGCAGATGCAGATGCAGCAGCAACCACAGCAGCAGATGCAGCAGCAACAGCAACAGCAACAGCAACTGCCTCACAGTCATCATGCACTCATGCAGCAATCGCAACAACAGCAGGCCATCCATCGAGCCGAGGCGCGAAGAGGTGAGCTCAAGTCTCGGCTCTTGTAGAGAGTGTGCACTGTAGTAGGCTGGCTGAACTTGTTGCTTGTGGTGGCCCCTACAAAAAACGATCCACCATTCCATCCAATTTGCCAACATCAAAATTTCGACTAGAGACTTAAGCCACAAATCACCAACAAAAGATTCGGCTTTTTGTATAATACTTATGCGTATTCTTTTCTTCTTCACTCTCTCTTTAACCACCGACCGAATGATGTGTTGTGTATCTGTGTGATTAATCAGGTTAGGTGTACATCGAACACTGTACATAAATGTCTATAGAGTATACTACATATATTTGGAGTACCTACTATATAACTCGAAACCATTTCTCATATGCATGCTAATCGCTTCATTAGGTCCTGCTGAAGTCCTGCAAAAGTCTTTTCTCTCTCTCGCATTTACCATGCAAAATTCAATCAGAAATTGCTTTAACTTCAACCAGGACATCACAGCAGCAGCAGCAGCAACATCATCAGTATGAGCATCAGCAGCAGCAACAACAGCAGCAACATCAAGCTGACCTATTTCCCGAGCAAAGCTTTTTGCCAGGGGCTGGCGCTCTGACGTATGCGTTGATGTGGTGCGAGGGGGGCGAAAAGGGGGCGTGGGAGCGGGTTGAGTGGGTCGAGTGGGCGGTGGGTTCAGTGGGTGAGTGGCTGAGTGGATTCAGTGGGTAACGGACAGCCGTTGGCTGGTCATTAAAAAATTATGGCCACACATTGTTCGCCGAGATTGTACATTAAGGTAAATTCAGCTCTTTTCGTTCTGCTGTTTGGGGTCAACACAAATGGAATAACAGAAACTAAATAACCCGCAGCAAAAAAAAAAGAAAAGAAAGGCCAAAAAAGTGCTATTTACCAGGCAGAAGAGCCCAAAATAATTATCAGCGATCCTATGGTTTATAGATAAAAGTACCCATTAAAATATGTATAGTATTTTACGGTTTATTTATTAAAACTGACAACAGACTGATTTTTACAAGCTGCCTTGAGAGATATTGTTGCTATCCAAATGGCAATTCAATTCTGACTTAAAGCTTTTTTAAAAACTGTTCTGTTAAAATGGAATACAGATTTTTTATGTATCTGGTAAAACATGGGAAATATATATACTTCTTCATTAAGTTCGCAATACCAGAAAATGATTGTTAAAATGTGATTTTTAAAATAAAAATCATTAAATCATTATATAATTTCGGTTCTTTTTTTGTAGTTGAAAAGAAATTTAAAATAGCAGCTTTGCTTTATGGTGTTGCAAAAAATCATTTTCGTTTAAATAAGAAATTTAAATTTTAAAATTTAAACCTTACTAAAAACCAGTTGTTAACGTTTCACTATATAAAATTTTAAAAATATTAGATTAGCTTTGCTTCATTTGAAGTAGATGTAAATATAAATATTTTAATATAACCTATTACTTAACATTTCAAGTCTTTTAATATATTTTTGGTTAACACTTTAGTCAACTGTGTGCCAATTTCATTAAACATTCAATTAAATCCCCTTAAAACCCAGCTTAAGGTGACGCAATTAAGGCCAGATAAATCCCCGCCTTCGCCTAATTACAATTTTTTTCCCCCCCGGCTCTTCCGGCATCTTTTTATCATTTTTATAGAAGCAATTTAGCTATAAATCTATTAGAATTTGCGGCCACCGACAGCCCGAGGGGCGTTCCAAACACATACACACCATGAAATCCCGAAAGCCTTTCATCTCGGCGCCAAACTCTCGGATTTCCCAGATTTTCCTTCCCGTTTTCCGAGCCGCACATTCAAATCGCAATTATTCTGAAATCAATTTCAATAAAAGTTTGCTGCGGTGCGCCGCCAGGAGTTTGAATGTTTGGCAGCTTGTTGGCTTAGCCCCGGTTCTCCAGGTTCTAGGATCTCGCCCATCATCAAAGTTTTCCATTTTCCAGTGTCGCTTTTCATGTTGTGTCTGTGTGTGTTAGTAGAAGTGAGTGTGTATTTGTGAGAGTGTGTTTGTGTGGGTGAGAGCTCGTTAAAAACACTTTGCTGACGTCGCCGTTGCTGGGTGTTGGCATTGTGGCAACTTTTCAATGAACTGTAATTGAAACTGAAATGCAAACTGTGCCGTGCCGCTAATTGCCAGCCAGCCAGCAGCTGCAGCGGAAAACTGTGAAAACCAGAAAACCAAAAAACCAGAAGGCAAACAAACTGCAACAGCAGCGCGTAAACAGCATTTAAATGTGTGGCATGAATAATTTATGATTTTTCTTGAGTTTCGTAGTTCTAGTCTTTCAGTTTTTTTTCATTTTTGTTTCAAGCATGCTTTTGAAAAACCCCCAAAAGAATAAACTGCATGGCATGGAAAATACACAAGGAAATACAAGAAACCAGAACTCCCAGAAAAAATCAACTTAAAACAAAAAACACACCAATTGGCTTTGTTTGCTTGATCAAGCCGAAAAGCATTTCCCCCCGATTAATTTCTCTCTTGTTGTTCGATTTATCGTATTCTTGCAGATACACAAGCAAAACATTCACATGGATTTCTCTATTGTAAGTCGCACCAATTTGGACAATGCCCAAGAAACATACGAAAAAAACAGAAAAAAAGAAAAGAAATATACAGAAAAAGATCCCCCACATCCCAACAGCCAAAATCAAACAGAAAAATACAGAAAAACACGAGACACACACAAAAAGCTACTTTTTAACCTGTTTACAAAACTATACTCTACTTTCTATGTGTAACCTCTATCTAAACTAAACTAACTATAATGCCTAAACTATCTATGAGTATTTACTGAGATATTTCCTTTTAATTGTATTGCACAACTCCTTGTTTGCTTGTATTTCGAATTTCCATTTCCGTCTCCGCCTTTCGTTTTTTCTTCTCGGTGTGCGCACCTAAGTATGCTACAGATTTTTTCCTTCAAGTTTCCCCAGAAAATGGAACAACATTTTGACTTTTACGAGGCGACAAGGGCCCCATCGAAATTATGGCGCGTCTCAAGTATCAATAAGCAAAATGGGCGACTTGTTGCCCCCAAAAAAAAGATAACCAAAAAGATACCCCTCGCACAAAACTTCAATTTTTGGCTAAACTTTAAGTAATACGAGCAGTAGTACTCCCTAATGAAGAATGCCCTTTTTTTCTGCTCGGCATTTTTTTTATCCGACATTCTGTCTGCGATTTTTGTATGCGCCATGCGGAGGTCTTTTCGTTTAAGGCATTTATTTTTCTTCTTATATTTTTCCTGATGCCCAGCGCATTATTCATGTAACAGTCCTGGCTCCCAAGGAGCTGCGAGGCCCAAGGAAAATGCTGAGGAAAATACAAAACGAAAACGAATTTATAGCTTAAGCCTTAATTTGCAGCATTTGCTTTGAGCACTTGATTCCATCCTGCTACGTTACATGTATTTATAAGAACTTTTCTCGTTTTCTCGCCACGTTCTCTCTCCTTCAGCGGACGAGGAAATCAGCGATAAGGCATCAACATGCGGAAAATTGCTAATATTTCTCTCCGTGGCTCTTGTGATAATGACGCTACCCTTCAGCCTCTTCGTCTGCTTCAAGGTACGTACTGCATTTTATGATATTTATACAATTTTATTGGTCCTCTAATTACATTGTTTATGTAAAATTAATTGGAAGATATCTTTTTCAGGGAAACTTGTGCATTTTTAAAACAGAAAATAATTAGGAACATTAAAGATATAAAACATATTGATACTTTAATATATTTAAAGAATTTAAAGTATTAAGCCTAGCGAAATGAAATCTGTTATGGGAAAAATTTAGTAGAAGAACTTTCATTTATTAAGATTTATAATAATATATAAATATAATTTAATAATTACAATTTAATAATTATTAAAGTTAGTATGAGGTTTAGGAAAAAATATTTAATTATCCCACATTTTAATAATTTTTGAAGGTACCTAAAAAATATTTTAATCAAGATGTGTTACCTTTCAAAATACAAATATTAAAATCATTTAGCGGTAGGACAATTATTTACATATGTGTATAAATCTCCTTAAAATCCATGACCTAGTTTTTGCATACTTTTTCCACTAACATAAGCGGATTAAGAATATTCTTTTCAAATGTTAAGCCTATTGTGGATCAGCAGATTTAGTTGCATATAATACTTATTTTAAGTATTTAATATAACGTGGTTCAATTTAGAATTTTTTTATGATACGTTATTAATTAAATAAATATTAAAATGTTTGGGAAATATATTTAAAATTATTTTTAAAATATATCAAATTAGCTATAAGCTACTAAAAATAAGTATTATGTTAATTCCCAGGGTAATCTTAAGTTCTCCCCCATACAATTCCTCAAGTTTCAATTTCATTTCATGAACATTTCACTCACGTGCCACATTCTGCATTTTGCATTTCGCAGGTGGTGCAGGAGTACGAGCGCGCGGTTATCTTCCGTTTGGGTCGACTCATGCAGGGCGGTGCCAAGGGCCCAGGTGAGTACTCAGTGGTGCAGTTTCCCAGATGCAAAACGGGCTAACGGGCTAACAGGTGCAGGTGCAGAAGCGCAGGTGAGCTGGGGTAACGATTCTATGCAAATTTTAGTGCCGCTCGCTGGCGACAAGAATTTGTGTTAATTGCTGCACTTGCTCCAAATTAGCGACTCTGGGGCCGAGCCTCTTTCTCTGTCTGTGTGCTCTGCTTTTGTGCTCCCATTCCGAGGGAGGAAGAGATTAGGCAAATCGAGGCGAACTTCTCCCACAGTCATGACACTAGCTTGCATAATTTTTTGAAGAATTGCCTAGCCACTTGGGGTTTTAGAGCAAGGAGAACCACTGAAAAGAAAGTGATTTTCTAAAAATATTTATAATAGGTAATCTGGAAAATTGTGCATTTATTTTGAAAGTTTATTGTAATTAAAAAAATATATATTTATAAATTTTTTTTAAAAATTATTGTGCTTTCTACTACAATGTTTTATCACTTGAAAAATAAATAAGACATTTTTGATTGCTTAATGATTCATGTAAAGGTTATAATTTTGTGTATTTTTGTCTTTAACATTTTTTCCCCTTTTTTGAAAGTATAGAAGTTAAGAGAAAAACGATGTGATAGCTGTGACTAAAAAATATCTAGTGTTTAGTCAAAAAGAAAATTAATTTGGTATTTGAATAAAACCATTTTTCAATACTTACTTACAATTATTTCAATATTTTTACAATATCGTTTCGATAATTTCGATGTTTTCAATGGGAAAATATAAACCTCGAATATGATCAAAATGTCGATATTTTTCTAGTTCTATCTCCTTAGCTTGAAATAAACTTTTAAATCTTAATTTTTACCAACAAATCTCGAATCCTTGTTGGCCAGTGTCCCTTTAGTTTTCTCCGTATCTCATAACGAGCGTTTAAAGCATCTCAACCATAATTGCAGGTATCTTCTTCATCCTGCCCTGCATCGACTCCTATGCCCGCGTGGACTTGCGTACCCGCACCTACGATGTGCCACCGCAGGAGGTAAGTTCCGGTTACATATTTTCCGGATGGTACCAAAAACCGAAAAAAAATGAAAAAGAAAGGCAGTTACAACCTGCAGTGGCAGCTGCACAAGCTGCTGCCTTCTTCGATGTTGTTGTTTGTTGTTATTAACCAGAAGTGGAAATCTTTTTTAGTTTATGTACTTCAAAAAGTCCCCAACCAACCTAAACACATATACACACACAAACACACTAAAAACGATGCCAAGTAAAGCAGAAACCAATTAAACTTTTAGCTTTTGCCACAAGTTATTCCAGCCGACACGTTTGTTAACAAGAGAAATATACTAATTTTATACGTTTTTGGTTGCATTTTCTTGTCCTGTGTTTTGACCAAAAATAAAGGATACATATATACGAAACACCCAAATAAAAAGATACAGATTTTTGGTCCTGTTGGCGGAATTCGCAAGTGAAAGCTTGGCTGAACAGCAGCCGGAATCTGAGTTGCTGGCTGTGGATTCTGCTGACAGGACACCCACACACATACACACTTGGACACTGAAAGCCACGCAAACAACCAGAAACACCCAGACACACACACATATACAGATATAGACACAAGGATACAGGACGCGCAACTGGAGCGTGAATTACGCATACGCAACGTTGTCTGTTTCTGATTCTGATTCTGTTTCTTCGTTTCTCGTTTCTTTGACTTGTTTCCCCCTCGTTGTTCTTGTTGTCGTCGCATGTCACGGTGTTTACTTTTGGTTTCTACTTTCTTGTTCCATTTCTAATTCTTTGGTTTTGATATTTTCTACCCACTGCAGCCTCTCTCTATAAACACCCTATATCTTTAAATATATATCTATGTCTATCTATTAACATATCTATCTCCATTTCCCCTAAAACCAGCTAAGAAACCCTTTTTCAAAACCACTTCAATACCAAAAAACAGCATCATCAACAGCCAAAGTGAAAAGAAAACCACATTTATAGTTTATTTAATTGTTGTTGCTCTTTTCCTACCATTTCGAGTGGCTGCAGTCCATTTTGTTTTTATATGAAAATAAAAAAAGAAAATGGAAAAAGTGGTTCTAGCACCCACAACCGCACACACACACACACAGATTCAGATTCACACTAACACACATTGCTCTCTCTACTCTCTCTCTCGTTGTTGTTGTTGTTGGTAGACTTGTTGTATCCTATATATATACACAATATATATACTATATATATTTTAAATACTTTGTATGGTACTTGTTGTCGTATTGAAGTTGAACAATGTTGCAGAATTTTTATTATTATTGCCATTGGTGTGCACTCAACCACACACACAGCCACAACTCACACACATACATATACAGCGGAAGAATACTCACCTTGCCCTCACAAATACATATACACACTGGAGTCTCATCAAGATACGCGCTCCATTTATTTTTGGGAATTTTTCATCCTTTAGTTCGCTTACTTGATCTTTTATCCCGAAACCAACCCAGAAAAACCCCACACATTTCTCATTTTTACCTGTGCATATTTCATTCTTCGCTTGGCAGACTTAAATGAAATATGGACTCTGGAAGTGATGAAAAAAAGAAGACGAGGCCAAAGTGAATTTTAAGATAGAAGTAAAGGTAACTGGTTCGATTTCAATCCGCTGGCTTTTTCAACATCTTGCTGACGTCACGTGTGGAGCAAACTCACACACTCATTTATACAGAAACTCACACACCAAAGTCGAAAATAAACCCCACTTTTTATCATTTTTATTCCGTTTTTTGCATATCCGCCAGCATTCTCGTGTTCCATTTGAGTTTGTTCGGTTTTTTGTGTAAATCGCATGAAGGCCACTGCAGCAAGGATAAAAAAGGATAAAAAAATAACGGAAAAAATCCCCAAAAGCCATCTCGTTGACGTTGTTATTATTCGCAAACACCAAAAGACACATACAAGCCCAGATTTACATACACATTCACATTCACCCGAAAATCTCCCCTTTAAGTGCATACGAAATGCGATTTTTGCGCATCATTTCGTTTCACTATCATTTTCTGTTCTTTCTTTTCATTTGTTCTTAATCGTATCGTAATCGTTATCGTAAATGTATTTCGTTTTTGATGTCTTTTAAAACATTAACTTCAAGTTATTACAATTTGCATAGTTAAAGCTCTGATTGTCTCCTGCAAATTAGGAATGAAAAAAAACCCAAACAAAAAATTAGAAAAACCAAAAAAAATCAAAGAAAAGTGCCAGAATGCATATCAACTGAAAAAATTCTATCTCTCTCTATCTATCTGTCTCGCTCTCTGTGTTCAGCCGAGCACCACATATGCATATGCAAAAAAACGAATTGGTGGGCGGGGGCGGGGCAAAACCACAAAAGAACTGTACGCATTACGCATTGGCTCTCTCTCTCACACGCACACATAACCCCTCTATCTCTATCTCTCTATATCCTCTATCTCTATCTCTCTCTATGTCACTCACTGTCTGTCTCTCTATCTCTGTCTGTCCAAAAAAGAAAAGTTGATGAAGAAATGAATGTCAAATGTTTGTTCACTGAACACAGGGTGCAGCACTCTCACACAAACTCAAAACCCCAAGACCACCAACCACCCCACCCCACCCACACAAAGACAGCAACACCAGAACACAGAAAAAAAAAACTTTAGGTCTTGCGTAGCTTAAAATGCAAGTGGATCCCCAAACAGAAACACTGTTAATTGCACACCCTCCCACCAAAAAATAATATTATTATCTGTCTATCTATACCTCTCTCTGTCTACTACATCTGTCTTGCTCACTCTCCTGCTAAGCAGCCACAAACCGATCTCTCACTGTCTCTCTATCTCTCTCTGTCTAAACTATCTATATGTCTCTATCTGACTGTCTATCTTACCCACGCTCTATATATAACTATATAACTACCTCTCTCTATCTCTCTGTCTCTATATATCTACATATATATTGATTTTGTTTTAAGAGCTATGTAAGTTTTGTTTAGCAAAACCATATGTAAGAAACGGAACCAAGAAAAGCCCCCAAAACAAATCACACAACAAAAAAATTACTATCGAATTGCACTTACTACTTGATAAAACCCCCACTCTCCCCAGTTCGGTTAAGCGTTCAAATAATTTTTGAGAGCATGCTAAATATATATTTCCATAAATGTCTATTCTAAAAAGCTTTCTAACTGTCTTAAACGAAAAAAAAAATACAAAACAATACCAAATTCCAGCCACAGATTTTTTACAGTAATGGTACAAACTGGAAAACAAAATAAAAGAAAACCACACAAAATATAACACACACTCACACACAAAGCACACACAGACATTTAAAACATTTAGTGAAAAAACACCTCAGCTCACCCATACACACAAACAGCTTTTAGTTTAAAAAACATAGCATCCTTACCCAAAAAAAAAAAGAAAAAACACCCCGAACCCCGTCCGAAAAAAGAACAACAACAATTATGTATTGTACAACTAACTAATTAAATCGTTACAATTTGATTTGTTTGAGCACAAGCGAAAGGACGCACCCCTCCCAAAAATGCAAGAAACACATTGTATATATGCTATATATATATCCGCACAGCGAATATACATATATACATATAATGTCGAGTTCATCTATGTGTGTTTTGCGTGGTTTAAGCTGTTTAAAAGTGGTAACTCAACTCCTGCACGCATGCAGGCCAAAAAGCCAAAGGCCAGAGCATTAGAAAAAACAAAAAAGGCGCCGCCCGCCCGCCAAAACGCGATAGAATCGTAACTGTAATTGTGATATAACGTATATAGTAGCCATATATAGAGAGTATATGAAAAGCAAGCCGAAGATCTAGAGCTAGAGCAAGTCCCAGCATCACAGCATCTCAGCATCAGTAGTTGCCCCATAGACTAGACCTTGAAAAATATCGAAATTTCGATGTCATTCGATATTTACTATATTTTTCATTAAAACCATCAAAATTATCGAAACAATGTTGTGAAAAAATCGAAAATATCGATAATTTTCAAGCTCTACCATAGACTAGGATATATAGTATACTATATAAGATACTTAGTAACAAAGTTCGGAGCTCAAGATAAAAAAAGTGACTCAAAAAGGCTAAACAATTATATTTCCGTCTCACTCTGACTCTTTTCAACTGTCGCTCGCTCTCTCTCTTTCTATCACTCACTAGTAGTCGGTAGCTAAATGAAGGACATTTTCAGTTGAGTCCTAAATCTTATTAAATATTCCAGCATAAACTGTGCAAATTGTAATAAGTAACCTAATTATGTTTGTCAAAAAAACTCATTAGTTTAGGTGTTACAGTGTATAAACTATCGTTTGGAATTTTCATTTCATTCACTTCCGATTCCGAATCCCCTTCTCTCACTGTCTCTAAAAATTCTGCTCTTATTTCCATGGTTTCATCATTGATTCCTCTTCCTCAACGTTTGCTCATTCAATTCTATTCTGCAAAATGCAATGAACAAGCCGACTTATATCCCAACCACTCTGCATCACTCCACCTAAAAACACAGTCACAGCCCACAGAAACCCAAAAAAACCACCCCCCTTTTTCAACTATGCCACCCAACTATTGTTCGAAATAATAAGCCATTGTTCGAGCCAAATTGATTTAGGGCTTTGTCCATTGGTTGTTCGAACGGCATTCATAATGAAGTGAATCGTGCATGATTATGCCAAAGTATGCAGAGCGAAGAAGGCCCATGATATATTTCAATAGAATAGAATGCCCGATTGAATTTGGGGATTATTTGTTTTAGGCCAGAGCATTTGGTCGTAATGAAAGCTGGCTGAAGTATGTGAATCTCTGAAATGTTTGCAGGCACACTGAAAATCGGATTAGAGATTGAAAGAAGGTTTTTTAATTACTCATACGCACTGTTGTACCAGCATGAACTGAAAATCGGATTAGGGATTTTAAGATAGTTAATTTAATTAACATTTAAGCTTGAATGCAAATGAAATATCTTTTTGGGTAGGTACATAAAAAAAATATATTTCTGGAATAAAATGAAAGCAGCCGAAGAGAAAGACAAAATTATACTCACCTAACATAGGCTTATTTCCACAATATAAAGTATACGCCTCGTGGTACGCAGTCTTAAAATTTTTTTATTATCTCAGACTGAAACATGTTTAAATTCGTACTTAAAATGGAAAAGAAAAATCCTGGCTCTAATCAAATACAAAACTATTTCGCCAAGGCTTTAAACTTTATAAAATGGCAACCATTTATCCTATCCGAACAAACAGGAATAAATCTTGCCAAATTCAAATGCATAACTGGATTTCCAGGAATATACTTCCTTTTCACCCAGTCTTATAACTTCTTCAATTGCTGCTGCTCACATTTCAGTTGATTCACATGCAAAATTCTACAAACTTGCCATTCCCCAAAAAGTTCGCCCACAAAAGGCAGAGCAAGGAAAACCCTCGAAACTGGCCGAGTGGAAACGATGACACTAAACAACATTGACACCACAGCTTCAGCTTTTCTAGAGAGAGGCCGTAAAAAGCGGTCTAGACTACGCCGAACAATGTTTGGGCAGGTCATAAAACGTAAAGCGTTCCGTCGTTGAGGGAACAACTTTTTACCACTGCTATATATGCACTTCTGTGTGTGTGGGTAGATAGTTTGGGCATAAGTTTAGCCAACTTATGCGAGCAGGGGCCTTTGGCCGAAAAGAAAGAGAAAAATAGGGATAAAAATAAATTCAAGAATTCGATTTGGGCATCATGAACCGAGGCTGACACCAGTAAACTTGCGGTCAGGATGAAATAATCCCAGCTCGGATGTGTACATAAACCGAACCGCCCTTTTCCCCACCGAATAAAACCATGGCCACACTATCTCTCCTCCTTGAATATAAAAACCCTTGCCACACTATCTCTCTACCCCTTCGAACGTAAGAACATAAGTGACCTCTTATATAACAAATTTAATGCCTTTTGGTTGTTGAGTTTGATTAGCTTTTGAGTTGTTTCCTCTTTTTCATTTTTTCAGCTTATTATTTGCTACGTAATTTGTTCGACTTCCCCACTCTTTCTCTCTGTACCATAACTTATACACTGTAACCCACCAAGCTCTTGGGTTTTGAGTTTGAGTTTGCTCCGCAGATGATCGAATCGCAATTCGAGCGCATAAAACTTGTGTCGGCAAATTGCTAGGATAACTCGCTCGTTCGCTGAATGCAAAACAATGCGAAAAGACTTTGGGACTTTTGGGGATGCACAGACAGATATACAGATGATACACATTCAAATGCAAAAAAGCAAAGCAAAAATGCAAATCCAAATGCACAGAAACAGACACAGATGCAATAATCAAAATGATAGCACTGCCTTTGTATGAGAGTGTGTCTCTTTCGGCATTGTCTGTCCTCAGCCTGTGTGACAAAAGTTTTGCACTCCCTGCACTTAGTTCTATTAGAGAAAAGCGACCAAAGAAGCCAGCGACGTTCAAGTCAAGTGCATTCGCATTATAGCACTCTCTTTTCGTTCCCCTTGGCTATAAAGTGCACAGCACAACTGGCCAGCCACTGATATACAGATACAGAGATATACAAAATGCTTAGCTTATCACCCACATGTGTATATATACTCGAATGCGAATTCCAAAGCGCGTCTATATCTGTATATACGCACATTTATATATTTTTTCTAACGTCTGTGAATGTGTTTTTGCTGGCAACAATAACAAGCGAATAATAAAAATAACTAACAGACCAACTACAACAATAGCAGGAACAATAGAGAAAGCAAAAAGCAAAAATGTCCCTTCAAACCAAGAAACAAAAAAAAAAAAAATACCCACTGCATCTTGTAGGTTCTCACAAAGGATAGCGTTACGGTTTCGGTGGATGCAGTGGTTTACTATCGGGTATCAAATGCAACCGTCTCTATCGCGAACGTGGAAAATGCTCACCATTCGACCAGGCTACTGGCACAGACTACTCTACGAAACACAATGGGAACTCGGCATTTGCATGAGATACTCAGCGAGCGTATGACGATTTCCGGCACAATGCAGGTGAGTTCAAAACGGTTGACAGTCGCAGTTGGCCCGGCCCGCCGACAAACTCTCTCTCCCTCTCCGAAAGACTCCAGCGACTCCGTCGAGCTGCTTCCCCTAATTTACTTAGTATACCGGCAGAAGAAAAATACAGAGAAAACAAAGTTAATTAGGAAAAGAAAAACGTAAATTAAGTTGATAAATATTAATCTTCCTAAAGCTGTATTTCAAATTTCATAGCTACAAATACTTTAAATTCAATTAGTTCCTTACGTTAGGCGCCACTTTTTTCTTAACCAAAGGTAGGATAGAAAAAATCTCCTACGTTGGGCGCCATTTATCGTAGCGAAGATGTTAGGAACAAATGCCCCACGTTGGGCGCCATATGTATCGTTGGTATCAATATATTTCATCGCGTGTCTTTCCACTTACAGTCTTCTTAAAGATAAACTCCTTTTAACTTTAAATCATTCCTGTCTCAATCTCTTATTTTCTTTGCGTGTACCGGGGAAACGAGAAAATCCACGCAGAATAAATGCAGCCAGGCGGCTACTTGCCAGTTCCTTCTGCTGACAGATGACATTTAAGTCCCTTCTCCTAATTATGCAGCATAAACCTTAAAGTTTTTGCGGTGAAACTCCGTCGGCGAAATATTAATTGCGAAATTTAACAGCTGCCAAAGGCGAAATATCTGTCTGGCCTCCGTGCCTGGCATGAGAATAATCTCGGAGCCAAAGCGTTTTTTCATAGCTAGCAAATTGAAAAGGCAACGGCGAGGAGAAGGAGGCAGTGAAGTTACGAGCCGCATATCTTAGCAGCTGCCAACTTAACCCAAATTCTATGGTACAAGCCACGGCAACGGTTCGTTTTATTTATTTATTTTCCATGCCATATGAAAAATAGTTCAAAATCAGGCGAAAATCTCGAGCAGCATCAGCGGCAGCCGTTTGGGTTGGTGCACGTCGATGTGCGAACATGTGAAAAATGCCAAGTTGCCATGGCTCCGTGGCTCCTCCACCGCCCCTTTTCGCCGCCCCTCGACGATTCCAAGTGCTGCATTTTTAGTTTTTCATTTCAAGGATGCTGCACGACCCACAAACAATGTGCGGAAAAATGCACTAGGCAAACGGGGAGAGGGTGGGAAATAAAAGCAAAACCGAAACAAAACTGTTAACGACCTGAAAAACGCGTGTAAACAAAAACTAATGTATTTTTACTGCTATTTCTCACACGGCTCATCCACCTACCAACCGACCAAACCAACTCAACCAACCACCTCAACCTCAACCTGGCGTCCAATCATAAACAGGTTCAACTCGACGAAGCCACCGATGCCTGGGGCATCAAAGTTGAACGTGTTGAAATGTAAGTAGCACACAGCTTTTTCACCCCCTCACACACACACATTCAGAACACTTGCAGCAGTGGCAACCTGGAAAAGTTTCTATGTCAAGCTATAAAAGTAATGTTATAAACGTTGCACCTCGCCTCGAAGTCGAAGTTGATACGGTCTCGAGGATATTGTGAGCTTTGCTTTAGTGCTACTCATTGGAGGTGATTTCTTTAAAAGCAATGGATTAGTTTTAGTGTTTTCGAATTTTATACCTCACTTTGGGTTGATTGTAAAGTGGATATCGACTTGTGTCCCAGTTAAATGATGTTGAATGTCGGCTGATTTCAAACACGATTTGCTAAATATAATAGCGCAAATTACATTTAATATCCCTGCTCCACTGACACGAATGCATAACCGATTTTTTCATTAGAGCTTTTATATGTTTGTTATTTTTGCAATTTCATCAGTTAATATTGAATGGGCTTTGTCTACAGAAACATTTAAATAAATATATGCTCATTAAGCATTATAAATAACTTTGATTGCTATTTCAATAGATTTTTCGTTTGATAAGCCCCTTTATACTTAAAACCAGGGGTGCTTAAAATGCGGACAGAAGAATCGACTTGTGCCCAATGCAAGATAGGCGTGTGACCGCAGCTGAGCACGTTTGTTTTAAACTGTTCCATTAAAATTTGTGATGATGTGAAATATCAAACCCCTATAATTATATTATAATAATTCTTTGAGAAACCATATTTGAATTTACCCAATCATGTTGACAAATCGAGGTCCTCAAAAAAACCGCTATTATAACTTTATGAAATCCTGGGATGCCCCCTCGCTTCTGCTGACTGAAGTCTCTTGAGCCTTCAGTAATTCCCAGCTTATATAACATTTAAATTGGCTAGTTTGAGCTACGCCAACATTGTCGGAGCACCAGCAAGGCCACAGCACTCGAGTTTGTTGGTTATTTGTTTTATTTGTTTTACCATTTTTCCGGGCATTTATCACAATAACGCTGGATGGATGATGGAGATGGGGCGGAAAGTGTGGGAGCTGTGTGCCTTTGTCTGCTGTCACCGAGGCCCTGTTGTTATAATTTATTATTTGCCGCTCACGGGGGGCAAGTGGCTACTTTGTCAGCTTCAGTTTTTCGCAGCGCCAAGTGTGTGACGTTGGCATGTCAAATGCTCATATACACATGGCCAACAATATGACGGCCTGGAAGAGCCACCACTGCTGTTGGCCATGTTAAAACAGCTGCAACAACTTGACGTGTGTTGTATTATTGTTGTTGTGGTTATGCTGTTGTGGCTCGGCTCCTACCTTTCTACCCTCAAAAAAAAACTTCCACTTCTCGCCCCCAAAGGCAAAAAACTTGGCCGTTTTGCCATGAAAACGGTTTCGTTTTATGGCAGTTGTTGAATTTTTCATTATTTTATCCTTCCACTTCTTCTTCTTCTCTGTGTTATGAAATTGATCAGCTGGTTTATAACATCCTCAAATGGCCAATAAAATGATGGTGTTTATGAGTTATATAACTCGATTTAAATTTGAGACAAATAGGGCGATATATATGTATGTATTTTGTTTTATAAATTAAACTTTTCGCTTCGTTGGCCGTAAAAAATGTTTTCCCGAGACCGCGTTTGAATTAAAGATGCCCCATTACGCTGTGGGGCACATTAGCATACAGCTTCGCGCATTTGGGTTGATGGCTCACAATTTAATATGGAAAATGCTGATGGGCACTTTAAAAAACAGCTTTGAGTTGAAATTTAAGCATCTTCTTGGACCTTACCCCTATAAAGTTAAGGGAACTTATCCTAAAAGTAAAGATAATTAGATCCGTTTTCTCGTCCGCTTGTTAAATTTAAGGTAGGGATATAAGCTTAAATACATTTAAAGCCTTCTTTAAATTTAACACGAGGTCGAGAAAACGGGTTAGTCTTACAAATATTAGTTTATTTATTTTTCCTATGGAAACTTTTTTATGAAAAGGGTTTATCTAAAAATAAATTTTATCTTCCTTGTAATGAAGAAAAATGTTAATAATTTGTAGGTGTTAAGGGTTATGGTTTTTCCCTTAACAAATGCATTCGATATTTAAATGGATGAAAAAATATAAAATTGATGGGGTCATTTGTCTGTGCAGAAGTGCAGAAACTTTGTGGGCGCAAAAAGGGTCTTAGCTTTGAATTAGGGGTATTTCCGCTATCTGCAAGTCACGCCGGCTAATCTCATTTTCTCCATCGACCGAGCAGCAAGGACGTGCGTCTGCCCGTGCAACTGCAACGCGCCATGGCCGCCGAGGCAGAGGCGGCCCGTGAAGCCCGCGCCAAAGTCATCGCCGCCGAGGGAGAACAGAAGGCGTCGCGGGCTCTACGCGAGGCATCGGAGGTGATTGGCGATTCGCCGGCCGCACTCCAACTGCGATACCTTCAGGTGGGTTCAGTGACTTACTCATGGCTTATCAGGGATTTACAAGAGATTTATTATTGATTTTTATGCCTGGAATTTATACTTTAGACACTCAACACCATATCCGCGGAGAAGAACTCGACGATTGTGTTCCCGCTGCCCATCGATTTAATAACCTATTTCCTCAAGACCAACGAGGCCACAACGCAGAAAAATGCCCGAGCCGCAGCGGCCGCAATTGGCAATACACCGCCGCCATTGCAACTGGCACCGCAACAGCAGTACCAACAGCAACCGCAACAGCAGTACCAGCAGCAACCGCAGCAGCAATACCAAGAGCAACAGCAACAGCCGCAACAGCAGCAGCAGCAGCCGCAACAGCAACAGCAGCCGCAACAGCAACAGCTGCAGCAACAACAACCGCAGCAACAGGATCAGCTTTATCAACAGGGGCAGCAGATCTCATCCGCCATGTAAATCAGCTTAAGATCATATTAAGATTCGGCCTTGTCGACTCCAAAATGCCCTGCATAAAGCTGAAAAAGATCTTGAAGACGGCAAACACAAAAGAACTTCAGGAATACCAGAAGATCTACAAATTCTTATAATTGATTCTTATCCACATATCGATGGGAGAAATGTGATCACTGAACAGGCCTTTTATTCAGTCGTTAATATGTAATTTCATTTTCGAAAGCTGGGTAGCTCAGCGTCCATCTTAAAATGTGTCTCACACCGCTATCCCCTACTTTCGAGGCGCATTTTTGGGTTACTTTCGTTTAGAGAATGAAGTTTGGATACGAATTTCTTATCAAGAAACGAAGATCAATGAATATTTCTGGGGTCAAGAAGTAAGCAATCTTCGATAATATATATACTTGTGCAGAGCATTCACAACATAATAATAATAATAAAAAACCAACGGAAACAACGATTCATGAGAATCAAAAAACTTAGTTCATAACACCGATAAGTGCGATTCGAATGCGTTAGCCAGCAGGCAGCAGATCCTTTGAGCAAAAATGAGGGATCTGAGGTCAGATAGTTACGAAAATACAAACCTAGAAAATAGTTTCATACGAGGCGAAAAGATAGTGTTTAATATTTGTAGCTTTACGACCAGAGGATGCAATTCTAAATATTAAATGTAGGACGTAGCGATGCAACATCTAGATCAAAAAAAATTAATTACTCAAGAACATCACACAATTTGTGGTCGCTGGGGTGAAAATTCTAAAACCAACCAGTTTTGAAAGTCTTGAATTATTAAATTTGAAATAGTCAAAAATGGTTGGTTTGGTTTTGTATTTTCACAAGACGAACTGAGTGAACCACAGATTATGTTTTTTTTTTTAAATCCACGTTTAACGAAGGTCCGTTTTCTTAAATACCAGTTAATAGAAGATATTTACTTAGTTACTGATTAAACCCTTATTTGATATTTGAATACTTATAAATTGGGCTCAAACATTAACTAAATTAAGAAAACTGGCCTGCCTTGAACACAAATATCTCATAGAACCGTTGAAGAAGGCGTTTTGTAAATGTTTATCAGTAAGATGGTTGCCCTGTTAATTATGGAAGATTCGTATGACTTGATACAAATATTGCTGTATACTTAGCTATGCAAATTTACGTATAAGACGTGATCAGGTTAGTCGGTAAAAACTAGAGTAACGTTGTCCACAAACCAATAACAACTTTATAGGACTTTAATAACTCAAATTACGAACATAGGGTACATATGTTGTACGTATACATATGGTATTCATATGGTACTCAAATGGTACTCATATGGTACACACCCCGATTTCCTAAAAGGTAAAACAACAACTGTTATTCTGTTTTAACTGGAGTAAATCCAGGCGATCTAGAAAATTTGTTCAATAACAGTGGGCTTAGAAGGCTTTTAAAATGATCCATGTGAATCCATTAAAAGATCGCTAGCCCCACGTGTACAGAACAAATGAACTAGAGAACGAATGCCAAACAATAAATAAGAGTAATACGAATTTATTGTACATACAATAAAACAAATAGAGCAATTAAGCCGTGCAGAACTGTTTTACCCATTTAACCATTTAGCAAGTGACACCAATCTAATGTTGAATAGCCGTATTGGGAATTACACCACACACACACAAACACAACACAGAATATAGGAGATCGTCTAGTCTCTCTCTCGAAGTAGCAAGAAGGCTCCTTCACTTAGTAAGTATGGCAAGGTCTGTAGATGTCGAACAAAACAAAACGAATAATATAAACTAAATTAAAGTGCATTTGCAAAACACAAAACGTTTACTTTTTAGCGCACTTCATGGATTACGAAAAACAAAAAGTTATTGAATTAATTATATATACATATACAAAAACATAACGAATTACATATTATGTACAATTTTGCCTTTGAAAAATTTTTAAACGGAAACGATTTCATTATTCATATACGGTTAGATACGTGTAAAGGAACAATAAAATTTCTTCAACTTTTTTGGTATCCAAAAGAGCAAAAACAAAAAGCAATCTGAACTTTTAATTCAAATTACTGAAATTTGTGTATAAGTTTGGAAAGCATTTTCAGATCTGGTAAGTTAAAATTAATTCAATTTAATTAAGTGGCATCTCTCTACAGTTCAAAGGGAATTCGACATGGATTATTTCTGTCATGCAGATTCTAAGGATCCCTACACTATAAAATTTTATTTCAGTTTAATTTTTTATTTTAAAATTATTTAAATTTTAAATCTACACTCGACTTGTCAAAGTAAAAGTAAAAAAAAATTTAAAAACAATTAAAATAATATTTATTTTTTATTTATAGGATAAGAACAGTTTTTTCAATCGCCCGATTAGATTTTATTTTTGAAAACACCCCCAATAAAACAGCACTTCTTAGTTATTACATATTTTTCAATTTTATTAGTTATTATCATTATCATTATTATTTATATTATGCATTACACACCTAACCGACTTAACGGACACATTTCTATCATTTTACATCAGCTAAATTCAGTTTCCATTCATATTTGCTTCGTAAATCTGCATCTGCGTATTAAACCATAATCCGCAGAAATACATGACAATTTTCAGTTGTTATTTCTATAATTATTCATCAGACATTGCTATTCGTGTGTTATATATTAGGCATTAACCAACCGCTGTCAGCGCATGCAACACGCCTACCCAGGCAAAAGGCTGAAAAATTTTTTAAATCTTTCAATTTGATTGCCGCAGTTTGTATAAAAAATTTGTGAAATTTCTTTGTTCTTGTTGATGATGCCTCGCGTGCTGCTTGCGCCGTCAGTTGTTTTTTTCAGCTGCCGCAAAATCATTATTAGTTCGGTATTATCATTCCATTTAATTTCTCGTTTATTTCTATACGTTATGTCAAGTTTATATACAAAAATTCATCAACTACGCTAAACAATTTCAGTTTTGCCTGTGAATTATAACAATATTTTAATTAATTATTTGCAGTGATTCCGTTGTGATTACGTTGAATGCAATTTCATACAATGATTGGTTGTTTTTTTGTTTTTCTTGTTTGTTTTTAAGCCTGGTTATCCTATAAACTGATCTCTGTGTGGTGTGTGTGAGTTACGTGTGTGAAATGCTTTGAGTTGCCGTATAAATCTTCTTTACAAATACATATATATCTCAATACGAAATGCTAAACTTTGGTTTTATGCTACAGAATGTGCACACAATGGCCAACACAATATATGCTATATGTACTATATATCGATGAACGACAAACTAAAACTATAACAAAAATCAAATAAATTAAATAAAGTCTCCTCAATCGATGATGTTTCGATTCATGTGTGTTTGTTTATATCTGGATCTGTTCGTGAAGGTCATCTTGAAGCTAAGATAGGTGTGTGTCTTGTGTGGTTGATACAATTGATCGGTTAGAATCATTATCGTCTGATATTTTGCATTTGAAACCCTTGAGATAGCAGTTTATCCTTATGGCTTGAGTCGGGCTATTGATTTGGGCTGCACACGCAAGGAACAGCAGGTCTGGAAAGGAACTAAATGCGGGCCAACGCTGCAGGTTGTACATCAATAGATATATCTAGACTACATGGACAGTGCCCAATTGTGTTGCTTGTGCTTAAGTATACGAACAAAGAATAAACAATAATTTTGGCATAAACTTAAATGTACTATAAACATTCATTGGTTCAATTGCTAACAACGAAATACGTGAAATGCGCTTTTTTTTGTTTGTTTCCTTTTCAATGATTTGTACAAAATGCAATTTTCGCTCCTTTTTTTTCCTAGTCTCAACTATTCGAGGAAGAAGCAGCATATTATGTTTTTTGGGTGATAGATCATATTCTACATTTCTGACTTGGAAGTAAAGACGAGAGGGGTGGGCGCCACCTTATAAGTAAATGCCATCATTGGAGTTTCTCATTAGCAACAATTTGAAATACGTAAATGATTTCGATTTCTTGATACGGATACGGATTGATTGAGTCAAATAATACTTGGCTTAGTCGATAGTCGTGTTTGTGTGTGGAAAGTATCAGAAGAAACTATTCAGCAGAGAGGAAGGTTAAGATCAAAAAGTTCTAGTTGTAGATTGGATTGGATTGATAATACATAAAACCTAAGCAGTTGTTAAAATAGCGTCAAATTGTAGTTGTATTCGATTAGAGAAACATTATCCATTTGCTTTGGGTTCTGTTCTAGATTTATTGGTATAACTTTTCGTCCTCCTCCTGTTTATGGTTCAGCTTCAAGAACTAGTTACATATATACTTTGTATTTCCATACGAATTAGAAAGTACTTAACTACTTTTTTAAGCTTGCAGTTGAAGGACAAATAGTTATACCAAGAAATTAAGGACAATTTAACGCTAGTTTAAACAGCACGTCAGTTTTATAGTTAGGTATATAAATTATACAATAGTTTTGCGTGTAAAATATAAAATTTAGTTTTCCGATTTTAGATTTTTTTTTTGCTTGTTTTGTTGGTTTTTTCATTTGTAGTTGGTTTGTTTGAATTGTTTAGATACGCTTAAACACATACATATACCATACATATAGAGTTCATGTGTGTTGTTTGGTTTTCTTGTATGCAACTATGCCATTAAAAAGTCTTAAGAATTATAGTAAATATGCATATAAATGTATAATATATGTATAACTTTATATACTATATATATATATATATATATATATCGTACGGGTGTGTATGCGTGTGAGAGGGTGTAGTGTAGGTGATGTGTGTATGATTAGGCTGGACTCTGTGTTTAGTCTTGCACCTCTCGATACGGCACCTCCGACGTGACCGAGAAGGACTCGAAGTAGTGGTTCAAGAACTCGAACGTCGGCCGCTTCTCGGGCACAGCATCCCAGCACTGGAGCAGCAGCTGATAAATGTTGTCCGGGAAGTAGTGATTCGTCGGCTTCGGCATACGGAAACCCCTCTCGATATTCTCGATCACCTCACGACTATGCATGCCCGGATAGGGCACTTGTCCGTACGTAAATAGCTCCATCAGCAGAATGCCATAGGACCAAACGTCCGACTTGATTGAGAACTTGCCGTAGATGATCGCCTCGGGCGCCGTCCACTTGACCGGAAACCGTGAACCCTGCTTCGGGCAATACTCATCATCAGCGATAACACGCGCCAGTCCAAAATCACAAATCTTCGCCACATTATTCTCGCCAATCAGCACATTGCGGGCGGCCAGATCGCGATGGATGAGCTGCTTGGACTCTAGATACTCCATGCCGCTGGCCACCTGGGTGGCTATGTAGATGAGATCCTCAAAGTGCAAGTAGCGCCCGTCGCCCTCGCGCAAAAAGTCGAGCAGACTGCCCTTGGACATGTACTCCTGCACGATGTAGATGGGCTCCTCCTGTGAAGATATTAATTAAAGGTTAGTTCCACTTAAATTAAATTGTATTAAGTACCACTTACCTGCGAGCAAACCGCATAGAGGGCCACCAGGCGATTGTGGCGAAACTTCTTCATTATGGCCGCCTCCTGGAGGAAGGCAGCGGTGGACATGGTGCCCTCGCGTAGGGTCTTGACCGCCACATCAATACTATTGCGCCACTTGCCGTAGAAGACCTCGCCAAAGTTGCCGCGTCCCAGTTTGCGCAACAGCTGAATCTCGGAGCGCGGAATCTCGTACTTATCGCGCAGCTCCGGTCCCAAGTCCCACATCTGGGGCTGCGGTTTGGGGCAGGGACGCGACAGTATGTGACACAGGCCAAGAGCGTTTTCTTCAGAGATAAGGAAATCAATCAATAGGTTTTACAATTCAATTTGCTTTTTCAAAATCTTTATACTCACTGCTGTACGCCATGACCAAGGCCTGAAGCGAGGGGAACGTCTGATTGGTGGCTATATAGTAGCCGCCATTATCCAGCGGCTTGATGCGGTAGTGCTTCACATGATAGCCACGTCCATCCTCCCAATCCTTGACGGACAGCGAGTAGCCATTGGGATTGTGCTCTGAAGGTCGCACGAGGAAAGTGCCGCGCGGATTCTCCTCGGCCAGCAGCAACTTGTCCGCCTCCTTTCGTAGCACGTTCTCAAAGAACCAGCTGTAAATAGAAGAGGTTGTATTAATATTTTATTGAAATGGTACATGATTCTAAATATTCAAAGCAGGGAATAGTTAAATTTATTACACAAAAAAAAAAACTATGTAAAATCAACATTTGAGTTATTAAATAGTATAAAAAAATTTTATTTTTGCGGTGTTACGCAACTAAAATCTTAGTATCAACTCCTTTTTATACCCGTTACTCGTAGAGTAAAAGGGTATATTGTATTCGTGCAAAAGTATGTAACAGGGAGAAGGAAGCGTTTCCGACCCCATAAAGTATATATATTCTTGATCAGGATCACTAGCCGAGTCGATCTAGCCATGTCCGTCTGTCCGTCTGTCTGTCCGTCTGTCTGTCTGTCTGTCTGTCTGTCTGTCCGTCTGTCTGTCTGTATGAACGCTGAGATCTCGGAAACTATAAAAGCTAGAAGGTTGAGATTTCACACACATATTCTTGGGCTTCCTACGCAGCGCAAGTTTGTTTCATCGAGGTGCCACGCCCCCCCTAACGCCCACAATCGCCATAAACGATTTTCAAATGTGTCTGGAGGCCACATCTTTTAAGATTTTAAAAATATATAAACGCCATTTTATAGTGTTTATTAATACCTATCGAAATGTAGAAGACATTTTTCAAATCGGACCATTCATTAAAAAGTTATACGCAATCAAAGTTGTTTATATATCTATCTCCCTTGCACTCCCTTTAGCCCCAATAGATAGTCGGGACACCAACCCGAGTACAGCGTTCGCACTCCCTTTAGCTGAGTGACGGGTATTAGATAGTCGGGACACCAACCCGACTATAGCGTTCTCTCTTGTTTGAAACTAGAGTGGTTAGAGTTTCTGCCCTATAATCTTCTCTGGGTCTAGAGTTCGAATCCCGCAACCGCAGAAAAAGTTATCCATTATTTTATAAAATAGCCTAAATATGTAGAGACACTTACTCTTCGCTGTTGACGCTGCGCTCCTCGGCCACAAAGTTGAGCGGGATGAGACCCTCCTGGCGGGTGGTCAGATTCACGACGCGCCACCAATCGGACTCGGTGTCGTCGATGACCTCCATGCGGTCGCCCTTCATGAAGCTCAGATCGGATTCATCGCGGGATTTATAGTCGTACAGGGCCACGACCACGCGCTTCAGCACGACACCAGGAACGCCGGCTGAAAATAGAAAAAATATAATAAAATCTGGAGGATGAGGCATGAGAGGTCGTAGTCGAGTTAGTGGCAATTTTCGTCTGGCTGGGCAAATTTGATTTGCGTCCTTAAATTGCAATTTATGGCGACAAATTGGGAAATAATATTTTTTATTTTTTTATTTTCCTCTTTGCCTATTTGACTAACCAATTTGCCATGGCCAAAACTTAATTAGAATTTAATGAGTTAAAGTATGGTGAGAGATGAGAGAGGGTGCCAAATGCAAATTGCGAAATTGGATAGCATACTTTTTTGGGGGCCGGGGCCCATAAACAACAAAACAATTTCATTTCACGCTGCCAAGCCACAATTTTTGGCACTGACTTGCATTTGGCTAATTGATTTAGCTCACAGCGAGGCAACGCATAAATAAACTGCTCTCGCCGCTTGCCAATTGCCTTGGCCACTCGCTGCCCTCCATTGGTTATGCCCCATCCCCCCTGTTTTAACCCTTCTGAAGGGTTTCGAGGGGTTCACCACACCCCAAAACCAGGCCAAATGCAATGTTCGTGCTGACAAAGGCAGCGGCAAAGGCACAAATCACTGGCCAAGCACTCAACCTCTTCATGGGTTTACACGACCTAAGCGGCTTTATATATATATATATGCTATAAGGCAGCAGTACTGTCATGTCACGGATAGAAATGCCAGCAGTTAGTTAATCGGCTGCCGGCGAGGTCTGCATTCTCAACTTGTGACAGGTCAGATCAAAATAATTCTGCCATTTCAATGATACACTAATGTGACAGTTATGGGATGGAAAGGAAAGACTAGCCCAAAATTTCTACAGAAAGTATGTCAAGTGGCTAAGCATTTAGGAATGAGAATATTTAAATATGGTTTACAAATTTTAAGAAAAATAATTTTAAAAATAATCTAACCATATATTAAACTCTCCTTTAAATTTTGAAGGTTTAATGCAGAACGCAAACCGTTAAAGCTACAACTTCTATATTTTCCACAAATATTTTTATACCCGTTACTCGTAGAGTAAAAGGGTATATTGTATTCGTGCAAAAGTATGTAACAGCTAGAAGGAAACGTTTCCGACCCTATAAAGTATATATATTCTTGATCAGGATCACTAGCCGAGTCGATCTAGCCATGTCCGTCTGTCCGTCTGTCTGTCCGTCTGTCTGTCTGTCCGTCTGTCCGTCTGTCCGTCTGTCTGTCTGTATGAACGCTGAGATCTCGGAAACTATAAAAGCTAGAAGATTGGCGTTTTGCATGCAGATTCTAGGAGTTCCTACGCAGCGCAAGTTTGTTTCAAAAGGGTGCCACGCCCCCTCTAACGCCCACAATCGCTTATATACGATTTTAAAAATTTCAATATTTCGGAAAAGTAAAAATGCAGTTTTATTGTGTTTATCAATACCTATCGAAATGTAGAAGACATTTTTCAAATCGGACCATTCATTAAAAAGTTATACGCAATCAAAATTGTTCATATATCTATCTCCCTCGCACTCCCTTTAGCCCCAATAGATAGTCGGGACACCAACCCGAGTACAGCGTTCGCACTCCCTTTAGCTGAGTGACGGGTATTAGATAGTCGGGACACCAACCCGACTATAGCGTTCTCTCTTGTTATTACTAGGAACTGATTTATCCGCCAGTAACCCCAATCAGTTCCAAATAAATACTTTATAAAGCTCCTTTGGCTTTAAAAAAATGCCATTTATTTTTATAATCTTCTAAATTTCCCCTCTATTATTTGCATTATAATTTCTTTCCTCCTAGAATTTCCCCTACAGACCTTCAAATTTGCTTATAGCAAACATAGCAACCACTCCGCCTACTTATAAACCACTTTCTTAGCTGCAACTCCTTGGCCCAAACTCCCTGGGGTCTCGTAAACGCAATGTCGTGTCATATGGTATGCAATATCGCCGTCAAGGTGGCATTAAACCAACACCCCTCCTCATTTTCTGGGCCACGCACCCGAGGAGAAGTGGTCAAGGTTAACGACTGTCATCGTATTACCACTGCAAATATGAGAATTGCGTTGCCACCTGGCAAATGACTTGACTTCCACCTCTGAACCTCCTGGGAGGCGAACTCTAATTATGGCAGTGGGGTTGGTGGAGGGTACATAGCTGGGTTATGTGGCAGGTTAGTTAGTTGGATGGTTTGGCTGGTTGCCTGCTTGCCACATTATGCAAACACAAGGCCAACCAGCGGGTAAAAGCCAATCTCTGTGGCAGGCAAAAAGTCAAATTTCTAATTAAAAGCTGGAATTATCACTCCACCCACGGGCTCAGGAGAGAGTAACACAGCCAACAGCTAATTACTAATGCATGATAATATGTAAACAGACAGTGAAACTTCAGCCAAATTAACTTCCCTAATCAAAAATATGGGAAAAGTTTAAAAGCTTTAACAAGAAATGTATATCGAGCTCTACATAGTATCGAAAATATCGTGATGTTTAATATATCGAAACTTTAAATATCTAATAATATCGTTTAAATGTGGATTTGATCCATATTATCGAAACAAAATATTCAAAAAATGTTGTTGTTATTTTATTTACTAATATCGATTTTTATAACGACCTCTGCAAAATATATCGATACAGTATCGATAGTTTCTTATTACATTTCTGTTAATGTTTCTGATTCTTTGTTACTGAGGCTTTACTGTAATTACTAATGGATGATAATACGCATATTAGATTGGCTTGGTTATTCTGGAGAAGTACTCACTTGGCGTGGTGCGGGGTCTGATGATGTCAACGCCGCCCTTTCCGCCGATTTTCAACGGACCCCGATGATTCGGATCCGGGGTATAGCGCGAGTCCAGCGATCCACCGTTGTTGTGCTTCTGGCCGAGAACGCCGCCCATGTTGCCGACTCCGCCGCTGCTGTTGATGTGCGTTTGGCCGAAGGTGTAGTCGGATTTCTTGTAGCCCCCAGTGGGATAGGCCAGTGCCAATTCCTGATCCTGTCGCTTGCTGCAGCATTTGTTGCCCATGGCTTAAGCAAGTATCTCGTGGCCTAAACTCTTGATCTTGATCTTGAGCTTTTTGTCGAGGTTTTCCTTGAATGTTTTACTAATATTTTTATAATAGTATTTAGTTTTTAAGTTTTGTTCAGCTTCAGTTGGGGCAACACATATTATCTGTTTGGCAATTAACGAGTTGTTCTTAACAATAATTAAAAATTTGTTGCAGCCGTGTGTTGTTGTTGTTGTTGTTCGATTACTTTATAGTAAGTAGTTTAAACTATCAGTCAAGTTGGGTTATGTGTGTTTTTTCTTGGGCCCCTGCCTTAAGTTTGCATTAAAAGTTGCAATTTGGAGGGCATTTGCATTAGTGTTCATCTATCAACTGCTAACTTCTTTGTGTCCTTGTTGGCCGAGCTGCAAAAACGCATTTCGTGTTTTGGATAGGTATATATAAAAAGTAGCCAAAGTTGCTGGTTTGCAGCAACTGCTGCTCCTTGATTGGGTTGATGTTGTTGATCCTTGCGGTCAGTGTGTTGTCCTGCCAGCAATTTCAGCCAGCGACCGTCTGCACATTGCTGGCCTTCGGTCGTCAGTCACCTGTGAGCCGAAAATAAAAGTAAACAAAAGCGGAGAGAAACCGAAATTAGTTAGTGTTAATAAATATTCATTAAATACACATTTCCAGACCCCCAGACAGAGGAAAGGACCCTCAGCGGTGTCCTCTGTGCTGTCCTGTCAGTCCACTGACCCGTGTCCAGTCAGCCGGACAGACAGTTGCCTTTTGCCAATTGTCCGGCATCCTGTGGCTTCCTAAACGTTTTTGGCACATTATTACACTTGACTTGGCCGGCGGCAGGCGAATTCAGTTTATGCACTGAGATCCTGAAAGCCCCCTTGTGCAACTACTATTCCCTCTGCTTAAAGCCGCTTTGGGTTCATCAGCCTTTTGTATTAGAGATGCCCAGAGATTTGAATATTAAATTAAATATTACAATTTTAGTTGGCTTAATTTGTTTAGCCTAATAAAATGCAATTTTCGAGATTAATTAGGTAATAAATTGTGTGCTACCCGTAATTAGTGGACTGATATAATTTAAATTAGCCAAGGATAGAGAGATAATAGCTGATATAATTGCGATTCTGTAACCTTGTAGTCATAAAATTTATTTGTAGCTATAAAATAAAGCAATTAAGATGGTCACAAAATGGACATCAAAATACAGATGACTTTTTATGATATTAAATTGGTAAACAGGAAGAAATACGAACTATATACAATATTATGAGTTTAAATAAAAAATGATTATAAAAGTAATGTAAAAACAAAATTTTTTTAATTTTTTTATATTATATAAAATAAACCTTTTGTACATTTTTTAAATTTTTAAAACGTATTATTTTGAAATCTACTCCACTGAGAAAACTAGAGAACGAAACAAAAAGATTAATTTTGTTTGAATTTAGTATTTTTATTTTTTGCCCACAATTTTTGAAGAACAATTATTCTTAAAATCAAGATAAAATTGCTCCGAGTTATTAACATTTGTAAGACCAATATTTTTGGATTCTATTTTCTTTTAGATAAAGCACACACGTTTAACTTAATTAAATTTCCCAAGAGACATCTCTGTTATCACCACTCCTGACTTGCGAAACTCATCACTCTCGTCTGCTGGAGGCCAACGGTTTGCTCACACAACCTTTCGACGACGCCACAATACGTAAAATACCACAATACAGCAAATGCAGGAGCAACATCAACCGCTGCAACTGTAGCAACAACTGCAGCAGCAGCAACCATAACAACAAAATCCAGGACAACGACAGCGACAACCAACCATTTGAAAGGTTGCCAGCTGGGCAGGCTCAACTTCTCTGCGCCGTGTAGCCAGCCATTGTCTATTGACTCAAGCCTGGCAGGCATCTGTTTATTGTTCAATTGGATAATTATGGTCTCCAATGCGGAGAGTTGAGAGGACGAAATGGGGATGGGCGTGTTGTGAGGCCAAGGTTGAGCCACTCGAACCGAACAGCTCTTCTAGTTCCTCCCCTGACAATCTAGATTGCTGCTGCAGTTTCCAATTTTAATTGTTATTGTTGCGCATTTGTTGTGTGTGCGCAGCTGGCATGAAATTGTCGCTCTGCCGGCAGTTGCCAGGATGCATTTGCGGCATTAGCTAATATCCTGTCATTGTTCCGGTCCGCCTGGCATGGCATGCCGTCAATTATTAAAGCCGTGTTCAAACTGGAGTCTTAAGAGAGATCAGCCGACTTTTCTATCCTTAAGCAAACACAAAAAGGATGCATTGGGAAAATAAAGAATTTCACAATTATAGAAATCCCAATTTAGTTAAAAACCTTCCCATTAAATTTTATATTTAAATATAAAAATGGTTTATTATTTAATACAAGTTGTATTTACTTTAAAAACATTTTAAGATGATTTATTTATTATTCTTATTGCTTTAATACTTGTAAAGAACTTGAAAATTATCGACGTTATCGATATTTACGATTTTCTCACAATATAATTTCGATAATATCGATATTTTTAATGGAATACAAATAATAAATATTGAAATATTGATTTATTTTCAAGCTCTACGTGTAATACTTAGTAATTCTTTTAATTTCAGTTTATTTTGGAAATCTCTAGTATTTATCTAAGATTTTCTTTCACTGCATTTAGCTGTTGAGCAATAAAATGCCACTCGAAATGAAAATGGTTGAAAGTGTTGCTGACTTGACAGCGATGAACGGCTTGCCTACAGAGTGGATAAAGTGTGGAAATTGTGCCAGGACATTTAAACTGTCTGAGTTTCGACGGCGCGACGTCTGCGTTTATTGTCCCCAACTCAACTTGATAAACACACACAACATACAACGTGTGGCGCTTTAAAATTCGCCAACAACAAGCATAAAAGTTTGAATGGATTTGCGTTCGTTTGCCCATAAAAAGTCAAAGTTTGTTTTTCGGCGAGTTCATGAACCCATCCGCCCAGCAGCAACGACAACAACAGCGAAAAGTTCCACGGGGGTCAAGCAACCTTTATATATTTTTGGGGTCGACGTAAACGAAACTGAGTAGCCAGCACATTGAAGCTGCGATAATGTTGGGAATTTTCTATACAATTATGGTACGCAGCTTTACGAGATGTACTTTAAAAGTCAGTGACTGGATTATTTTTTACTACCCAAGCATCGTTCAGTTCAACAAAGAGAGCAACAGTTGAAGGGCTTGTGCGATAGGATGAACTGATAGGATAATATGCCAATAATAATCGTTATCAACAGCTTGTAAAAGATGAGTCAGTGAAACACTTTCCTTTGTTGTTTAAGGAATATTTAAACCATTTAACTTGTTATTACCCGCTTATATTTTATTCTGTATATTTTTCTACCTTTTTAGTGTGATATCCATACTCTATTTTCAGATATATTTTAAATGGTTATTTGAGTTATTTAGTACTCCAAAATATATTTTTCTTATTTTATTACTTTCAGGGTATTAACATGTCCCTCCAATGTAAATGCCATAAAATCCCACTCTATAATCATATTCCCAGACCGACAGGTGGCACACACATAGGACCGCTACCTATAGAGACTTTGCCGCAGAAACGAGCGATTTATAACCCCAACGCACTGGCACATATCAAAAACCCAATGCAAATGGCCGATTGGGGATTGCTGGCAAAGAGTTTGGAATCGAAAAAGTATACGAATATATCATTGTTGATGGGTGGGTTGATGGGTCAGCAAACGAAAAGCAGAGCTGCCAGTTACCAATTCTCGGGTTTTCCATCGCTGACAAGCGATTCGGTTTCATTTGAGAGTGTGTGTGTGACATGAAAATGTAATTTTCTAGTTCACTTTTTGGGGGATGTGTTGTTGTGGGTTGTTGATGGTTTTGTTGCTGCACACGAGCAATGAATTTCCATTGTTGAAGTTGACAAAACTAAATGAATACTTAATTGGATATTGCGGCTTTGAATGCGCTGGAAAGACGGCAACACGAATATGAAAACCTGGCAGTTATGATGCGGCTTGTGTGTGGCATTGTGTCAAGATGAAAATAGAAAATATGAGGTCAATAAATCCAGGTCTGTGGGACAATTATTACTAATTTATATGAGTTGAGGCAGTAAACATAAATCAAATCATCAACAAATGAATTATTAAGAGGGTCACAGAACTTTGAATGGGTTTAAAATAAATTTTAATGAAATATGAGTGAACGCTATAGTCAAGTACCACAACTATCAAATAACCGTTACTTAGCTGAATGAATGTAAGGGAGATGGAGATATGCAAGCAGCAAAGCAAGCAGTCACTTGAAAGTGGCGCCATCTATCGAAATTTTCTTATATCTACCGCTAGTAAAATAAATTTGACTAAAAAGTAATATAAACAACCAATTTAATCCGTGAATCCCAATTTATTCAAGCCTAGTTTCGTTTTTATTTTTCTTGCTGATCCCCAAGCACTTTAAAACAGCGCATTTGAACTACATTTGTGCCAAAATTAACAATGTGTCCCCAAAATAGTTGCGACAATGGTCTCCCGCCACAGTCTAATAAAATCAAATATTATGCAAAAAAAGAATGTGATTCCCCTAGGGAGTTGGGCCCCAAAACCAACCGCATGTCAGGCCAAATCCTCGAGGACATAAAGGCATTAACTGTAAATGCCGTAATGCCGTCATTTCCCGATGACAGCCCCAAACACACACACACACATATACTGAGAAAAGTAGAGCGTCTTTGATAAGAGGGGCTTTTTGTGGGGGTGGTTTGGTTTGGTTTGCAAAATGGAAATGGAAAATGGTTCTGTTTCGCCCACATTTTTTTATTGCGCTCCATTATTATTATACCACCACCGCCCCATGCCATCGTCCTTCGTCCTTAGTCCTTCGTCAGCTGTAGCCACATTGTTGCCTACTTAAAAAGTCAATTTGTGTGTGACGTCCTCGTTCGTTGTCATCCTGTTGCCGTGTGGATGATGCCGGGTTTTCCGCCCCCCAAAATCCCCCTTTTGTCTTATCTGTGCGTTCAACCCAGAGTTGACACGCAGTCGTTCACCTTTAAGCGTCACGTGCTATCGATTAGTCCTCTAAAAGAATTACCACAAATGCAATAAATAAAGGAAATGTGTGCCAATGAAATTTCCTTCGTCTAAGTAATGAAGAACACAATAAATTCTCGATTTATGTGTGTATCCCTCAAGTGAACAGGAGGGGCAAAGGAATTTCCCATCTGAAGTTGACGTGACATCGAAATTGAATTTGTTGCATAAAACATTGCATTTAACCCATTCGACTGACTGACTGGTTTCCTCTTCCTTCCTCTCGGACGCTTTAATATTAAATGGCACTTTACTTTAGAGCGGCATAAATAAATGCAAACATTAATATATCATAGTGTTTATTGGCACGTACTGTATAAGCTTTTCCTCGCCCGACAAATAAATATCAATTTTTATATACATTTATCCTTATATCAATAAAGTCATAAATCATGCATCAAGGGAAAAGTTCGTTCACAAAAAACAGGAAATTTATATTGTGGCATTAAAACAGAGAATGTAGATGAAATTATGACATATCTCTCGGTGGCATTGTAAAGCAAATTTAACGTAAATTAAATTGTTATTAATCAGACAAGTGGAATATTTTGTAACCAATTGCGGAATTAAGTTATTTTATTGAGCGGCAAAAATCCAGGATTTAAATATTAAACTGTTCTTCTCTGACTATCAATTTACAGGAAATTACTTCTTTGAAGTTGAAATTAATTGAATGCCCAAATTGAAATGGAAGTTAATGAATGAGCAGCAGCACATAATTTAAGCTAATTTATGCCATAAGCAAATGGTAAGTTGACAGCCAGATATAGGGGACCAATCAATTTATTTATACAAGTATCTATTACCAACTCCCTGAAACACTTGGCACGGAACAGAACAGAACAGATCTGTTCGACAGATTCTATTTACGAGGGTCTGGGCTTGGCAGTGTAACGAATTCCGTTCTCTGCCTGCGAGACCATTAAACAAATGAACTAGAAGCAATAATCGTAATAAGCCAGCGTAATGAAAGTCTCCCCTGTGTCCTACTGCACTGAGGAAAATTGTTTAGTATTATGACAATTTTAAAAATAATACTTGAAAATGTAACATAAGAAAAACAATTATTTCAAATGTAGCAAATTTAATAAGTTTTCAAACTTTTTAATATTAAGGTTATTTTAAGAATGATACAGAAATATCACTAAATCCCTTACAAATGTTGGACTACATTTTCAAAAATATTTTAAAGTACTTTTTTAGAAAAATACTGATTACAAAAATGTTTCATATCAAAATAAAAATTATAGACATATTTAATTTAGCTCATCGAATATTTATCCCTAATTTTATGATTACTTTATTAGGTTTTCGCCCAAGTGTAGTGTTATATTAATATGCTTTTATAAATATTGACCGACTTCAGGGCCAGTGTGACAAGTTCATGTGACAAAAATCAATCAGATGGCGTGAGCAGCCGCAGCCATATGGAGATTAAAGTTATATATAGACTGGGGATAGAGCAAAAAAAATATGGGAGAGAAGTGCCAAAGGGTGGGAGATGTAGAGGCTTGAAGGGAGTAGCTCTATAGTTTGTATGCACAATTAAAAAAAAGTCACGTACTTGGATACAAAATACACAGAACGACTAAAAACAGCGGGAAAGATAAAATCAGAGGCGAAAACAAGAAAAAATTTCATGGAAAATAAACTTTATTGTTCTGTTTCTGTGCACCCTGTAAATGAGGGTTATTAGTTCGGTTGTGTGAAACCAGCATAAAATCTCATTTATTGCCTCCCACAAAATTCCATTAAATCTCATTTAATCTAGGCTACGCCAAACATAAGGCAAAGCTGTAAGTAGGGTATCCCTAGGGTTTTCCTGTGGCCAAAGCTTACAGTAGGGTATTCCCCTAGGGTTTTGGTTCAGATTCGCAGATTTATTTGTTGGCGCCACTACTACAAGCAGTGATTCCCAGCTGGGCGGCGAAGGGTTAAGGAAAGTGACGGGGCCCCAGAATTAAAAAAAAGAGGAGCTCAAGGAACGTGTTTTGTCTAGGGGCGGGTTTGGGGGGCGTGACCTGCTTGTAACGCACAATTTCACGCAGTTTTTTGTTGTTGCCTGCAAACGTGAGGGTTATGAAAAGAAAAAAACCTAAAAAAAAAAGAATGAATGTTTTCTGCAAACCGAAAAAGAAATATCCTTCCTCTTAGTAGAAGAAAAATCCCTAAAACCAAATAACCTAGAGAATTGATGAAATAATTTTCATTTAAAGATATTGTAATATTTAAAAATAATTTGAAATAATTTACAACAAAATTAATAATTTTAGAATATATTATAATATCCAGTAAAAGTATACCTTAAATATTCAATAACTTTGTACATATTAATTGGAATATTTTCTAGAATATTTTTAGAATATTTATCAAAATATGAGCGACATATGGCTCTTCTGTGATAATACCCTATGTCAGAGCGCATAAAGAAGAGGCTGACTGATGAGAGGGCGATATGGAGGAACCGGAAGTGCTGCGTGATCAGAACGCACAACATTTGCCTCTTCTTCGCTGTGGTGTTGCCGTTTCCAATGATGAGCTTCATCTGCGTTCTGTGGTTTGGGTTTGGGTTTGGGTTTGTCAACCTCCATGGAGAGGTGGGGCTTGGAGTCAAACCGAAAGCAAACAGCGAAAAGGCAGCACCCCGAAGGGGATGGATAGACGAGGGATGGGGCGTGTTACAACATCACGAGATGAGCTCATTACTTTAATGGGTTCCCACCTCCTCATAGATGCCTGCGGTCGCGAAATGATGCCAACCGAAAGCGACAGACATCCTGTGGCTTATTCGCGTTTATTTTAATGAAATATTTGTATGTGGCTAGAAGTTAAAAGTTATGATTTTTATGACGAACAAAAAGAGAAGGGATTGTGTGGATTTAACAGGCGGCAATCCAAAGACACGTAATTAGTTCGCTAAATAAACAAGCAAGGGACGAGTTCGCAAATAACGTAAAAAAATAACCCAGAAATCTAATTACCGTGTGAGAAACAACAGCAGGAAAGGAAAGGCAACAACCAGGCAAAAAATAAGGAAGCAAGGATTAAGGCGGAGAAAGTTCCGAACCGGAGTTCACATTGCGTGCCAGGATGGCAAAAAACGGGGAAAAGAAAAGCGCCAGGAAAATTGGGAGGAAAAAACGGAAAACAAGTTAGCAAAAAGGGGGCGTGGAATGACGAAATCGAGGAGCTGGCAAAGAAAAATGTGAGTCCAACACGCCGAGGGCGCCAGTAATAAAAATTCTCTGACCTCTCAAACATGCCATAGATGACGTTTTTAGGGCTCTCCCCTAGGAATCAAATTCGCTTGCGAAATATTTAAATATTTAATGGGGTAATACAAAAAATTAAATCCTGACCGAATTGCACACTGCTTTTCACTCTCTCGAGGGATTATTATAGTGTAATCAGTGCAGTAAGTAGCTTTATGGCGTTAATTACTTTTTTGTCATAATTGTGGGCTTAAAAATAAAATATACAAAGTCTTTCATTTCAATAAAAAAATTAATTGATTAAAGCAGACATTTTTGTTACAGCACAAAACCAGTAAAAACGTTTTTTTTTTCACCCATTTTCTCTGTAAAATTGTGCCAGTAACAGAACCCACCATTTTAACGTCCTTCCTTCCATCCTTCCTCTTAAACCGACGGAACATGTAATAGTTACAATTGCTGGTAGTACAAACAACCGTAATTTTCGTCAACAATAACACGAGTTGCCTTTTCATAGCCATGAAGAAACTTAATTGCAGGTTAAGCTGACTGCAGAGAGGGGAAAGGGAAAGGGAAAGCCGGGAAGTTAGTGGAAGTAAACTAAAGAAAGCTCGCTGCAATATTAAAACAATATTTGTACGCGATTAGATGGCAGCAAACAACACCCACGAGAAGGACCAAGAGGACGAGGGACGAAGGACGTGGCAAATTACAGAGAGCTCCACGGGAAATGGCGATACGGCGCCAGGACGACGACGACTCGACGACGAGGTGGCAATATTTACACGCCTTTGTTGCCCCCGTCCAACGCGACGTCAGCACTTGGCTAAAAAGGCTAAAAAGCCGCCAGTGACCAGTTAAGTGGAGGCAAAGCCCAGTCAAGTTCCGCTGTTGCCAACGTCGATTGTGGATCGTCGAATGGCCATGACGACAGCGACAGCCACAAATAATGGGGCATTAACGCCTGTATCCTGAATCCTGACGTTCCGCGTTGCCACACGCAACTTTCAGGGAATTTAATTCAATGTGTGACGAGGCAAAGGCAAGAACAAAGTAAATGAACAAATTAAGTAAATAATCCAGAAATTAGCAGGATGAATATAATCCATAAGCTGTCCGTATATCCTGTTCCTGTTTATCCTGATAATTGCTGTAACCTTTCGTTTTATGATGATAAGAAATTAATTCAATTTGGTCGATTAACCGATAACCGCTTAATCGATAAGAAATTATTCAGTATTTATATCTTAACAGCCTGATAAGATAAAATCTTTTATGGCTAAAACGTGTTCAAAATAAGTAGTGACTCCTCTCGAAATGGAAAAATCCATAAAATCCTCAATAAATATTAATTAATTATTTTGATTATTAATTAAGTGTTAGAATAAATTAATATTAATATTGTTATGTTGTTTTTTTTTTAGAGGTAAAAGTATTTTTGTATTTAACATTAATTAAAATTAATTTATTAATTTGTAGATAATGATATTTCTTTTACATTTTTGCGCCTTTAGCAACTTTGAGGAGGCATTCCGCATCGTTAAATGGAAACTATTTTGGGATCTCTACCTCGCACAGTCTGCGGGTTAAGTTCGTTTTAGAGGTGGAGTTACCGGCTGGAGTGCAGCAATTACTCAAAGTTTTTCCCCAAAATCGAAATCTTGTTGTCCATTGGCAGCTCATTTCTCATGTGTGGGTCTCTCCTCGTCGCACTTCCAATTGGGTCAAGCGCGGGATTTCGACACCCAAAGTTATGTGAGGGAATCGAAAGGGAAGAGAGTAGAGCGGCATTTCAACCCACCGGCTGATAAGCCATTAAGCCTCAACGTCGAAGTTGGGAACAGAAGCGACACGACACACCAGATGCGGTCGCTCTTATCGGACAACACACAAAATTTAAACGCTCGAGAGTCGTTAGTTGACCCCAAAACCCAAAAAAGTGAAATGTACAAATGAATATCGATAGAGTGCAGTTAATGGTCTGTGGAGGAGGAGGTGGGTTCCCGCTTATCGCAGACGTTGTGCTCCAGGTCTTCAGTTGCAGTCCCCTATCGTTTTTGGTTAGAGATGGAAATAATTGAAGGGGGAATGCGAAGTTACCTCGAAGGTACCCCGATTTCCACATTTAGAAATGTTTGTTGTTCAGGAATTTTACTACGTTAAAGAAACGAATTTTCGGTTAATTTAGAGTGTTGTCCGTTCAAGAGAGAAAGTTGTCCGTTCAGGGGAGTTTGTTGTTGTTTTAAAAATGTTCGTAATAAATAAGTAGAAATTGGCACTGAAATTAAAAGTTTATAATTTTTTATTATATATTGTTCATGATTTTTACTTTCTGCTGATTTCCCTCTCCTTTGAACATTATATTAGCTCAAGAACTGTCTATTTTTAAATCTTTCCCATTTTCACGTTTGTTTAAAAGCATGTTAACACATTTTACTTCCATCGCTAGTCAACAACTTGTGCTAGAAGTTATCACACATTGGAATCAACAAGACAAATTACCGAAAATGTAACGTCACACCCTCTCTGCACCAATATTTCTTATACAACTCGGCATGTGGGTAACAACACAATCGCGATCGAGAATCGGAGAAAGAGCCATCCTTCTCTGTTTTTTTGTTGATTTTGTTTTTTTCTGAGCACGTTGGCTCTGCATTTGCATGCATAAACACATGACGTGCTCCACATTCGTGTGACATTTGTTTCGAGGGGGCGGCGATGGGGAGCTGCAAAAGTGTTACACGCAACAACAACTGAACAGGCAACAAAGGGGTGTCCAAAAAGATAAAACAAAATAAACTATATATCAAAATTATAAGACCATGCTATACCCCGTAATATATCTACAAGGTTTTTTAGAAATATTTTCGTAACCATTTATTTTCAATAAACAAACATTTTTGAAAAATATCGAAAATATCGATAGTATCGATACTAACATCGATAATTTTCTAGCTCTACTGCAGGCTCTTCATCTTGTTATTAGTTGTGTTACAAAAATCCCCAGAAATCAACATACCCCGTTTTCTTTGATACCGCGTACAAATAACGTAAATGAGGCTGCAAAGCCTTGTTGCCTTTTATATCGCTTCCATTGCATTTTTGGCGCAGTGCAACGCAAAGTGTGGAAAAATAGGGGAGGGTGACCGAAGGAAATTGGGGCAAAAGTGCAGCAGCAGCAGTAGCAGAAAGAGAAGCTGACCATGGGGTAGATTATCATGGGAGCCGGGCTAAATGTCATTAGAGCCAGACTAATTGAATGGGCGATAATAAAAATGGGGTTGAGAAATGCATGGCAGATAGTAAAACCAAATGGTGAAAGTCTCTGTTGGGTAATAAATTTATAGGAATTTAGCAAAAATATGCAATTTAAATAACTGTACAAATTGCTCTGCGATTTCCATCGAATATGACAATTTCTGCAGGAAGCGGAGGCAAATTTTAACAGACTTTGCTGATGGAAACGAGGCAAAATACGGAAATTTCCCCCCAAAAACATCCGTCTGAAGTATTTAATTTCCTACTCAACGATGCAGTCTGAGCTTCGGGCTCCACCACTGCTGCCACTGATGTCATTTCTGTGTACGTGTGCAGACATTCTGGGGTGGTGGTAAAATGGTGAAGGAAATGGTTAAGTGGGTGGTGGTATAAGCCCAGCCAGACGTCAGACATCAGACGTGGAGGAGGGAAAAGTCAGAGGGAGTCCCAGTCAGGTAGCGGTAACATAACATAACATAAATAGAAAACAGCCACAAAGGCTTGACAACGCGACAAAGTTCTGTTCTGTTTTGAACCGCCTCCTCATAACACCCAACGCCCCATAACACCACCCCCAAGGGACATATCAGGTACATCCTGCGACACTCCAAGCAACCCCCGCAGTTACATATGCGACAGAAATTATGAATGAAACGAAAGATAAGCAGAAGAGCAAGCAAAACAAGACGGAAGAAGGAAAAAATGAAAACAAAACAAATTCTTGAACTAACCCAAGAATGCCATTAAACGAACTTGAAATGCGCTGAAAATTGACATTTATAAATCATGATTGTTGTTTGTTCAGGAATTTTACTGCGTTTGGTATTTAAAGAAAACGATTTTTTGGTTAATTTAGAGTGCTGTCCGCTAAAGGGAGATTGTTGTCCGCTTAAGAGAGATTGATGTCCGTTCAAGGGAATTTATGGTTTAAAATGTACCTAATTAATAAATAAAGTTATTTCCTGTTAGCTATACTATTTTATTACTCCCAGCTTATTTGCCAAGAACACTCAAACCGTTGTTGTCTGCCAAAGAAAATTTAAGCCGTATTTTATATTTAATGAATACAATTTGTGCTCTCGAGAACTCTTTCTCTCATTAGCATCAGTGGCAACTACTATTTTTTTGTACTTTGGCCAGCTTCCCCAACTTCGGTGGCGCACAGCAAAGTTTGTCACAAAGTTATAATGCCCTCATTAGGCTTGAGGAATATGCAAGGACATTACCGGGGGACTGGGACTGGGATTCAGCCGGTTCTTAGGGGTGGACTGCGGCATTCTTCCGCTCTTTTTGCCTCAACTTCAAATGCAGCAGCAGCAACACAGAGCCCAGAACAACAATGCAGCTCAGTTTTAAAAGATTAAAAAATGTTCTGTGGGCACCAGGAACTTCAACATCAGCAGCAGCAGCAGGAGTAGGACTTGGCACAGGATGCAGTTTGGGGGCATGAAACTTTTTAGCACTTTTATTGCTGCTGCCACTACACTACAAACTGCCTGAAACAGACAACAACGGCCACACTTTGCCATCAGCAGCATGGAGACAGGCACAAATTGTCAGGTTGTTGACGAGTCGACGTTGCTACCTCTGCTAATGTTGCTGCAGTTGCAAGTTGCCATCGCCAAGGCCCGTTGCAGCTGCAAGCTGCAGTTGCTGTCTGAATGCAGACATAAACAACAATTTAGAGGAATACAATAAACAGCAATTCTAGCGGGGAACGCAACTTGCCTCTCGGCCTGGTCATAGAGCAGGTCTCTGACTCTATATCTTCACCGAAGTCAGGGGGAAAAATACATCAACGATACGTCTACATATGCCAGGCACTGAGAGAAATATTCTTAAAAGATCTTGAATCGTTAAATATTTTGTGTTGTCCGCTCAAGAGAGGTTGTTGTCCGTTCAAAGAAATTAAAGCTTTTTTTTTAAGTAATCATATGATTGCCACTGTTTATGTTTTCGCTCCTACTCATGAGATGAATCTCTAGCGCTGCACTTGAACAAAATTAAACTACTCATTTAAGTTGTGATCACCCGTTGCGCTGCCGCCTCAAGTGGCCGGTGAGCAAAGTGTGCTTATCAACACCAGAAAATGCAGAAAATGCTGGCGTCGCTGGTTGGCTGCCAGGGGAGTAGTGGGAGTAGTGCAAGTTTAAACAAATATTTTATAGAGCACACACGATGGCACTGGCACCCGGCTGGCAGCATCCGAAGCTTCCTCTTCAGGTGAAGCAGCCAGCAGCAGCTGTGGGTTAATGCCGGCATTAGTGCGATGGATCCGTGCGATGGTTTGTGTGTCTGGGAGGAGGGCTTGACATAGTTTCAAGCGGGCGCTTAACGCTGAGTTATCTAAAATACAAACACACGCACCCGTAGCACAGGCAAAAACAAACACTCACGTTCGCAGCTGAAGTTGATTTATGCAACAGCTTGCCAAGGCAACTGATTTTGCACTGCAAGAAGTTAGAACTTAAATGGTGGTGGAATACAGATAGTTTTTTAGAGAACATTAACCTTTGGTTAAATTTAATTTTGTCAATCAGACTGAAATGTTAACAAATATTTTATCACACAAAAATTGCATTTACGTAGAAAAGTACGTTTATAACCTGTTATTAAAGTTAAAGTTTGAATTTTACTTTTTTAAAACACAACTAATTACCTTCACCTCTAAATTGAAGCATAATAATGCACTTATACAAACTGCTTACACAAATAAACATTGTAAGATCACTTTGAGCTGCTCCGGTTAAAGTTCATTTAACTCAAACTGACCATATTCTCCCAGTGCCTGGGACACACTTGCTGAGTATCATAATTTTATAAACTTAAGGCCTTTACACTTATTAAAATGGAAAATGTGTTGGTGCGCTGCCGCTGCTGCTGCACATGTGTTCGTTTGTTTGTGCCACTCAAAAAACTGGCAGCGCAAAATTGCATTTCATCCCACAACTGGGCCAAAAGGGATGAGGATACGCCGCCGCTCCTTTGGTCCATGGCAAATTCATGAAATTTTCATCATCATTTCATGCTGCAGTTGCAGCTTGCAGCTTGCACTTATGTGCAGCTATTTTATGCATGAAACCGAATAACAATCCCCCCTGCTGGCCCCACCAGAATTGTCGGAGGGCCAGGCTCCATTACTTCATTAATGGCCAAAAAAGAAAAAGCGAAACACTGAAATTGGCCGCACCCAGCTGAAAGGTAAAAAACAATCGCAAGTAAAAACAGCAAAGTACAAAAATATAATCCGCATAATTTCGCAAAGGGAATGGGGGAGGGCAGGCGCTTAACCTTCTCGCCTTACCCGCTGGCACATGCGTCCCCGTATAATTAGTCATGAAATCGGAGACCCGAGACGTGCCGAGGGTTTGTCTAGGCGGCATTGAAGGGTTGCCCCAGTCCCCTTGGCCCGCAGAAGTCGTATACCCAACCGGCCGCCAGATGCGCTTGGCTACTTGTCGCGTGTGTCATTCATCCATCCATTTACCTTTAAACAGAAGCGGTCAAAATAATAGCATATTTTAAACGAATCAGTTATTTTTTTAATTTTCCAGATCAATATTTAAGTTAGTTTTAACCATTAGTCATAACTAATGGGATAGACATTTATTTTTTATAAAAACCATTAAAACTTTATTTATAAAAAAAAAAAAATTTTATCAAAAGTTTAACAGAGTTTTTAAAAGCAAATAAAAGAAATTTCTGTTAAAAAGTATAGCAAGTTTTAAAGTAAGATCCCTTCATTCTATCATCCGAACAGCAAATATGATTTTATCTTTTAGAATTCAGAATTTATTTTCCAGATTAAGTTAAGAAAAATCCCCCATGAATATCACACAGTAATTTACTATTATATTGACTTGAATTGTTTATGCCTTCTCCTACTTCGCCCAGCATGTGGCCCAGGTGATTCGAACACGTTTCCACATTATACAACAAAAGATCCAAGGAATGCATCGTTGGAAAACCAAAAGGAATTGATGAGGAGGGAGGGGGCTTACTGGCGGCAATGCATCGATGACTTTCCCCCTTTCCTCAGCTGCAAACATCACAAAAAGCTAAAGCCGGACCTGACAGCTGCATTGCGTGTGGCGCAGGCAACATGGTAATTCAATTTATCCACTAAAATCCGTCAGCGAGAATAGAAAACAGAGAAAACAAACACTCTGCAACAAGCCGTCTTATGAAGATTGGAAGCGATTAGAGGACAGAAGTGATAGAAAACAGACCTCATATAAAAGAAAAACTGAGAAGAAAGTTAAGTTATCTTAGAAAATTGTATAAAAATGAAGTACTTGAAGTTTTCTTTGAAATTAACACGTAAATGATAAAATTTTATGTTTAAGACCTTAAGGAATATCCCTATATCACTGCCAAAATCTATACCATTAAGTTGAACTTTGGTAAACTTTATTTCCTCTGGCCCCAAATGTACATTCGCTAAGCTGTAAACTTTCAAGATATAGCTTTAGTGATTTATTTTTACGATTCTCTTTCAGCCTCCAACGAAATCATTTTGCTTCGGATTGGTCAATTAGCTTTAGATGTGTGGATATGCATAGAAATTTATTACCAGTTAGGAGCATGTCAAAGATATAATAACGGATTTTATGCGGTCATAAAGAATATACTGGCTGGAAAAACCTTGGTATTAGGCCTATGGATCTTGTTTTTTGTATTTTTTGTTTTTTGCTTAAACAACTATCAGAAAAAAAAACCAGACCTAACTCAACTCAAATGATTTACGTATGTGAGGCGACGGGCAAGTGCCGAAAAACTCGATTTGGACTCCACTTCAAGAACTGGAGCAAGTTGCTCTCGAGTATCCACTGTTATGTTCCAGCATCTCTAGCTCCATCAGGTTTTTTGTTCTTTTTTTCTCATTTTTTTGAATTGAGCACACAGCTGGGAAGCAAAAAAGGAAAATACTCTGGGCCAAAAAAAGAATACTTCGCGTTTTATCTGGGCGTTGGGAGGGGGCAAAATTGGAGAAGTTGGGCCAAAGAATAGCCCCGATAGACAGAGATGAATGCAAAGATAAAGCTGCCCCCACAAAAATTCCCGCTGCCAAAGTGGAACAAGTTCAAAATCGCCCGCGGCCATGTGACAAAAACTTGGCAGTCTCAAAAAGGAAAACCCCATTCCATTAGTTTTTCGTGTTCTGCTCACCTTTGATTCGGTCAAAGTTGGGTTATCGCAACCTGAAATGAAAGAGACATAGGGAATTCGTTAATTATTTTCAAGAGTAGTTACCGTTTAATATATAAAGCATATTTGAACAGATATCGCTGTATTAAAATATATACACATATGATGTGTGGAAGTAAATAGATTTATTGCTAGGGGTCTTCCCAAGCACATTTTCACATCCGCATCGAGCGGCTTATCAGCTGCTGCTGTCTGATTCTGTTTTTTACTCTGACTGACTGCTTTCGGGGCAAACAGAAAATAAAATAAATAAAGGAGGAATAAATGTAATAATAAATCAGTATAATAAATCAATATCAACTAGGGAATACTTAGTATAAACAATAAAAAATAAACCTATACAATTATATCCTTTTTTGGGAATATTTTGGTTCCTTATAAAATATATATTTTGATTATAAATCAATATCAATATCCAAAGATCCCCAAAAAGTAGTAGAAATATTATTAAATATTATTATAAGTACAGCTTTCTTTTTCCACATTTTCCAAAAACCATATGCTCTATTGTTTTGTGTTGCAAGTATTATGTATCTTTTTATTACAAATTATATAAAATCCCAAGATCCTCAAACTTTGTAGAAATATTATAAATAAGTAGTAAGTAAGTAGTTCTAAAATCAATATTCCCTGAAAATATTACAAATAATGGGTATCAAAAGAGCCCAACACTGTGGCGTTGATGACGACGACGCGGCGCAAATATTGATTTCCATGTTTGTATGTATAAGAGCATTTTTCGTATTTATAACCCCGCAGAAACTTCATTTTTATATGCATCAGCCGAATATGCGTAAACACAAAAGACCCAAAGCAAAACAAAACCAAAGAGGGCCCAGACCCTGAGGTTTGGGCTTAAAATATTTCAAACACGTTGAAACAATTGCCAAGTAAAGGCGCTAAAACAGAGCGGGCGAAAGAAAAAACAAAAAGAATCAAGGAAATTTGTTCTGTACTTTATGATATGAGAAAGAGGGAGGTTGGTCGTTCGTCAGTTGTCTACGCCCCCTCTTTTTTTTGGAGCAATCACATTTACAGGACGACCACCCCTACGAACTGCTAGGATTTCCCTTTGTCAGCTCCCCTTCGCTTTTATCCTTTAGCTCACGTGACCTGCTTGCCAAAGTCAACGCAAAAAACGTCTCAGGATGTGTGGATTGCGCCTCGAGGCATTTTGCTAAGGTTATTTCGAGAGAGAGGGCCTCTGCCTGACCCTATAAGGCGGTAGGGTCGTTAGAGAAGCAGATGTATCACTTTCGGTTTCCGTCAGTCAGCTGGGTTTCTCTCTTACCAGCTGTCCCTCGTTTTCTCTCTATATCTCCTCTTTCGCTGTGTTATAAGGAGTGTACGCCCCAAAAAAAAAGCGTTGAAGCAGCGCGAGGGTCATATGCACACTTTTCATGTTTATTTTAGATCGGATACTTGAAGATAGCGTGGTACAAAATTTGAACAAACAGCAGGGAGTAAAAAAAGAACAAATGATGAACACCCCGATTTTATTGGATTTTTTCTAGGCCAATGACTTTTAGCAACAACTCGAAATATCAAGAAATACAAAGTACTCAAAACGAACATTGGAGTTTGGAACTAAATTGTAGAGGAAAACAGGCAAGGAAAGTTATAGTTAAAGTTTATTAAAGTTTCCCCATTTATAAGAACATGGTTAAGAACTCTAAAAACGTTCATAAAAAAACAGAAATCAAACCCCTTATGGTTTTTGTGATAAAACATCATCAAAGAGATCACTCAGTTTTTTAAACCAAACATTTTTGTTTGCCTCATTTCAAAGTGAAACCGCAAATGAAATCAAAACAAAACTCAAGTGTTGACCAGATAAGAGAGTCTCAAGAGAGCTGTTAGAAAAACTGTAGAAAAACTAAAAGCGTAGTTTATGCACTGCAAAAATAGAGCGAACCATTCGTAATTCTACGGGAATTAGATTAAAAGGAAATCAAGAAAAATATATAAATATAAAATTTAAAGAAATGGAATGGCAAATGGAAATATGAGGGTAAACACAAAACATTTGCCTTATAGAAGAAATATATTGGAATTGACATAATCCTTTTTTTTTTAAATTGAAAAATCTCAATTTTTGTAATATGTTAAACTAATTTTCAAATTTATTTTCTACATAAGTTTTCAATTTTTTTTTTAACCCAACCTACAAAAAAAAACAAGCCGAATCCAATCCCCATAAACAACGAAAGCAACATGTTTTCGGCATGGCGAAAAATGCAATTTATGTGGCACGGTGGCAAAAAGCGGTGGCAGCCAAGCCAGCAGCTCTCTTGAACATGCAATATGGACATGTGAACAATTTTCCGGCAGCCCAGCTGCCTTGTACAATCGATGCAAATGTGGGAAAATATTTTCTGATAGACCACACGAAAGAATTAGGTATTTGAAAATTATACTCGCAGCGAAATAAATTGCAATTTACGAAAAGTATTTGAAAAATTCGATAAATGAAAATGCAAATTGAATATAAAACTTTGGGAAAAGAGAAAACGAAATGTTTGTGATTGAAATGTTTGTTGTTTTTATGTTTGCCTGCTCGAACATTGTTTGTTTGCTGAGCAAACAGAGTGGATAAAAAGCAAATTTGAGCTTTTATTGCATCCCCCAGCTCACTGTGTTAATTGGGGAGGAAATGGAGAGGCCCTTTAGCCCTGGTCAAATCGTGACAAACTCACATATTGATTTAAAAAATCTATGTCAAATTGATTACAGCTGAGTCAAAAATCCAGGCGAGGGGATACAAACTGCAATAATAATCAGCAAAGTGCATTGCATTGAAGAACCGTTTGGGGAGCTTCGTTCTGGTCTTCCATTCATTTAATTCCAGTTCACTTGAGTTCAGTTTCAGTTTTGGCTTCTGCTGCTGTTGGTGATTTTTCTGCTTTTTTGCGACGAGTGCAGCAAGGCAACCAGCCCACTCTAGACACAATTCCAACTGCAATGCACTTGAGACAAAAGCAACCGGCGCAATGCAGCAGGAAAATATGGGGGGAAAAGCATTGAAAATTCTGCCCACCCAATTGAAAATGAGAATGAGAACGAGATTTCGCTATCGGCACAATCGCAGCGTGACATTTTGTCAGTCGTTTGGACAGTCATTCAATTGGAGGCAGCAGTTGCAGAGAAATAACTTGAAAAAAGTGGAGACAAATTACTACTTCATCAGGGGAAGTGTACTGCACAAAAAAAAGTCTGTTCTAGATTCGAGTAATTGTAAATGCAATAAAAAATGGCTCGTGATTAAGTATCTCAGCATTGAACACTCTCTAGAGACAATTCTAAAAAATACGTGATTTTTTTGCTGCATCAAAGAATGGGATTAATGTCTGTGTTGAAGAAAACTAAAATATAATTTGAAAGCTGTTAATAAAAAAGAATATAAATATTGATCTCAATTATTAAACATCTAACTGTCTCTTTAATTTACTTTATCAAGAAGTGCAATTTGTTTTTATTTTTGTGCATAAAAATAGTGAAAGAATGGAAATAATGTTTTTGATGCGAATAAACCAAAATAGCATTTTAAAGCTGCTACAAAAAATATAAAAATATTAAAGAATAATAAATAAGTATCAAAGAATTGGATTAATGTCTATATTCTGCACAAAAATAGAATTTAAAAGCTGTAAATAAAAAATATATTGATTTCACTTATTGAACATATAAATTCTATTTAATTTACTTGTTTATCAGCAAAAAAATCTATTTTTATTCTTGTGCATAAAAATAATACTCCCTAAAACAAACAACTTAGTTTCTTAACTCTAAACTCGAAAACATAGTTCAGATCCAGCAAATTTGATGCAAAAAGCTGAAAATTCCATCAAAGTATTTTACTTTATCAAAACTTTGCCATAGAAACTATCAAAGCATAACAAATCTGTTTTTCTTTCTTTTGACGTTTTCTATTTTTTTTCTATCACTAGCATTTGTGCCAAGTAAGCTCAGCGCATGAAATATGCTATGAAAATTTGTAGCTGTCTGGAAAGGAAACATCTCACTCCTTCAGTATTTGCCCTCCTTCGTCACAAAGCGCATTTGTGGAGCTCTCAAGACCGTCACAGACTTTAACTACGTTCATGTCGCGCGTGTTTGCCTGATGAGGCTACAACGAATTTATCACGTATTTGTCACAAGGAATTCACGTGTTGGAACAAATAGTCGTCGGGCAAATGGAAATAGTGCTCAAATAAGCAGAAAACTTTATGAATGGCTGAACAGAGAAATGAAGGTGTAATAATAAAAAATGTTTTGCAAAATGTGCAGGCAAATGGGACAATATTTTATTGGCAATAAATCAAAGCACAAAAAATATTTTAAATAATCAAATGACTCACTTGATAAATAAATGACTTTAAAAGTGTTAATCCTGAGGATTGTTTCTCAAATGTGATAATCTGATAATCTCCCTAATTACACGTATAATTACCCCGTTGTATCTTCTTGATATAGTTCTGTTAAGGTGCTTTTATGACCCTGTTTTGCACAACTATCTCATCTCTCTGAAGATTCCCAGAATTTGTGACTAATTGCAAACATTATTCCCTACAACGTGCATCTCCAACTATTCTCCCCAACACACACACACACACTAAATTTCTAAAGTCAAAGGAACTTCCTGCCCTCAAAGTAGATGGCTAATGTTTTATAAGCACAGAAGTAAAAATATCTAGAACTTTATGAGGAAAATGAAGAGTTGAGAGAGCACAAACCCAGATGTGAGTTAGGGGTTGGAAGTTGGGAGTTTAACTTTTTAATTTCATTTGAGGATTTTGAGTGAGGAATCTCTGTACACAGAGTGTAAGCGTGTGTGCGAGAGTTTGTCTAAGACCTCCCAGAAATGTGAAGTTGTCAAGTTTTCCGTGCGTTTGGGGAATTACCAAGGGGAAGTGGGTGGGATATTGTATGTTGGGTAGAATGAAGGGTTGCAAGCATCTCGAGCATTTGCTTTATTCGCTGTCATTCTGGAAATGCCTTTGCATCGAATTTACTCTGCTTCCACACTTCTCTTTACTGAAGTACACTGGAAAAATGTAGGGGTATATCAAAATGAAAGGAAAATTAATTTTTACTATTTTAAAACAAGAGAGAAAGCCCAGCTAAAGGAAATGCGAAGGAGATGGGGATTTGAAAGCAGTGAGACGACTGCTTGTACGCAAGCAACCTTTTTGCTTATAACTTTTTAGTGCATTGTCCGATTTTAAATAAATTTCACATGTCGATAGGTATTAATAGACAACACAAAATTGCAAGAAAAAATCTTTCAGAATCTAAATATATTTTTTGTTAATTTCAATTTACAAAATTTCTTGTTATCAGTGTACTTGGTGTGCTTCCTCGGGGGGAATTGAATCTCCCAAGACAGTTATTGCGGCTACAGCTTTGCCTGTGCTCCAGTTTCGTGTTTATATTTATCTGGCTGGTGGCCCGAAGCTGCTTCCTGCCGCCGACCAATTCACATCCTGCCATCGCCGCCTCCTTGCTCCTGCTCCTCGAATATTTGGCTGGCAAATTCACACCTTGTACTTGCTGATTCTCGTCGGGTTCAATGCACTGAAATTTCATTTGAATATTAGCCCCAGCAGAGAGATAGACAGAGATTGCATTTTGCCATCGGAATCGGAATCGATTTGCCATTTCGTTTGGCCGCCTGTCACAGGCAATAACCAAAGTTCCCAGGCCCTTTGGCTCGTCCGAGAAAATATTTACAAAACTTTGTGCCAAAAAATCCAATATAAGCGCAACAGTCTCATTTTTCCCTATTTATTGACTATCTATCTGCTATTTCGCTTTTGAAGGGATTAGCCAAGTTTTTGCCGCACACACATTAAGCGTTTCAACTTCAACTCGATTTTCTGGTTTTTATTTTTTTACCATGACGGTTGGAAGCCGAGAGTTGAGTTCAGTTTTATTAGTTTTTGCCACGCTTTTGGTATTTACTTGCCAGAAATTACACAGCGAGAGAGAGGGAAGCGAAGGAAGGCAGAGCTTTCGCCTCATAAACTTTTATTGTCCTGATCCTTGTAATTAAAAACTTTTTACTAAGTCGCAAAGCAGAGCTCTTATTTTAGTGTCATCCTATAAGTTTGGATGAGTAACTTGAGCCTTCGAACTGGGTCGAGGGTCGAGTTTAAGTTGCAGCTGCAGTTTCTTATACGTGAGTGGCACTCATAAAAAGTGCTCTACTGACCGAGTGGATTAATTGAGTCCTGGGGATTATATTTTAAGGCTTTGACCCGCCTTTCAGGATTTATAATTTGAAGGTATTTTATTTAAAAAGAGTAATTAAAGAGTTCCAATAGTTATCAAGCAAATTTTGTTAATAAACCATGCCTCATTTATTATGATTATTGAGAAAAAAAATAAATAATTTATTTTTTTTTATTTTAATGGTCATTAAATACCAAGAACTCAGCATTTCCTAGAATATATAATACAATTATTTGTTGAATAGTTTCTTGAAAGTATGCATCATTATGTAAGATATCGAAATATGATTCATGCCGTATTTTATAAATTTAAATCTCCTAGGTAATTTGCAAAAAAAAACGTATATATTTTTTTATCAATGTTTTGAACTTTTGACCTCGTATTTTGCGAGTTTAATAAAAATAATCCGGTCGGTTCGAATCCAGAAGCCCACAGAATTAGTTTGTTTATGGCCTCAGACCGCCATCATAAGCGGAATAAATACGTAGAGAAATTTATTTTTCGGTCGGATGCATCGACAAAGGAATATTGTCGGTCGGAGGAGGAGGAAAAAGTAAAAACTCAATTTATGAAGCGAATACCAAACAAAATCTCCCCTTTGGCCGCCCGTTGAAGCGGAGAGTCAATGAAAAATGCGATTGGAATGCCAGAAATGTTTTTGGCTTCACCTGGTCAGCAGCCAAATTGTTCATCTCCGCCAGCGTGTGGATGTGCTTTTGTGCTCTAATTGGAGTAACAGAGCCGCAAACTTTCTGCCACTGAATGTGCCGCCCATAAAAGCAGCTTTATGAAAATCGATAAAATCGAAAACTAGCCAGCCAACACAACAGGGCAACAGAAGCCGAAATAGGAAAAGCAACAACCACCGAAGCTCACACAATCGAACACACGAAAAAGAAGTAACGAATGGTTTTCGCTTTTGAGAACCGAAGTTTGAGATACCCTTATCATCTTGTTATAAACAGAAATATAGTATTTTTTTGTATTTAATTTTGCTTACCCTGAAAACATCGATTTTATCGATACGAAATCGTGAAAATATCGATGCTGTCAAATATCGATACGGTATTGTAAAAATATCGAAAATATCGATAATGTCAAATATCAATTTTTCATTCTATTATCCTGATCATCCGAAGTATTGTGGGAAAAATCATAGTACCCTCCTTGGAGGGTATTATAAAAAGTCCGGCTGAGTCCGGAAATGTGTGCGGCGGTACGTGGTTTTTGGGGAATGAGAATGGGCCAGGAGCACGCGTCATCGTCGCGGCCTCTCAATGGCAAGGCAAACAGGACGTGGGGGTGGTGTGTTTGAATGGAGGTGGTTAAGGGGGAACCAGGAAGAACCCAGGGAAAGCCGGAACAAAGCCCGCCGAGTGCGAGAGCGAAACAACCACCGACCGACTACGACGAACGATGCAAAAGTTGGCGGCGGTTTATGGAATGAAACAATGTTTTGTTGCCCACCGGATGTGCACACTGAACACACTGAAGGTAAGCGGTGAAGTAGGGAGTGGTAAGTGGGGGAGGCGTTGGAAAATGCAGGAGCTGCGTGCAGAGAGATAGGGAGAGATATATGGGCAGAGAGAGATAGAAAGAAGTGGAGCTCAACAGGACAAACAATGCAAAATGTTTGCTGTGTGCAGAGAGAAAATATTACACAAAACTCTGTTTAATTTGTGCTAATTAAATTCTGATTGAATTAGGATCTATTTAGAATATCACTTAAAAAAATTTCTTTCTTTTTTTTTAAAAATGTATATTTCCATTTATATGTAAAAATACATTTTGAATACCGATGGTTTTTCTGTTTTACATTTTCTATAAATTTTTTAGTTTAAAGGATGATTATAGAAGTGTTTTTTTTATACAATATGATTTTACTACAATATTAACTTTTAATTATTTTGTAATTCTGGACACATGGGTAACCCTTTTTTAGTACCACCTTTACCCAATAATTTCCTTCAGTGCTCACACATAACGGACCGTTTCAGGTTCCATTTGCGAATGGGCGTGTGTTTCCTACGGGATCCTCATTCCCATCCTCATCCACATGGTCTCGATTTTCACGTTGATTTTGCCCCTCTGCAAGCATGCTAGTGCTTTATAGCCAACGACCTGTGCTAATCCCATAAATCTAATTGGCCCCGGGCCTCGCACCACTCCCGGTCAGCTTTTGGGTTAGGCGGTCACACACAAACAGCTACAATAAAAAAGGAATGGAGGAACATCCTCTACCATGTCCATTTCCATGTCCAGTTCCCGTTTGAAATACGCTCTTTTTCCCCCCGGTGGAAATTGCGCCTGTAGCTTTGACCATTAAATGTGACTGCAAACTTTTCTTTCGCAGGCAGAAAAACTTAACGACATAAATTAGAACTTTAGCTGCGAGCAGCTTCTCTTATCCCCCCTTCAGGTGGCTAAAGCTCCAATAAAGTGTCGCCCACCGAATAAAAACAAATGCGAAATGCAATGTTGTGCCTGCAGCGGCAAAAAGTTTATTTTTAGCTGCACATAGTCCTGGCTGACTTGTCACCTGCATAGCAAGAAAAAAAATGAGGCAACAGAAATGTTGAAAAATATTTCTCACGGGAATTACAGCTTGAAATACTCTTTTGTTTATGAAAATTTATTTCTTGTCATTTCATCTCAAATAAAAAAATGTGTTTCGGCAAATAAATATAATAAATATACCAGATATACTAGATATTCTAGTATAAGTACTATAAAAACCAATTAAAAAAACAATTTTTTTGATTCCCTTGATAATCTATTTACAGGGTTATGTTGACAATTTTAAATCCCATCCAAAATTGTTACAACCTTATGTAAGGGTAGCCAAAAGAAAAACTTTAAATTGGCATAAAAACTTTTGAACTTTTGCAAAAAAGGCGGCAGGGGGTGGGTTCGACTCCCTCGTAAGTTGGGTCAACGGCAGCCCATTAAATAGATTGATGACCAGGCGGCCAACCGACTTGGGAACTATGTCAATTGAGACAAGTAAACTGACGGAAAGAAGGTTACAAGTTGCAGCAAAGCCAAGCAGGCGTAGTACATAAAATCAACTTGTTACCCAAATCTCGGTATAGACAAAAAAATGGAGCAGAAGATCGAAACTACAGGGTATGTGCCCCAATATTTCCTATCGCTGCCCCGAAAGATCAAGAAGCTATTGCTTTATCGCTTTCTATTTGCCACCTTACTGTGCTCGTGGTTGGATTATCAGATGCTGGCGATTTTCTTGTGCGTCAATCTATTTGAGGTGAGACGACCACTGGTTTCGCTTAATGAAATCTTAGGGTGGACCCTGTTTTCGGTTTATACCGCGATAATAATGCTGTTTATACGATTGAGTATGGTGTGTTATGGGTTGATGTTATGCCACGTACATTATGGCAGACCCCGATGCTACAGATACAAACTATTGAGGATGGTCAATGAGTTTCCCATACGCCTTGGCTTGCTTTCATGGATACTCACAACAACTGTGTTGAGCACTTGGTTATATACATCATTTGTGGATTTGAAAGGTGCAAATTACTTATTGGGAGGATCCTGGTATTATCTTATGACCTTTGGCTGCTTTTGTGGGATTAGCTATTTTTATAAGCATCATGGAAAATCCTTAAAAAGATTCCCATTGCCCATAGTGCATCTGGATATAAAGGAACGACTTGTACAAATCTGGTGTTGCCAATTAAAAAGTTCTGGTCAAGAATCCATCGTTCCAACTTTATTATTTGCTCTGATTTACTGGCCATCCATGGGATATTTGGAAGCTACTGAAATCGATGGAGTCATCACGGGATTTAGTGTGATTATAACGCAGCCTACACGACTTTTTCAAGCTTGGTTGCTATCCACCTTGATCCTGGCCAAATTACACATAGTTCGAGAGGTTTATGGTCTAATTATGCAACGTCAACTATCTTTAATCAATGATTCCAGACGCCTGCACGAATATCTAGATATCAATCTATTGAATCTCATAATAGAGCGCCTTCAATATTTTCTCTGCGTGATGCGAATGAAACCGATGCCATTGGATATGCAACGCTATAACCTCTCTTTACCAATTGCCATGGCCTTGGATTCGGCGGAAATGTATGGATTTCAATTACTGGCATCCCGTGATTTTTATGCAGCCATGTCGGGCAGTTTATGTAGTGAATTATTCAAACAGCAATGCTTGAAGCGAAATGTGAATTGGAATGAGTTACGCGATGTTGTACTGGAAATGGTGGATGATTTTCTGGGTAGGATGGAGTCCTGTTTGGAAACTGCTCCTAGGATACAAGTATGCAAGTTGCTAAAGAAGCAAGTTCCCAAGAAGGGGGCTCTTCGTTCCTTGGTAAAACCCATCCCTCCACCAAAACGTCTAAGCGCTATATGTCGAGGACCTCCACAATGTCGAATGCTCGAACAGCAGATTTGGTGCTTCTGCAATCTGCGAAAATACCTCAGCGATAGGCTACTTAGCCATTGGAATTGCCTATGGTCTAGATTGCCAGTGATTCCGCGTTACTATAGCTTCTTTTACGATCCCGATCCTCTGGCCAAACTCAACCATGAGTTGCGTTGTGCGGAACCTCTGGTTTGGGCCCTTCAAGGACTCGTTTGCATTTGTGTGCGATCCCTAAAAGAAGATATCTTTGGCTATATCCAGACCGATCTTTGTCGTATTCTTGAATCTCTGTTGAAGATGGAGGAGAAGTTGATCACCGCCGAAGAAATGCAGGTGAGGGAGCGTGGAAAACTATGCACCACTCATAATCTTTTGATGATGGCCATAAGCCGCTGTTTGTACAGAATGCTGTTTACTTTCGGTCCCCATTTGGACTACATTGTGGATAATATACAGTTGAAGGAGAAATTGATGCGTAGGATGGAGTTGATACCTTGAGATAGTATATTTTCTTTGTGTTATGAAATTAGTTACTGTGTGTTAGTTGTATTTTATTAAATTTTATAAAATTACAGAAGTTACTAAAAAAGCAAAAAAAAATTTAAAAAAAAATTGTTAATCTTTTTTTAGATCTGTATATACTATTATATTATATTAGAACAAAATTTCAAGAAAGGTATACGAAAAATGTTATAAAACATATTCTTTTTAAAATTAACTCTTTTTTTAGGGTTCCTAAAATACTTATAAAATTTGTTACATTTTAAAATAACCCTACTATTATTTTTTTTTAGAAATAAAAGTTACTAAAAGGGAAAATCCACTTTAGATTCTCTCTACCCAAGCAATCATCTCTACAATAATTCTTTTTTTGTCGCACTTGCCACGCACTTTCCACTTTTCCTCCACCCCACCCCCTCCCCTCTTTTCGCCTCTTCTCTCCTTTCCTTTCTACTTCTTATCAATAAAACGTTGCTGCTGTGTGCATTGTTTGCTGGCTAAGTGGACAAACACACACACACACTGACACACACGCACAGCAGGCAGGGAAAAGAAGGAACAAAGGAGGAGCCCAAAGCGAAAATTCGAACAATTGAGTTTTCTACTTGTGCTGCTTCTTCCTCCGCCACTTCTTTTGCTTTGACTACTTTTTTATTATTCGTTTGGATTCTCCTTATTGCACCTCCCACGCTGTGTTATCTCCTCCTATCCCCCACCACCCTCCTCCTCCTCCTCCTCCTCTTTTTGATTGCCTTTTGCCTTTGTGGTCGACGTTCGTATCATGTAAAACGCTTTGTGTGCAAAATAGAAAATGCGAAAAACAACAACAACAAACGAACAAACTGCGAGCAAAATAGAGAAATGAAAAGATCTCTCAACAAGTTTGCCGTTAGTCGAGCTAAGCAGATTTACTTGTTTGAGAGCATTTTGTGATTGCCATTTTGCAATGGTTTAAGAGGGGGTCAAAAGAGAGGGGCTAAGAGCTAAATAGGGGGGCGGAAAAGGGGTCATAAGAGCGGGCAGAGGCCAAAAAGCATAATTGCCCAGTTGCACTCAAATGAATCTCCATTGAAAACCCCCACTCACCAATCAAGGGTTAACGAGTAGGAGGCTGCAGAAGAAGAAGCGCCAATAAATCTGTACAGTGCATAACGGTAAAAGTACTCAACGATTAACATAAAGATACGATAAAAAAGCTTTTCGTTACAATTTGAAATAATTTTTTTTACTAAAAAACTACAATAATATTAAATATTTACAATTTTAACTCAAATGATCCACCCTAATAAAAAGATATTCCTTTCATTTTCAAAATTCTAAAGTATTTCCCATTACATTTCCTGAAAGTTAATTTCCTGTTTTTAACGTAAAGTTTTTGAAGTAATTTCTTGCCGACAAAACATAAAATATTATTCAAAAATTATACTTATTTCTCGAAATTTTAGAAGTATTTCCTAACACACAAGGAAATTAAATATCTTGTTTTTAAGTAACTTCTAGCCAATAAAAATTATTTAATTTCTCAGAATTGATATTTATTTTTACTTTTAAAAATTATTGACCCACCCTAAAACTCAAAATGTATTTCCTGTCACATAAGGAAATTAAATTTCCTGTTTTTTTTAATAACTTCTAGCCGATAGCCACTGTAAATAAAAAATGTGAGGCAAAGACAAACTATTCGTGGTCTTTATCAGCGGCTGGCCACAAAAGTAAAAGGAGAAAAAAAGGAGAGAAATGTGGAGAAAAGGGAGAGAAGTAGCAGAGACTGAAAACAGACGGTAGCAATGTTAATTGAAGGGTTTTTTATATTTTCTGGGAGTGAGGGGAAAACTTTACTGCAACAGATAAGCTACAAAAATACCAAAAATAAAACAACAAACAAAAAAGAGAAGAAACAAATTTGTGGCTTGAACTTCAAAGCACATGGAGCGATTTAGAGTGGGAGGGGGAGAAGGGGGTTAATAAACAAGCCACCAAAAGGTAAATAAATAAGCTCAAAATGCCGAAAATAGCGCACAGGGCATAAACGCGAGAGAGCGAGCGAGATGGAGAGAGAATGAGCCAGCTGCTGCGCCGACGCCTGCTTCAGCTTCTTCTTCTTCGTTTGCTACTCCCCCCTCTCTCCACCAATTCGATGCTCCTCCCCTGACTCTCCACAAATTAAAGGCAATTACAATACCAACAACAACAACAACCAGAAATGCTCTTTGACTTTTTACAGCAGCCGGAGCAATGAATAAATAAATACAGTGAACACTCGATTAAGTGAACAGAAATAGAGGTCTTTACGTTATGATTTCTGTTTTATTGCGGGTATATGAGAAAAATGTTTTAAGGGACAGCAATATTTATACCAAAAATTATGTAAAAGTGTTCCAAAATATTTATTTTTTTTATAATAATTTTAAATATTACCAATTGGGAATTGTTTTTGAGTTTCACCAAATAATATTTAATTAGTTGAAACCTGAAATCTATATAAAACAATAAGAAATGTGTTCAATTGCCAATTAAGAATTGATTTTCTGTCACCAAACAAATTCTAAAACAATAATACAATATGCATATTTTGGACTTAAATTACCAACTTTGTTATTTTTATTTCATAACTTATTCGAGTACCCACTGTACATTTTATCAGCAGCATAAATAGAAATGCAGCGGGAGAGCAAAAATCTCTTTTTTTTTTAGTTTTCGTGTTTACTTATTTGCGTTCATTGGCTCCTCTTCTTAACGGCACTTCGGCCAAGGAGGTGCGAATGAAAAGGAGCTATAATCCGGTTTTTTATCGCACTTACCTTTTTTAATTAGAATAAATCAAAACTGCTGCGATTTTTTTTATTTGCTATCCAAAGCAAGCGGACTTTACAGTTACGCCGGCCACTGTAGTTAAAGTTGATGTTGTTTTTAATTCACGGTCTGCGGGCCAAATAAAAACAACAAATATGAGAGATTTTCTGATTTTTGCATTTTACTTTGCGCTGGAGTTCGGCGCTAATTGGAAAGAAATGCGAGCGAGAGAGAGAGGGATAAAAACTATAATTAAAATAGCGAAAAAAGGTCTTAAATATCCTGCGGGCAAAAAAAACAAAGACAAAAAGGGGCAGAAGTTAACAAAAAGTAACAGAAAGTTGCAGGAGAGGGAGAGGCGTTGGTCTGCGAGGGGGAGAGAGACAGGCTCTTCCGGGAAAAAGAGAAAAATCCGAAGGAAATCACAAAGAGAGGGGAGCTGCGCAGGATATTTTAGCCGCAGTTAAAAACTATATTTAATTTAATTTAATTGCCGTGTCCACTGCGTTTATGTTTTTCTCTCATTTCTTTTTCAGCCACTCCGCTTTGTCACTTTATTTCGGTTTTAATTTTTCCACTTCTCCGTTCGCTCCCCCTGAGTGTGTGCGTGCGAGCGAGACGGAGCGAGAGAGCGTGTGTTTGTGTTTCCACTGCAACTCCACATCTTCTTTCTCTTTTTTTTTGTCACACACACACAAAACACACACGCACACTCGCACAGTGGGAGTTGGAAACTTACTCGTCGCTTTAATTAATATTAATTTCGTTTTTAATTTAAAATAGCCCCTAACTCAGCACGAAAACTCCGTCTCTTTCAGTCACTATTGTTTGTCGATAAGAAGCCGCCGAAAACGCCGACCGAGGAGGAAAATCGCCCACGCTGGAAAAACGCGTCCGAGTCGTTTAGCGGTGAAATTTAGAGTGAGAGGGGAAATCTTAATTTTTGTATTTTCTTTCGCTCCGAAAGTGACCGACGAAGAAGGCGCAAAAGGGGCTAAAAAAGGTATTCACACTAAAATGTCCGAGACACCCTCCGGTCATTTTAGGGTGACCATGTTCGAGGGTATGTGTCTCGGCTAATCCCGCGTACACCTTAGTGTGAGCATACTAATTTATCGAATATTTTTGAAAATATTTATTTTTATTCAAAAAGTATTGATATATTGATCTTTTGATGTATTTTTACATCCCGGATAATATCTCAATATGCTCTCTCTCTCTCTCACAGCATAAATGACACTTAAGTACTACGTCAAATGAGCATAAATGACTTACGTATAAATGACGTTACGTTTTGAGAACCAATTGGCTTGTAAGTTGGACTCCAACACTTTTTTGGTAATTGGGAATCCTATTGGGAGGGCGTTTGGGTGTGTGTCAATGGTGAATCGTACCTTACCAGCACTGGACTTTTTAAAAAATATCTCGATAAATATTTATTTTTATTCAAGTTTCGGTATATTGATATATTTTTACATCCCTAAATTGAACCACTAACTATTGAACCACAATTTTTACATCACTAAATTGAACCATTGAAATTGAAATTGAACCACAATATTTTCTTGCTCTTCGCTGTGGATTGCCAAAAAAAGGCGGCGCCAAATTTTAACATCTCCTAAATTTTCGGGCTTCCCCCGATCAACCCGATCAACAGACAAGGTTCTACGAGCCGGCAGACGTCGATTTGAAGGGGATCTAAAACCGCCGACAGCGCCGGAAAATGCAGTCTCACAGCAAAAAACGCGTTTGCTACTACTACGACAGTAAGTTTGAAACGATTAAATCAAGTAAAACGCCTACTAAGCGTGGAAAACAGGACTGCAAAGCAGGCGTCTTGTTTTCCACGCCGACTTTGTGATTTTTCCGCATCCACTCGACATCAGATGATAGCATTTTTGCAAATTTCAATTTTTACGGCGACTGTACGAGCGCGTTCCGGTCCACAGCGCACTTTTCCGCAGCGACCGCAGTGCGATTGTGTGCGTGTGCGTGTATGTACCTGTAGGTCGTCTCTCTTCCTCTTTGTGTTTTTGTTGCTTCTCGTTCGGGGCGAAAGTGCGACCGCTGCGGTCGTTCGGGAAAAGTGACGCTCTCCGCACAGACGCCTCGCCGACAGTGGCCGTAAAATTTGTATTCCGCATAGCGTGGCAGTTAATTGTTTTTGGTTTTTCTCAAGCTGCCATTAATCGTGATTTTTGATCCCCAGGCGACATTGGCAACTACTACTATGGCCAGGGTCATCCCATGAAGCCCCACCGCATACGCATGACCCACAACCTGCTGCTCAACTATGGGCTCTATAGGAAAATGGAGATTTATGTAAGTATTTCGCGTATATAGGGATAAAAAAAACGTCAAGTTCTATATTAATATCTAAATTTCCTTCATCATTTAATATTTGCCTTCAAATTTATTTAGAAATTTTGAGGAAATTGTGATTTATTCTACAAGTTAAAGAAGTTATCTACAAATTAAGTAAATTTACTAAGTTAAAAAATTTTTTTTTAAATGTAAAAAAAACCTACCAATTTCTCTAATTCAGAACATGCACTTTTTTGAGTATTGTAAAAATAAAATAAAATAGTTTTACGGATTAAGCACTCTAAAGATCATATATCTTCCTATCGTAACTTCTTATATACAATGGTTTATTAAATACAATACTACCCATTCCAGCGTCCCCACAAAGCCACTGCCGATGAGATGACCAAGTTCCACTCGGACGAGTACGTCCGGTTCCTGCGATCCATTCGGCCGGACAACATGTCAGAGTACAACAAGCAGATGCAGCGCTTCAACGTCGGCGAGGATTGCCCCGTTTTCGACGGCCTCTACGAGTTCTGCCAGCTGTCCGCCGGCGGATCCGTGGCGGCGGCCGTCAAGCTGAACAAACAGGCCTCGGAGATCTGCATCAACTGGGGCGGTGGCCTGCATCATGCCAAGAAATCGGAGGCCTCCGGCTTTTGCTATGTCAACGATATTGTCCTCGGTATTCTGGAGCTGTTGAAGTACCACCAGCGTGTTCTCTACATCGATATCGATGTCCATCATGGGGATGGCGTGGAGGAGGCATTCTATACCACCGATCGTGTAATGACCGTGAGCTTCCACAAGTACGGCGAGTACTTCCCGGGCACCGGCGATCTGCGAGATATTGGCGCCGGCAAGGGCAAGTATTATGCGGTGAACATCCCGCTGCGCGATGGCATGGACGACGATGCGTACGAGAGCATCTTTGTGCCCATTATCAGCAAGGTGATGGAAACATTCCAACCGGCGGCCGTGGTGCTGCAATGTGGCGCCGATTCCCTGACGGGCGATCGGTTAGGTTGCTTCAATCTCACTGTGAAGGGCCATGGCAAGTGCGTGGAGTTCGTGAAGAAGTATAACCTGCCATTCCTGATGGTCGGCGGCGGTGGCTATACCATTCGCAACGTTTCCCGCTGCTGGACGTATGAGACCTCTGTCGCCCTGGCCGTGGAAATCGCCAACGAACTGCCCTACAACGATTACTTCGAGTACTTCGGGCCCGACTTCAAGCTGCACATCAGTCCTAGTAATATGACCAATCAGAATACGTCCGAGTACCTGGAGAAGATCAAGAACCGTCTGTTCGAGAACCTGCGCATGCTGCCCCATGCCCCGGGCGTTCAGATCCAGGCGATTCCCGAGGACGCCATCAACGATGAGTCCGACGACGAGGACAAGGTCGACAAGGATGATCGGTTGCCGCAGAGCGACAAGGACAAGCGCATCGTCCCGGAGAACGAGTATTCCGATTCGGAGGATGAGGGCGAGGGCGGTCGGAGGGATAACCGGACGTACAAGGGCCAGCGGAAGCGACCGCGCCTGGACAAGGACACCAACAGCAACAAGGCCTCCTCGGAGACGTCCAGCGAGATCAAGGACGAAAAGGAGAAGGGTGGGTGAAATATTTCAAGTATTTTGTAAATTGATAATTCGAGTTTTTGAAAGTTTTTTTAAAAGAAAATTACAGTTTTAGAAAGCATTTTTTATTTTTAAAATTGCCATTTTAGATAGTTTTTTTTTAAATTGATTACAATTTTTAAAACTATTCTTTTTGAAATTGAAAATTACAATTTTAAAAAGAACAATTGCTAAATTACTATTTTAAAAGGAGTTTTTTCTTTAAATTGAAAATTACTGTTTCATAATTAAGAATTTAAAAAATTATTTTTTAAATTGAAAATTTAATCAATTATTTTTTTAATTGAAAATTTAATAAATAATTTTTTTAATTGAAAATTAAAAATGTAGAAAGTATTTTTGTAATAAAGTTTAGAATTTATAAACGTTTTTTTTTTGAACAGAAATTATTTTATTAGAAAGCGATTTTTAATTGAAAATTACTATTTTAGAAAGAGTTTTTTAAATTGAAAATTAAAATTTTTGTTTTTTTAAATTGAAAATAACGGGTATAATTACAATTTTAGGAACTATTTTTATATCCTATCTTAATAGCCACTTAGATTGAAATCACAACTAATTATCCTATTATCCTTTTAAAGGTGACGGCGCTGATGGCGAGGAATCGACGGCTTCGAATACGAACAGCACCAGCAACAACAACAGCAACAACAAGAGCGATAATGACGCCGGAGCGACGGCTAATGCCGGATCTGGGTCAGGATCGGGTTCCGCTACCGGGGCCAAGGGCGCCAAGGAGAACAACATATGACGTGGCGGCCGCAATTGGTTATAGAAGCCAATTAAGCGACCGCCGAAGTACAAGCCGCCGGATTTCACCTAGCGTCGTCTCATCCCGCCCCCTTCGCCGCCCAGCCACGCCCCCTGAGGCAACCCTCCACCCCCGCCCCTTCATAAGTCCCCCTGCCTGCTATCAGCTCCCATTTAGTGCGTAAGCGTTCCACGAGGGGGCACAAATCAGTAATCAGTGGGCGGGACTTAAACTCATTGTAAGCTAAAAAAAATACAATTTATTGTAAGTCCAGAAAATGTGCGCTGATCGAGAAAGTGTGTATAATCTAAGCAAAAGTAAATGCCTACGTTTAAGCGATCCAATGTGGCGAATCACGCAGAAACTAATTTAATCCAATAAATATTTATAAATACGTAAGAGCTTGACTTCTAATGGAATAGAGGTCAGACTTTGCTAGCCTACATTATTCTTTCTTGGCATGAATCCTTGGCGGATTTAGAGTTTAGTACAGAACCACCAAATCGATGCGAGCGGATTGGCTAGATAGATAGATATTTTTATATCGACCATTATAATTACAACAAGAGAGAACGCTATAGTCGGGTGCCCCGACAATCAGATACCCGTTACTCAGGTAAAGGGAGTGCGAGGGAGATGGAGATAGAAACTTTGAACACGCATAACTTTTTAACGAATGGTCCGATTTGAAAAATTTCTTCTACATTTCGATAGGTATTGATAAACACAATAAAACTGCATTTTTACTTTTCCGAAATATTGAAATTTTTAAAATCGTATATAAGCGATTGTGGGCGTTAGAGGAGGCGTGGCACCCTTTTGAAACAAACTTGCGCTGCGTAGGAACTCCAAGAATCTTCATGCCAAATACCAATCTTCTAGCTTTTATAGTTTCCGAGATCTCAGCGTTCATACGGACAGACGGACAGACAGACAGACAGACAGACAGACAGACAGACAGACAGACGGACAGACGGACAGACGGACATGGCTAGATCGACTCGGCTAGTGATCCTGATCAAGAATATATATACTTTATGGGGTCGGAAACGCTTCCTTCTCCCTGTTACATACTTTTGCACGAATACAATATACCCTTTTACTCTACGAGTAACGGGTATAAAAAGTGGACTGAGGCTTCAGCCATCTGCCGTCAAATGGGAGGCTATTTAGCTGCTTTTAAAACCCAGAAGGAACTTTCTGCAGTGAAACTTAAGGACGTTGTGAACTGGTGGTACTGGACTGGAATCAACGATTTGAAAGAAGATGGCCAGTTCATTTCTGTAAGCCTCCTGGAAGCGTGCAACTGCTCTAAACAGCCTTTCTTTTGTCAATCAGATAATTTAACGTAAACAAATTACAGAAACTAAGATTTATTGCTGAATACTTGTTTTTAAACTTGTTATTTTTTCTTTTACTACTAGTATTTCTTAAATAAAATTATCCGTCATAAAATTAGTTTTATCAAATTTTGTTAGCTCATTCAATCATAAATCATTCAAGATCTCAAGGTCACCAATAGAAAGTTATATACCTACTATGGTTGCTTTAGCTCTTACGGATTGAACTCTGGACTTTTTCCCTGAAACCTTCTGTTTTTATAAATTATATAGGTGTTTTAAGATAATCATAATAGATTTGGTCCGTTGTGACAAGCGTTCATATCAGCAACATTCAGTAGGTTCTAAAAGTTTTCTTTGAGAGGTGATGAAACTGACGAAATACTTACTTTGAATATTCCAATTTATTTTAAGTGTTTCAATAAAATAAATAAATCAATTAAGTTTATCAATGTATTTGTGTTTTCACTAAGGCTAACTAACAATCTTTAAAGTTTCTAACCGACATAGAGTTCTAGAGTTGAGGTTGTGGCATCGGGAAAAAGAATTCACTGGGGGTTGGGGTTTTCCCACCCACCAGTTGACAGTTTGTGACTAGTCTGCGAGGCTTCCCATAGAGTGGGAGTAGGGTGGTGGGTAGATGGGTGGAAAACTGGCTGCGGCGCTAATCCAGCGATAATATCGACTCGATGCTGGTGCGATTACTGCGCGGCTGCAGTCGTGGTCCACCCAAGTAACTAATTGGATTCGCGAACTGGCGCTGCAGCAGTGAGTTTTCCAGGAAAAGCGTCGTCGTCGGGGGCGTCACTTTCAAGTGATGGCGTCGCAACGGCACCGTTGGGGGTTGGGGTGGGAGTTTTCCACCCGGCTCCTCTGGATTTTCCGCTGTTAGGGTGGAACCTGTTCGCCCATTGGCATTTGTGGCGACGACATCAAAGGACTTGTGCTCCTGCTTTGGATCCTCGGTGTCATCGGGCGCTTTGTGGCGGGATTTGTGTCCCTGTGGCTGCTGCTGCTCTGCTGCGCTTTCTGGGGGAGATTGGGCATGAAAATGGCAACGGGAGGTTCGGGAAAGCGGGGGGAGGTTCAGGAATTTAGATCAAATATTTTTCAGGGTTTAATTCTATTTGGCTTTTAGTCAAAGTGACGTTCAATGGACATCATGGACGGTAGAGTGAGAGGTTCATGTTTGTGTGTTTGTGGGTCCAGAGAAGAGATAAAGTTTTATAATTATTTAAAGGCTTTGAGAGATAGACGAGAAGGGAACGAAACGGGATGAATGGCGGTTATTCAAGCTGCTTTTGGTGATGCTGGCAAAAGTTTATTTTGGTTTCATTTTTTTCTACGGGATTTTGGCACCTGTCGTGATTGGGCACTTTATTTTGTTAATATAAATGCACTAAACTGACATGAAAAGTGTACACCTAAAAAATGTTATGGTCCTGTGTTTTATTAAACCTTTCCTTGAATAAAAAAATTATGGGATTGAATAACTAGTTGAAGTCCTTAAAATATAAAAATTGATAAGTAGCAGAGCCTCATCTTCAAAAAATTATTTAATTAATTCTAAAAATATTTAATAAATAATTAAGATTTAATAATATTAAATTATTTTAAAATATTAAATTAGTTAATATTATATTACAAAAAATTTGAATTATTAATTTTTTAAATTTTAATTTATTTTTTTTTTATATTTTACAAAAAAATATATATTTTATTAATAAGAAAAAGTGTATTTCAAAAATGATTTTGGAAAATACCTCTTCACTTAATATAATTTCCCTAAGTGTACTTTTGCGTGTGCCCCGGTGTGTGTGAGTTCTTTGTATGTGCATCTCCTGTATTGCATTCCGGATTGCGGAGCATGTCCTGCCTGGGACCCCGTCCAAAATCCATTTTGCTGCCCTGCCCCAAGGTTTTGGCCAACAATGGCGCCACGTCAGTCCCCGGATGGTGTCTTGGTTACACGAAACCCGCCAGTCACTTCAGAGCATTTTGTATATCAGCCTCACAAACTTGTACCTCATGTCCCCGATTTTCCAACCCTCCCTTCCCCCTTTTATTCCACCAAACTAAAGGGGCGTGGCAACACGTCAGCATCTGCCCAAAAATCATCTACTAGGAAAGCGGCTAACGCGTTTCAGTCAAGTGCAAATGTGTTGGCCAAGCGACCGAGATGCATTTACATACTCCCATTGGAGGGCATTTGGGTAAAAAGGGGAATCATGACTCTGAAAAGGTTCTAAAAATTTGTATTTTATATTTTTGAAGATTAATTATTTATTTTAAAATAATATAATATAATTTATCTTATCCAAATTAAGCAAAATATTTAAAAAATAAGCAAATTTCTTTAACAATCTTATAAATAAATGTTTAAATTAAAATCAATGTTTGGAAAAAAATTTTTAAAAATATCAACAAATTCCTTAAAAATTTTAATTAGAATATAGCAAAATATTTGAAAAACAAGAAAGGAAGCTAGCTTCGGCCAGCCGAAGCTTATATACCCTTGCAGATCATTCCTATTAATTTACAAATCGCAAAAATGTTAAATTTCCTATTATTTCTCTTATTTCCGATCGTTCCTATGGCAGCTATATGATATAGTAGTTCGATTTTGATAAAATTAAAATCGAAATTCGGAAATATTTAAAAAGAGTCATATCCCAGAGTAGAAGAGAATACAATAAAAACCAACGAAGCAATAATTTATTTCCTATTATATTCCCATTAATTTTCCGATCGTTCCTATGGCAGCTATATGATATAGTCGTCTGATTTTGATAAAATTTTATTCAAAATTCAGAAATAATTAAAAACTAATATTTCCAAGATTAGAAGGTAATACTTCAAAAAACACCGAAGCTAGAATTTTTTTACCGTTTTTTTTTCGATCCTTCCTATGGGAGCTATAGGATGTAGTTGTCCGATCCGGTCGGTTCCGACTTATATACTACCTGCAATAGTAAGAAGACTTTTGGGAAAGTTTCATCCCGATAGCTTAAAAACTGAGAGACTAGTTTGCGTAGAAACAGACAGACGGACAGACGGACAGACGGACGGACAGACGGGCATGGCTAGATCGACTCGTCTAGTGATGCTGATCAAGAATATATATACTTTATGGGGCGGATACGTCTCCTTCACTGCGTTGCAAACTTCTGACTGAAATCATAATACCCTCTGCAAGGGTATAATAACAACTATTTCCCACAAAAATAAATGAGTGCAATGAAATATTGTGTATATATTTTGAAGATTCATAAAATATTATTTCGACTCTATTAACAAATAATAAGTAATCAAAAAATTAGATTAATTGTAATTTAAACTTTTTCAATTCCAAAAAATCTCAGTTACATCAAAGTAGATCACAAAACTGTCATACTTTTCGCCGCTAGTTGCACAGAAAAGCATTTAAAATGTTTATTTTTCCCTGGAATTCACTGCTGCCTGAGCTTTTCATACTTTTCCATTTCGCATTTGCATGGGAGACCCATTTCAGTTTCATTTTCGAGCAATTTTATTGTTCTTGGCTGAAGGTTACTGCCACTGGAGCAGCGGTGGAAACAATAAGCAAAACTTGCACTTTCATGCAGCACACACTGACACTGACACACTTCCTTAGCCCCTCAGCGTGCCACGCCCCCTCTCCCTTTCTGGATCCTTTGGCAGCCATATTAACATTGTTATACTGGCATTTTTCATTGCATATGCCGCGGCGCATGCATTTCGAAATATGTTTGTGTTATATACTTTGGCAAGTCATCATCCAAAGGTGGAATATTACAATTTATTACCTGCCGCACGGGGAAAAATAGTTCGTATCTGTAATATTTTACTAAATTTAGTTTGACTTGGTTTTATTATTTTCTAAAAAAATATTATATTTAATTATTTATTTAAGAATAATGAAATTAAATAAAAAAGTTTCGAAATTCATAGCTAAAAATAATTATAAATATAAATTAAAAAATAATAATAAAATGGTCGCTAGCATTAAATAAAATATAAAAATCATATTAATTGTTATAAAAATGAAAAATAACAAATATTCGAAATTCATAGTTAAAATTCATAAAACAAAAGAGATTAAAAAATAATCATAAAATAAAAAAAGGATTAGTTATTATAAAACTGAAGGAAATAAATTTGTATTTTCTTGTTTTAGTATATGAAAATGAATATGACTTTATAAATTGGAATAATATCTGGTAAAAATTTATATATTGATCTTTAAAATTTTAAATATTAATATCTATGTATAGACCAAAAACCATAACGCACTTAAACACACCCACAATCTGCCATACATTCACGCACTTTGGAAGGGTGGCGGTTTAAATATATTTATTACACATGTTGAACAATGTAAGCACAAGTTTTGCTGCTCATTTGGTCGATGGTCAACAAGCAAATGCCTTGTTAACCATTATGGGCCATGTTTTAATGTGGCAACACACAAACGACAACAACAAGAAAAACGAAAAAACGACAATAACTTTTCGCATTAAATGAATGCCAAGTGGCATTGAGACAATGAGGCAGAGAAAAAGAGATGGAAAGTTCGGGAAAATATATAGGGGAAAAGCGAAAGAGGACCGAAACAAAGGAAAGAAAAAGTTCGCCTTTTTTCAACTTTTCAACGCGGAAATTAATAACAAATTGCTTTAAGCCACCATGACGATTACGTTCTGCCACTGCTTTCATTTAATAGTGATGACAATTTGGCATTGTTTTCGAAATATTTTAAAAATATTAGCTAAAGGATTTTAAAATATTATGAATCTGTAACTGTAAGTTTCATATATTATTTAATTTTATACAAATAAAATAGAACAAAGAATTAAATTGAAAACACTAGACATTTATGCACAAGATTTAATTAAAAAAAAAATATATTAAAATAAAGTTGGTATAAAATTCCGAAAATAAAAAAAAAATTCAATAAATGAAAGTCATTTATATTATTATTATTTAATTTACATTTCAGCAATTTTTGGCTTTAAAATAATGCCAGCACTTTCCTCTCGATTGTTGGCAAAAATCAGTGTGTAAACATAAGTATATCCTTACATATATACTGTTTTTTTTCCTGACAACGCCTTAAGTTCAGCATGGACGTCACGAAAAAGTTTTTCCAGCACAATAAACACTTCATTGCGCACTTGAGTTAATTTGTCAAGAAAGCGGAGTGGAGCGCATACATATGTTAAAATTATTGAAAAAGTTTCGAGTGGCAAATGGCAGCGAAAGATGATGTTCTGTTTCACCTGATGGTTTTTCATTAAGCACCAAGGACTAGGAAGGGGAGTTTTCCTTATTCCCAAAGCTGCTGATGCTGGACCATGGCAATTGTTGTAGAACATGAATAATGCATGCTGTAAAAGTTTAATGAAAATGCAGGAGAAAGGAAATGCCGCAGATTCGCCACCAATGGAAACAAACAAACTGCTAGACACACAAAAAGTAGCAAAAAAAAGTGTAAAAAAATGTGCAAAAAATAATTAGAGCTAGCTGCCAAGCAACCCAGTCAATTGGCTTCCGCCTTTATTTTCTATTTTCCCTTTTCTGTTATTTGAATTGGGCTTACATGGATTTTATGAAATTAATAAATTTAATTTTTGATGCAAAAAAAACAAAAGAAAAGGTTCAAGTTTAAATCTTGAGAATTTTTCAGTTTTTATACCCGTAACTCGTAGAGTAAAAATAAATAAAAAATTTTAAAATTAATATATTTGTACTTATGAAAATTTTATGAAAATATTAATAAAGAACTAATAAGAATTTTATGGATTTTATGAAATTAATAAAGTTTTTTTAAGATTCTAAACAAAAAGGATAAAGGCTTAAGTTTAAATCCTGAGAATATATCAGTTTTTATATGTAAAAATAAATAATAATAAAATAATTTTCTTTTTATTATTATACCTTTTCAACTAATTATGATTTTAAATCATTAAATTTTAAATCTTTAAATTTTAGTTACCTATTTAGGACTTAAAAACAAGTCCACTACTCGGTAATAACCATAAAATAAATTTCCGGGAAAATTGCGAAAAGCTCGCAGCTGCAAAAATTCCAGACTCCTTGGTGTCCTGCTTTTGTTTTTACCCTCCGCTTTAGATGAGCTCCGTTCTCTCGTCGCCATTGTCCTTCGTCCTTTGTCCTTTACACAGGCTCCTGCTGTTGGTGTGGCTGCTGTTCAATAAACTGTAATTCGTGCACCACTTCCATGTGCATTCATTTGTCGCACCACTCACACACACACACACACTATCACACCAGCACCACTCAGTTGCACGCACATACACACACACAGACGCACTCAAACTCAGCTCCACATTGTGCTTGGCGTACATGGCGTATGAGTGACATTTAATTAAAATTTATGTAGTCTAAAAAGGCAAGAATATTTTTCTACACCCCGCCTGTTCAAATTTATGCAACGCCCCATTTTGTTTGAGTTGTATTAAATGTTCGCAGTTTTGCAGACCGGGTTGATTTTTTTATTTTTTGGTAATCATGTGCAAATTTGTTTTTACACCCATTTACAAGTGCAGGTCGACTCGACTGGCTCTCCCTGACAATTACGACTGGGGAATATACGTATACATAATCAAATATTTAAATGGAAAATTGCACTTTTGCCGGGGCCAAAGATAAGATGTGAAAGTGGGGGCATTTTGTCTGATTTTTCTTCTCGGCTTTTACAAATGACTGAAGTTTAATTTAAGTTTCAGTTTGTGGGTTAAACACTATCTTTTGGTAGATCTCTCATATATTTGATTGTAATGGCTTTGGACGTTTATTTCGAATGGAATCGATTATATTTATGAGTTTTAAGAATGTTCTTTAAATCACTGGCGTTGCCAAATGAATGCTTAATCTGATTGTCTTTTTATTCCAAAGTGATTTTAGAAATGAAAATTGTATAACAAATATTTTTCTAGCCTTCTGCAATAAGTTAACTGTGTGAATATGATTTTTGTCTATAAAATTAGAAAATGTTTATAAATAAATATTTAATATAAAAAATTTAATAATTGTGATACAAAATTTTAAAATTTATTCATATTCATAATGGTGATGTATCATATATTTTTCAAGCTTTTTGCAATATGTGAATAAAATATATAATAATAAAAATAAAACAATTTAAAAAAATATATATTTGATTAGATATTTGATAATTTTAAATAATGTTTATAAATTAATATCATCATAATCATTATAATATAATTAAATAATGATTATAAATAATTTTTATAAATAATTATTTAATCTCAGAAAAATGGAAAAATAAAAATCGAATATCAATATTCGTATTATTTATCATATATTCATATTATACATCATCATTCAAAATAATATTTCGTTTTTTTAAGATATCTTTTAGAGTTTTATTGATCCTAATTTAAATTTATAATACATTTCTATATAACAATCACGTTAGCTGTTCTTAAATTATTTAAATTTATTTTCTTCCCATCACTTCTTCTCCTTGGCTTGCTGCCTTTTCCTGTTCATCATATATTGATGGATCTGCATGCGTCGATAGTACAAATGTCTCTGCAGATTCTTCTTGAAGAGCGTCTCCCGGGCCAAAATCTCCAGATCCCCGAAGCTACACTGCAGGATATTCTGCTTAGTTCGAGCGATGAGCTCGCTGGTCAGGTGAATTTTGGTGGTGGAAAGCCGGGTCACATGGATTTTTCTCCTCCTTAACTCTTCGCGGTGCATAAACATTGCATAGGCGGCGGTGGGTGATTTTGGTGGCGAGACTCCCGAATTCTGGGCAGGATTCCCCTGGGAGTTCTCCTTGACTTCCTTATTCTGCTGCTGGATGAGACACATCTTGACTCTATGATTGCTTGACTGCGTTTGCTGGTTACGTCAGTTCTGCTCGTTTATTTTATACGCAATCCTTTTTTTGACCTGCCCATTCATGAGACCCAAACGACCGCAGGTCAATCGGTTTTCTGACCTGAATGCCGCGTGTTTTTTTGTCACTAATTTTTTTACTGCTCGCGGCTGGCAGTGGATTAAAAAAAATGCAGTCCCATTCATTACCTAAAAAGTGTCGTAAAGTTCTTGGGAATAGCGAAGAGAAAAAATACTTTACTCCTTCTTCACATTCTCCTGTTCGCTAATCCGGATATATAACCGGATTAAGTTGAACTATTTATGGGTCTATGGGTCTTACTCTCTCATGTTCGTTCTTGTCCTGGTTTTGCGGTCTCATCGTACATTTTACATGCAGCTAATCCTTTTCGGCCAGCGTGTCCTGGCAATTAGCGTCATAATGAAGCGACAGCTGAGATCCACGGTCTTTATTTTTCGGGAAATTCACATCGCTCGGGAACATTTTGAAGAGGAGCTGTTTGGCTCAGGGGCAGGCCAAATGACCAGCTGACCCAATTTGTAAACATCCAAGCCAAATATTTGACTTTGATCGCCGGCCACAACCGCAACTTCTTTATTATTCGTCAGGCGAAACAGTGGAATTAAATAGATTTTAAACGAGCTAAATACTAGAATTTAATATTGAAGTTTTCTGTAATATTTAAAGAGTAGTTTCTTACTCATGGTAATTTTACGATGGAAACTTTCTTGATACAATAAATTTAATTAATTAAATACAAACAAAAAAATTCTAGAAAATAACAAAAAAAATTAACTTTTCAAAGCATTAACAAAATTTAATTTAGGTATTGTAAAAATATATATTTTAAAAAGTTGGCAGAGAAAAATAAATATTTAAATTTTAAAATATTATCTATATATTATATTAATTTTCCCGTCTTAAAATGCCTTAACAATAAACTTTTTAGCCACTTAATTCTATTTATTTGGTCAAAAACATAGCTTTTCAAATTTTTCAAAGAGATACAACCTCTGCTATCTGATTTAAATAACCTCGTCTGATTTATTCCACTGTTCCTTCGGCGTGTTGTTTTTCCATAAATTTATGCTTCGGGGCAAAAGGGCGATATAAACTCATTACATTGGCTTGACTGCTGTTGATGTTGTTGCCACTTTTGATGGGTCGGCTATTGCCTTATTCCAGCGCATTCTCCATCCGAAATATTGGGCGTTCGTTTTTGGGTTTCATTACTAACCAACAACAAGAAAAAAGGGTTTTCTGGCCGGTCCAGACTTTCGTTTCGTTGCTATGTGCGAAAATCACAACATTTTAATCTCATAATCTGAATTTATGTGCAGACTCAATTTCGTTATACTTAACGACATTTTATGCGGTTATTTTATGCAGGAGGCAGGAGCTGAAACTGAAGGAGCTCAAGGGAAGCCCAGCGCCAGACTAGCTATATAAGCTTCCATTTTCCACACACAAGCACACATGCACACCCTTTGTGGTTCCGCTAGCACCCTTCAAAGTGAGTGTAGTTGGAGAAAGTGCACTCAGAAAAAAAGTTGGTTAACATTTTAAATAACTGTTAAAAAGTTGCAGTAGTTCAAAGTGTGGTTATGCTAAAAGCCGGGACTTAAAAAATGTTTTTAGAAAAATAATTTTTTTTTCATTCTTTTCTGTTTTGAAATCATTTATAAAAGTGCCTAAAAGTAGGTAGTGAAATTAAGGAAGTTCTATATTTCGATAATAAGGAAAATATTCCTTTAATTCCCACACTAGTAATGCAGATTTCAAATAAATTTAGAATAAAAATGATTATAGATTTTAATATAAATCATCAATATATTTAACAACTTTTTGAATTACAGAAAATATATTCAAAATTTTCTTGCTATTTTATTGAGTTCAAAATTCTTGTTTTATAAGTAATTAATTCATTACTAAAGAAGAAAACATTTTTGTAAATTTACAAATAGATTTTCGAGTTAGGGAGTATCTCGTTTTAAATCATCAAACATTTTCTCTCAGTGCAAACGTTAAGTACATCAAATATGTGAGGGAGAGCCACTGCATATGTGTGTCTGTGCGTCTATGAGTACTTGAGATTTTCTATGGTCGCACAAAACACATTAGTTAAAAGTACTGACCAACAAAGCCACTAACAAGCTGTTGGTAACCGTCTATCGCCCCTCCGCCCTCCTAAAAGCCCCACTTTTTCCCCCATAATACACACTATATCCCCCGCTTTTTCCCCTCTTTTCCCACTTTTCCCTCCACATATTGAAGTGCCATTATGTGAGCTTTACTTTTTCCATCTTCTCCGACTTGAACGCTCCTCCTTGTTGTTGTATCAATCTCGATGATGCCGGTTTTCACAATTTTGTTGTCGTCAGCATTTTGCTGTTGCACAAGTTTTTTAATAAACGCATTTAAATGAATTGATGTATGGGCGAGTTATTCTGCGTAATTTCTCATCATTTAATATGAAACAAGTTAAAGTTGTGTTCTCATTTCCTGGCCAAAGAACTTTTATTACCTTCGTATATCACACAGTAAAGAATGGAATTTACAAAAAACAAAAAAAGGGGAAATGGCTAAAATGAATGAAAGTTGTGCAGTTCTTAAAACTTAATGGAGGCAACTTTTGCGAACCGGCAAAAGCAATTTTCGAACTTAACTTTAAAGTTATTAATTTTACATTTCAGTTTATGAGTTTAAAAATGGTTTGTGCTTAAGTGGACACTTCATTTTCCACATTTGCTTGATTTAAAATACACAAAATTACTTTTCTTAAACAATTAAAGTTCTTAGGAATTATTAAAAAATGAAAATTCTTTAATGGAATGGATAAAGCATATTTCTAACTAATTCTAAAAATAGTTTTGGTTTTTTTCTTTGCTTCAAATATATTTAAAGCAAAGTCTTAAATTCCTAGTCATTATTTTGATCAAGTTGTTGCAACGATTCGTTTGCTTAAATTTGATGCAAAAAGTTTCTCGCATTTTATTTTATTTTTTGAGGAATATTCATGTCGATGGGCAGACAGTTTTCTTTATACACGAGCATCGCAAGGACTTGCCTCTTTTCAATTTATATTATTTGTTTTTTGCCTTTGTGTCTCTGTCGCACTTTTGACTTGCTTTTATTTATACAAATTGCTTTTGTTTTTCGCCTCTCTGCTGCTGCTGCCTTTTGTGCTTTTCTTTGTTTATTTTAGCCCAGTTGTCTTGTTGTCTTGCCATCAATTCGCCTAAATATTTATGCTTTTATACATCTTTTCTGGCACAAAATTTTGCATTCGTCTCGTTGGGTTTTTGTGACGTTTTTTTTGTTTTTTTCCTTAGTTTCTGGTGGTGGTGGCTCGTCTATTGACGCCATGGTATCCGTTTTGTTTGCCACCCGTTTTGCGATTTCCATTGCCGCCGCCGCTGCTGCTGTTGGCCAAATCCACATCCGTTTCGGCCACAATTGGTGGACCCCAAGAAACTTGTCGTCGCACTGTTGCAGGTCCAACTCCGGATCCTGGTACAGCTCCAGCTCCTCCGGTTCCACCATTTCCCCCCACCGAAACTGGCTTTCTCCTCTTGGAATTGAAACTCTGCTGTCTTTGAGACAGTTGTCGTTGCGGCGGCAGCTGCTTTTGCATTTCATGTTGCTGCTGTCAAAGTGCAGAAATTGTTTCGCATTGCTTTTTATTAAAAATTTTGTCTTCTCATATTTTTTGGTAAATAATTTTCATGCAAGAGACATTCTTCTTAAGAACGATATTCTTTGATTAGTTTTCTTAACATACCTTCATGCGGTGATTTTTATTTTTTGGTTGTTTCTCTTTTTTAATTAACATGAGCGAAAGATCGAAAAACTCACTTGTTAGTAATAAGATTTGCATTTTTGATAATAGAGCAAAGAATTGAATTTCCAATAATATTTATATTGTTGTCCCATTTTCACCCAAGGTAAGAGGTACAATTTCCCAGAATTAAGAAGCTACTCAAGAGTGAAATTTGAGTCGCAGCCACAAAAGCTAAACTCATTGTATTTTACTTCTATTGTTCACTTTGGAAGTCATTGTTTTGTTATATGCTTAAAAAGCTGAGTGAAAACATGCGAGGCTAATTAAAATGCTCTTTACTGAGCCAATAAAATATTAAACGCTTTCAAATTGCAAACCTAAATTCTATGGAATATTTTGTAAACTTTAATAAATAAGTACACTGAAAAAACGAGCGAAAAATTAAAATTAATATCTGCATATTAAATTCAAAGTTTTAAATTACATATTTAAATTAAATATATTATTAACTAAGTAATATTAAACTGCTTGATTTAAATTGAAAATATTTAAATAAAGGTTGATAAATCATTAAATCAAATTTAATATATTATTTGCATATTTAAAGCTATTAAAAAATCAGGGTAAAATGTTTTATATTATGTGTTGTGTTTTAATTTAAACATGTAATACAAATTATATTTTTGCCATCGTTTTTTCAGTGTACAAAATTAATTTCCTTTAGTTTAAAACCCTAGAGTACATAAATAAATAATAAAATCCTTTAAAATTGATTTCCTTCTTTGAGGTAAACCATTTCTAATCACCTCGCCCCCTCCAATTTATTTATTAAATTGCGGCCTGCGTTTTAATTTACACATCATTAGCTCGGTGTTCGACTTCTTTGCCTTCATTAAGATTTATATAAAACTTGAGCAAACAACACAAAATCTGTGATGTGATGTGGGTGCTAGTGGGTTTGTTTTTTCGGTGGGTGTTTTCGGAGAGGACTTTGTTGCTGCTGCCACTGCAGTTTTGTGGGGGCTTGGGGTTTCGTTTTTGCATTCTAAGCTCGTAATGAGTTTCACCGCAGCATTGTGGTAGCTGGCAAAGTTAAGTGCGTGCTGCGTTTGCGGCAGCCCAAAATGAACAGCGGCGGGGGTGGAAATGCTGGATGGAAAAGCTGGGAAAGCGAACAAGAAACGGAGCAGAAACAGAAGCAACGTAAGATGAAAGAAGAAAACTGCAAAGATGCCCACAAACATTTTTGAATAAAAAGAAACTTGGCATGCATGACAGGAGTAACCTCAGTGGAAAGAGCAGCAGCAGCAGCAGGAGCAGGAGCACGAGGAGCACATCCACATCCACATCCACATCCTCATCCGCCAGCTGAGGCACTTGCACTTTTTGGTGCTGCTTAAACAAAAGATGCAGCTACGACCTACGACTTTCACTACAGTAAAGCAAGAAAAACCCATACTTTCAGATAAAAAATTTAATTCTATGCCACAATTATCTACAATTATAAATTTAATGGTTTAAAAAGGTTAAAACTGTGGGAATGTTAAAATTTAATTATTACCAAAATACATCAAACGAATAAAAAACTATATTTCAAAGATAGGTACATTAAAAAATATATAGGATCATTTTAAACTGAAAAGATTAAAATTGTTGCATTTTAAATATTTTTTTTATTACCAAAATATTTTAAAAAATTAAATAACATTAAAAATGGATCAAAATTTAACAGGTTAATTTACACTTTGATTACACTAAATAAACTAAATTGAGTTAAATATTTAATTCACCTAATTTTAATTGGTGGTAAATCAATAATGAAAATTCTCTACAAAACAAAGACCGAGTCATTAAAATATCAAAAACGTAAAGACATAATTAATCAAATTAAATTTTGCCGTCAAAGTTTTGTCTCTCTGGGGAATCCTTTTAACGATAAGAACTCCCTACTGATAAACCACTGTATCAACCCCTTCAAAAGGAGCAGCCCATCCACCACCTCTCACTCCCCTTTTTTGGGGGAAGCCGAAACTTTTTGATTTTGAGGCAGGAAAAAAGTTTTGAGTGCGCTTCAATTTCGGTTGCTTTGCAATCAGGCTCTCGCGTAGACGCCGCAAGTCAAGTGGAAATGTGGAAAAGTGGAAAGCGGCGGCGGGAAAATGTGGGCCATCGTGGGTCGCTAGACAATGCCGCACGCACTTTGCGCTTTTCGCACAACTTTCGCCATTTTTCGGGTGTCACCGAAAAAACGCCCGAGGGAAAATAGAAAAAAGAAATAGTAGTAGGAAAATTCATCGCCAGATTTGAATGTGCAGCGATTGGGGCCGGGAAAAATTCAATTTGGCTGCAGCTTAAGCTCAGACAAAGTACATGCTAAGTAAGCTCAAAAGTAACATGCGACCAACCGATCCCCGTCGATAGACACTTTTCCCCGGCTAAAACTACATGAAAGCCAATAAGTTCAATATTTTGCTTTTCCAATTTCCCCTTTTTCGAGCAGCCGAAGAAGAAGAAACCTCTGAACGGAAAAAGGAGTTCGAGGTTCGAACTTCGGTGGAAAGTTTGTTTTTGGGCGTGCCGAAAAGTCGATGCAAAAGTTGAAAGTTCTTGCCGCCGCGTTTGTTGCTTAGCTGAAGGTTTTGTCTTAAGTTTTTGGCTTGGCCAAAAAGAGTCTTTCTGGTCACCGCCATGCATACACAATCTATATAAATCATGGACAGGCACTTGATAAGAGCAAGAAGACGACCGACTCTCCATAAATTGCGGCCTGCAACAATTGTTATTTCTGGGCTCCCAAAGTTCATTGCTAAAAAGCAAGTTTTCCCTGCTTTTTCTGCGACCCATATTCATTTGGCAAATGTTCTTTAACAAAGGATAAAGGGGAAATCCCCCGGCCCCTAAAATGCAGTTCAATTTATTTTTGTTCGTAGGTATTTGTAACTTTTGTGCTTTGCCGAGCACTTTTTTCTATTAAATAACATTTTAGACAATTGGCTTGGCTGCAGCAAAAACCAAAGAGGGACTGCCGCTGGCGAAGAAATTGCATTGATGCCGCCTAAGAAATTGTCCTGGCCACAACATACAGCCAAGCAAAAGGTTTTTTGCTCCGGCTAACAAAGGGTAAAGAATTGGCCAATATACAAAGAAAACGGGCTAGGAGAAGAAATGAAAAACCCCAAACATAGAGAAATCGGAAACTTTCAAAGGGATGTAAAAACTATCAAGTATATAGTATTCAAGGGTCCTTCACACACAAATTAAATGCTCGATAAAGATGGCTTTTAGCCTTTAACTTGAAGAGCTTGTTAAATAAAATCAAAAGTAATTGCGTAAATACTTTAAAGGAATAGATTTTATACTAAAATTTAAAGAAATGTGTATTTAATATTTTTTAAATATTTAAATAAATATTTAATTTTCAATTAAATATATTCAAATGACTATATTAAATATCAAATTAAATAAAAAAAATATTTAAATGAAATGGAAATATATTTACTTATTTGAATTGTAAATTTATTTAAATATATTTAATTAGTTTTACAAATTTCTAACTACAGTTTAATATTTTTAAACAAAACAAAAACATATTTAGATATTTTATACTGCTGCCTAAAAAAAATTCTACAATCCAAGAGCAATTCAAATAATTGATTTTCCGTTATCCAAAAATACCTAGATTTACACAAAAACAATAGCATATTTTTTGGGGCGCGACTTCGTCAATCACCTTCGCTGCAATTAATTCATTCAACTTGATAGTGCAGTTAATCGGCTTAAACAATAATTGAGAAATAATTGAATTGACTCGCTTGGCAATGGCATTGTTCTGGCCAATGTCTATTGGCCTGGCCAATTTCGTCGCATTAAGCCAATTGTCAATAGTTTTCCCCTTGTATTTTCCTCGTATTTTTGTCCGTTCGCTTGGTTTTTGTTAAATTTAATTAAACAGTCACACCATAAGCGCATTCAATATCAACAATTAAAACGACACGCACAAAAACACATCGCCCGTGTGTGTGTGTGCTTTACCATTATATTGTGATTAAATATTTTTAAAATACTGCTGAAAATGTTTGTTGCTATTCAAATATGCATTGCACACCGAAAGTGGGGGTAGGAAATATTTTCACAAGTTTTGTTTATTTAGTTAAATTCAATTAAATGCAATTTAATTAAACGGAACATTTTCCCCAAGTTGATGATGGCGCCAGGCAGTGTGTGTGCGAAAGAGACGGCACAACGCTTACACATACACATGCAGACATGCAAAGTAAACAAAACGCAAAATGCCACTAAGAATATGTATTTAAAATATTAGGGTCATGCTATAATTTTTAGTTTATATATTTTTTGTTCTTAATCTAATTTAAGTACGTTTACTAAAATTACTTATTTATTAAACCAATTATTTTTTAATAACTATGGAAATTTTCAAATCGAAAATTCTAAAGGGTCATTGAGAATGTTGTTCATTTATTCAGAACCTAATAGGCAGTTTATTGTTCACAATAACAAATTCAAAGGAACAAAGGATTCTAATTAGCCGAAAAACCAGTAAAAATAGGGAAATAGTATATGAAAAAGGATAGGAAATATTTCGTTGCTAATAAATAATTTTTAATTGGCTCTCTCATAGTTTTCATGAGTTTTAATTATATTTTGGGTTTATTTACTAACTGAAATTGGTATTTAAATATTTAACAAATCATAGACATATACTTTTACCAATTATTGATTTTATTAAAGGATACAATAGTCAAATTTAGACAGTTTTTAATATAAAAATTCCAATACAACTTAGATACATAATAACAAGCAAAATAAAAATTTGTACATAATATTTATTAAAAACCTGAACTAAAATATAAAATACAAAAAGAGGTCCTCGCCTAGTAAATCGAAATCAATCCCCTTGAGTTGCAATTACAGTGGCCACCCGTTCGTGTGTACCCCTGATTGTACTTGACATTATAACGTTTGTTTAACCAACCTGACTGCTAATGTCCCCGTGGACTGTCCAAATATTGATGCATGAAAATGTGTGTGTTTGTCTTTGGGGATGTCCTTGCGATTGCAATTGTAAATGATGCACTTTCATGCCTCACAGCTATACAGTATGTATATAGTCTACGTATTTGCATTCCATTTACTTTGCCTACATTATTATGTAATGACAAGCTCTTCCACTTGACTTACGGATGTGTGTCTCTATATATAGATGGTGTTTTTGGATGGATGGTTTTTGGGGTGTTATTTACATGCCAATGCCAAGGCCGCGCCCCTCAGCCCAATCCGTGCAAATTGGTCTCGCTGATTGTGGCTATTGGCGCCATTCGGATAAGGTTTACAGTGGGTGGTTGGGTGGTTCCTCTGCTTACCGGTCGACTTGGCTCCTGGGCCTGAACCTCATCCCCCGCAGCGGCCACCTGCTCAATTTGGTTGGCCAACTGTCCGTTTTGGGCGGCGGGCAACTGAGATGATGGCTCTGAAGGCTGTGCCCCTGGCTCCTTGGGAGCTGCACAGGAGATAATTAAAAATAAAAAGGTTCGATTATAAAGGTACGTTTCTCTGTAAAAACAGAAACTGTCTACGCCTGGTCTAGCTTATTTTTTAGTATTTTTTTTCTTACGATATATTTAAGTTTTTCTATACTTGAGATCTGGTCTCATCAAGGCCATGACTTTACTTTTTGTTACTACTCTGTAAAACCACACACACAAAACTTGAACTCACGATTAACACAATAAAACCTGGAAATATATTTGGAAAACACCACACACCGTCTTCTCTTCATTTCTACACATACAGAAACCTTTCAACCAGTTTAGAATTCTTCAAGGCCTGTAAAAATAGTTAGGAACTCATGATGATTGGTTTAGCTGTTAATATTAAATCCCTTTCAGGTTTTTTTTTATTTTTTCCATTGGAGAGTTCAAAGATCAGCATAATTTAAAAAAAATGTTCCTAACTTGCCTGGACAAAAAAAATATGAAACTTAAGAGGTACATATTAATATATTTCTTACTTTAAGCAGATAAAAAGCCGAATGTAAATTGTTAAAATTCCGTGGTATTTTGACTTACCATTTGCTGGGGAAGAGGCATCGGTGGTGTCCGTCGTCAGCTGTTCAGGTGGCTGAGCCTGTGACTCCTTCACTCCTTCGCTGGCAGCTGTGTCCTTCTGAGACTCCTCTTTCTCGCCGCTTTTTTCCTCTGCCCTCTCCACTGGCGCCTCATCCTCCTCCTCTTCCTCCTCCTCGATGCGCGAGGCAATGTCCCCGTTTTTGGACAAGGCGGTGGGCGTGCCAGGCTGCGAGGGCGTGGCACTGCCGTTCTTCAAAATGCCCACCAAGGGGGCACCATTGCCCGGCTTTTTGTCCTCTTGCGGCAGCTGGTTTACACACAATAAAAAAATCATATATTTTATAAAATTAGGGACTAAATAAAACATGAAAAGGATTTGTATTAGTAATTATTGTTGAAAATATAGCAAAAATATATTTTTAAAATATTTATTTTATATAAAGTGGTCAAAAATATTTGCTTTATAGTGATTTTTTTAATTATTTGTATTTAAAGATATGAAAACATTTAATTCTTTTATTTAAGCTTGTTTTTTAAGTTTTCTTTTTATATTTCTTTAATATATATTTTCCAAAACTGTTTATTTAATAATATTTAAATCTCAGAATTCACAGAAAATCTAAATAAATAAAATGAAAATATTTTTTCGTAATATTTCTTTATTTATTCTGAAAAATATCTCTTTTTCCAAGTGCGGTTTAAGAGAGTTAAGTTAAGGCCTCACTATTGTCTGCCTTGACCATTACTTACCGCCTTGTAGGTATACGGGGGCAGGCCATTCCCCGACCCAGCCGTCACACCTCCGAGGAGGCCGGCCTTCACACCTGGCGACTCGTGCATCTTGGTGGCCTGCTCCTTGGACCAAATAATGTCCTCGTCCGTCTCCCGCTCGATGCGCTTCTTGTAGGCCAGGTGGCTGCGATACACCTCCAGCAGGCAGCAGATCACGATGATGACGAAGACACTGGTCAGCGTGAGGAATACGACCTGCGTGGAGTCCTCCTCCTTGTTGTCGTCGTACACGAATCTCGGAATGTACGGGACGCGGGCTGGCGGCTCCTCCACCCACGGCTCGGGTATCTGCGGTGCACAGAGGTAGAGGTGGACAGGTAGAGGGCATTCATTAGCACAATTTGTCGCCTCGTTGCGTCGGATAATCCGATTCACGAGAAGCCCCTAACAGGCAGGCTCTCTCTGCACTGACAGAAAAGTGGTTTTAATTTACTTAAATTGTTTCTAAACCAATTTTCCATTATGAATTCTAATATTATTTGTCTTTTGGATAATAACCAAAGAGGATTTATAATACCCGATTTTATATTGTTTTTAGTTGAACTTTTATTCATATTTTTTTAAATTTTATATATAAGTTATTTAACGTTTTTAGAGTCTTCTTTACGTTTCTTGTCTGATTTTAAAGAAATTAGTTTAATTAGTTTAGTTTATATTGTAATCATTTTAAAATATTGTTTTGAATTTTTAAGTAAGCCATGAAATATGTCTGTTTGATTAAAGAAACTACTTTAACTAATTGTTTTCCCCATATTTGTACATTGTTAAAATATTTTGTATATATTTAGCTCATTGTTTTCCTACATTTTAGAATTTTTTGTTCCTAAATGTTACATATTTTTTAATCTTTTCCTGATTAACGATAATTTTGAGACTCAAAAAGTTGATTATATTACTTAAATTCCGATTTAAAGAATTTTTCGATGTTCTTTGGCATATTTTTTGAAACCTCTACGGACAAAGCTTATCTATATAATTTTATTAAATTCCGTAATATTTTTTTGCAGTGTCCTACTTACCATGCTGACGTTAACCATGGGCTCCTGGGTGGGCTGTTCGCTCACATCGAATTTGGCGTTGCACTGGGCGCTCCGCACGCCCTGCGGATTGATGACCGTTATGTTGTCGGCAACGGACTTTGTGAATAGCATGTACTCCTCGAGTGGCTTCATAACATGCCCGTTCACCTGTATATAGATGTCTGCCGATGGGCGGTTGGTTTACCCAATTTGCGGTGGTTTCAGTGGAGTTAAGGGGGGTGGAGAAATGGGGATACGAAATTTTCATTAGTATTGGTCATTAATTCAAATTGAAATGCAAATGTGTGTGGATGGCGAGTGGAAATTGGAATTGCGTTTGCCTTCTTGGCTCTCTCGGTGGGTTTTGGGCTCGACTGACTTTGGTTCCGTTTGAAGGACCCGCGTGGTGAGTCGTTCGTGCGTGTTTTATGCCCGTACCGAAATTAGCAATAACATTTTTAATGCCTATCGGAAAACTCCCTCTTTGATTGTGTTTTTTTCGGGGAGTGGTCAAATAAATTGGCAAATTAATGAAATTCCTAGAGTGTGTTTAGATGATAAATAAGAGAGCGACTTAACAAATGATTTTAAATATTAAAAATGAAATAAAAATATGGTATGTTCAAATAATAAACAAAACATTAAAAAGCAAACCTACAAATTTTGTATTATTATTTTATTAAAATCTACAATTTTTCTATAATTTCCCTTATTTACTCCACTGTACCATCACTAATTATAAGCAAGACTATCACACTATTATTCGATGGCTCTTTAATGGGATGATCAAAAAAGTTTTACAGTCCGCCCGCCCACATGTGGTTTGACGTGGGCGTGGCTGGCTGAACAGCTGTTTTATGAGCGGTTGTATGGAGGAGAAGGAGTTGGGGAGCTCGGGTGAATTTTTAATCAAAGTGTTGGACCCTGTGCTGCGGTTTTTGGAGTGGCAGCAAAGCAGCAATTTAAATATGAGCCACTGTAAATCTTAAGAGCAAAAACTGACAGAATTTATGGGCAACGACGCCATGGCCACGGAAATGACTTTTTATGGCAGCGAATAAATTTAATTTTTTGGTCAACAATGTGAAGCAGTTTTTCCCTCTAGCAATCCTCCCTACAGCGAGCACTATCACCCCTCTTCCACGGAAATTTGAGCGCTCAGCTCAGTGAGTTCATAAAGTTGCAGCAGTTAAGCAGAGGAAGCACTGAGATTAAATTTTATTTCTGCTCATTTCATTACCTTCCTTATAAAAATAACCAAAAATTTACATAATAAACAAATATTACGATTAAAGTTTTAAAATCTTAACCTGTGGACTTGTTTTTCGCATTGATTTGATAGTGAATTTGTAATAAATTACACAAGAAAGAAAGAATATACTATTTTTTCTGCCATAGAAATAAAAATGATTTTTAAATAAATTTAAAAGGTGTTTAAAGGTTGCAATACAAAATCAATCTGCTTTTAAAAATCGAATCTATTGGATTTCCGTTTTCAAAAAATAATACTACATACTTTTAGACACCTTTTGAATTTTTTAAGAAGTCTGAGGTAACCTAGTTTTCCCTCATAACTTTTAATTCTTTTGGTGTACTTTATTTCGGGTTTTTCTTGCAGTAAAGGCAGGGCCGGGGTATGTCACTTGATGAGACCGAAAAGAAATTAATGGTGGACTGGGATTAAATTTACGACACTCACTCGACAGGCAACCGCTGTAGCTTTTGAAGACGGCGAACCGCGAGTCCGTGCTGTTGATGCCGCCGATCTGGACGCGGTTCGAGCCCGCATCACCGCCGGTCGTAAGGACACGTGCGGCAAACTCCGTGAGAGGCACCTGCTCGCGATCGATGAAGAGCTGCGATTGGGTGCCATTCCGCACATAATACACCGAGTGCCTGGCGCTATTCAGGAAATTCCGATCGATCCGGGCGCCCACCGTCTGGCCATTATCGCGATCCTCCTCCAACTGCAGGTAGCCGTCGGAGGTGATGGCCAACAGGAGGTAGTAACTGCGCTCCGCCTCCGTTTGCATCAGCAGCATTATGCGATTCGCACGTCGCAGGTCGAACGATGAGAAGGCCAACTGCAGGCGCACATAGTCAACGCGACCTGTACCGGGCAGCAGCTCGAATTTGCGCTGCAACGTCGATTCGCCACTGAAATCTGCGCCCTTCTCCTCCGAACAGAATTCACCCAGAAAGCTGGTGTGTTCGCAGTCGCAGGTCGAGAGTTGCTCCGCGAAATGCTCCTGGCAGGTTCCTCCATTTTTGCACGGCTCTGCATCACACTTGATCTGGCAGTTGGGCAGCACACCTTCCTGGACTGGATTAAATTGATTTTTAAGAATAAATTCACAGAAAAATTAATTATTTTGAATTAAAATTATTGTACAATGTAATAAAATACGATAAATGTAAGGGGTCCTGAAATTTCTATAATGGTATGCATTTTAAATATTGATATAATTTATTTTAAATTTAATTTTAGGCGTTGAATATTAATAAATCGAGATTTTATCTAAAATAACATATTTTTGTCAGAAAAAATGATTTTCTATATTTTTTTTTACATAATTCTTAAAGGGTTCGAAAACATTTATAAAGATGTCTAAAAGTATGCAATAAAAAAAGAGCCATAGACTTTTGGAATCAATTCACCGGACTTTCGTACTAAAAATATATGGTTGCATACTTTTGGACAACTTCTTAAGCTGATTTTAAAACTCTAGTTAATGGGTAGCCCTTAATTTTCTTGTTTTTTAATATCGGTAAGAATATAAGACTTGTTTTTATTTCATAAAAATATCATTAGTTTTAAAAGATGCCAGAATTGATGGTTTGCCAACTCAAGGTTGTTCAGTCGAAGTACTTCTAAACTATATTCCTTTCAAGGCGCAACTCCTCAATGGCCAATAACGAAACGATAATGAAAGGAATGCCTTCCTCGATCAAAGTGTTTACATTGACTGCGGTTGCGTTTAATCGCATCAAAGTCAGGTTGCAATTTCCGCGATACGTGGCCGCATAAATCATACGCCATGTGGGCCTCTGCAGCTTATCGCATTGGCATTAATCTTGGCGCAGCCCCAAAGTGGCCTCTCTCTCTGTTCATTTTCGCAGGAGTCTCCAGCACTTAACGGAAATTGCATGCATATTAAGTTAGCCAGGCAGCAACCACAGATGCAACCACACAACCGCAGACGCAGAGAGTGGAGTCGATAGTCAGTGGCCTATGAATTAGAATCCAAGGAGCAGGAGCAGCAGTGTCAGGATCGCCAAAATGGCATTGGTAGGGCCGAAAACCGAAAATTGCACTCAGTGAAAATTGATTTATACTGCCTACTTACTGGGCGCTATATTCCTTTCATTGATATCCGCCAAGTCGATCAACTGCGTTCCGATTTTCAAGCCCCTCACACAACCGATATAGCCTTCGAGTGCCGGTGCATCCACATTGGGCCGCAGCAAATTCGCCGGATCATAGCCGCCCACGTGGAACTGGAAGTACTCGGTGGGTGGGGCGGGAGGACGGTGCGGGGACAGAACCTCTGCAAATAAACAAAATCAAATGAGAGCGGGGTGGTTAGAGGCCAGAGTATGGATGGTTTTGGATCTGGTATATACACTAAAACAGGGGATATAGTCGTTTCAGTTTTAGATTAAAAATAAGTAAAGCTAAGATTTCAAAAAAATAATACTTATTTGATACAAATAATACATAGTTATAAAACCCACGAAAAACGTAAGAAATAATGTAATGTAATTGTTAACAATAATAAAATTTTTTATTAAAACTCATAGCCACCATGAACCCACTTTATTTAAATGGTTTTGAATTTTAAATGTAATGATTTTTAAAAGTAGATAGGTAAATTGAAAGTTTTTTAAGGTCTATATATTTTAAAGATATTTTTATCATTAATTGATTTGTATTTAATCAGATAAACATTTTTTTACCAAGACTAAATTTTGAAAAATTATTAAAATTGCCGAAAATATTAAATTTTTTCTCTTATACAATAAATCTTGAAAAATATTCTTAACCAACTTATTTCTTTATGGTTTTGACTCAAATGTCCTTAAAAATTCGAAAAATCCCTTTTAGGTATTTTTATTTTTTTTTCAAAAAGTTTGTAGACTATCTAAATTTTATATGAGTGTACATTTTGGTTTAGTTTGCTTTATGTAAGCGCGCATATCGTTGTGAGTGAGTGTGTGTGCGGAAATGAGCCTTCATTGCCGTGGCATTTCGGGTTTTAGCCAGCCTGTTGGCCTGCCGGACGCAGACCGTACTCGAACCCCGGACCCCGTGGCCCAGACCCGGGCCGTTTGAGGTTTAGGCCCATCAATTTCGAGTTTAAGTTTGTCTAATTGAAATGTTTGTCGGCCAGCAGAACGCGCCGAATCTAAACTGAATAGAGCGATCCGATGGCTGCATTGCCACAATCTAGGTTTCAGTGTTGCAGTCCAACTGGTTAACGCATTTAATTACAAAAGTGCTTATGTGTTATTCTGCTCAAAGTATTGACGAAATCGCATTCGCATTTGCCCAAAATATGCTTGGACCGTATTTCGTTGCCAAACGAGGAGTAATTATGATTGATTTTACTGGTAAATCGCTGGCATTGAGTAACGGGCAATTTGATTGATTTTACCGTTTTGCCAATTGCCAAGTTGGTCTGAACTTTTCCATTAAATTCAATTGCAAGGTGAGTTACGAGCGGCTTTTGAAATGCAGTCCTAGGGAAATATTGTTGCCAAAATGCATACAACTCGTGTAATTGAAGGGCGGTTGAGTGGAAAAGCTTTCGAAAATTGTATGCCTATGTTTATGGCATTCAGTATCTCATGGGCGATTTAGTTTGTTTTTGGTCATCAGTAAAGCGTTTAATTTACTTACAAGTTATAAAAATATAGGTACTTTAATATTTAAATAATTAAAGCAAAATTTTAGTGGGCCAAAGAACATTATTATCACTAAAATTTTGCAAAAGATAATCCATTGAAAAAATATATTTACTAAGCTTCAATAAAATTTTAAAACAATCCTAAATATAAAAAAAAATATTAATTTTAATAGTGCTAAAATCATTACTACTAAAGTCTTTAATAACCAAAAAAATAAATCACAATTTGTATAGGAATGAAAACATTATTATAAGTTTGAGTATTTAATATCAAAACAAGAGAGAACGCTATAGTCGGGTTGGTGTCCCGACTATCTAATACCCGTCACTCAGCTAAAGGGAGTGCGAACGCTGTACTCGGGTTGGTGTCCCGACTATCTATTGGGGCTAAAGGGAGTGCGAGGGAGATAGATATATAAACAATTTTGATTGCGTATAACTTTTTAATGAATGGTCCGATTTGAAAAATGTCTTCTACATTTCGATAGGTATTAATAAACACTATAAAATGGCGTTTATATATTTTTAAAATCTTAAAAGATGTGGCCTCCAGACACATTTGAAAATCGTTTATGGCGATTGTGGGCGTTAGGGGGGCGTGGCACCTCGATGAAACAAACTTGCGCTGCGTAGGAAGCCCAAGAATATGTGTGTGAAATCTCAACCTTCTAGCTTTTATAGTTTCCGAGATCTCAGCGTTCATACAGACAGACAGACGGACAGACGGACAGACAGACAGACAGACAGACGGACAGACAGACGGACAGACGGACATGGCTAGATCGACTCGGCTAGTGATCCTGATCAAGAATATATATACTTTATGGGGTCGGAAACGCTTCCTTCTCCCTGTTACATACTTTTGCACGAATACAATATACCCTTTTACTCTACGAGTAACGGGTATAAAAATTATATCATAATTTTAAAGGAGCTAGCAACATTATTACAGTTTTTGTTTTTGTAAAATCATTATGACAACTTAATATTTTAGTATTCGAAAAAATAAGGCAACATTTTAATAGTCCAAAGAACATAATTATAACTTAAGTTTTAAAAAACAACCCTTAAAATAAATACATTTACTAAGCTTCTGTAAAATTCCACAAAGAACACACTTTGATTTTACTCAAATATAACCGTACAAATAATACCAACCATTCGATTACAATTTGCATTTGTTGAAATATTCCCAAAACGCAGGCGGCTTTATAAAAAATCCGTTCAGATCATAATCAACTTCTATATGCATTTCCCTCGTTTAACAACAATTTCCGCATACTATCTACCATTGAAATGCCGTTCAATTTACATATTGAGTGAGCCAAAGCGAAATAAAAACTTTGAACCGTTTTCAAATATCAACAAACTACAAAGCAACTCGTTGTTTTTATGCCATAGAGCCAGAGCCAAAACTTTATCCATTCGCATGGCGTTTATTTTCCAACAATTTTCTACCGAGTTTAACGGCCACTCTCAAACAAACACATACTGTTCGCGGGGAAACTGAAAAACTGAAGAGAAAAAATTCAAGTGCACATAATTTGGCCATCACACAGTGCACAGAGATTTTGTGAGGGTAGGGGAAAATATTTGGCATTTTTGCAGCTTAACTTGCTAAACTATTTGCTAAATTTTTGTGCTCCCTCCTCCCTCTCTGGCAACCAAAAGAAAAACAAAAGGAAAGGCCGCCGCCTGGCAACCATTCCCCATATAATATCTAGAAAAAAACCCCAAAGGGTTGTGAATACATTTTTCGGCTTTGTTGGTTCAATAATCTAGAATCTATGGCCGTTGTTTGGGACATGAGTCAATGGACGCAGGCGTGGCGGACCGACAGTCTGCGGCCGACGCTTCGCTCGAGCGGTACAAAAGCCACCACGAGCGGTACGAATATGTACGGTCGCCAGGCGGGAGGCAATGCCAGTCAATCAGTATCGAATGCTAATTCAAACAGTGGAGCAGCTAATAGTACAAATAGTGGCACCGGTGCCACCCATGATAAATTGAAAATTGGTTTCTGCACCGATTTGGATAAATCGGTTTTGGTCAACAATTTCGAGAAGCGCGGCTGGCATCAGGTGAACGGCGACGATGATTGGCATTTCTATTGGGCCGGCGTGCAAACCTGCAGGAATATTTTCAGTGTGGACAGTGGCTACCGGATGCACGACAACCAGATGATCAATCATTTTCCCAATCACTACGAACTGTCGCGCAAGGATTTACTCGTAAAGAACATCAAACGTTATCGCAAGGACCTCGAAAGGGATGGCAATCCTTTGGCCGAGAAAACCGAATCCAATAATTCCAGTGGCACTAGGTATCTCTATCTAGATTTTGTGCCCACCACATTTGTATTACCAGCAGATTATAATATGTTTGTCGAGGAATATAGGAAATTTCCCCTGAGCACTTGGATCATGAAGCCGTGTGGAAAATCCCAAGGAGCGGGTATATTTCTCATCAACAAACTATCTAAACTCAAGAAGTGGTCGAGGGAGGCCAAGGGTCCGTTTCACCCGCAAATAGCCAAGGAGTCGTATGTGATCTCCAGATATATAGACAATCCCCTGCTCATAGGTGGCAAAAAGTTTGATCTACGTCTGTATGTTTTGGTGGCTTCTTTTCGACCTTTAAAGGCCTATCTCTTTAAACAAGGTTTCTGTAGATTTTGCACCGTAAAATACGATACCAGCGTTACGGAATTGGATAATATGTATGTGCATCTGACCAATGTGAGTGTGCAAAAACATGGCGGAGAATATAATACCCTGCATGGTGGCAAATGGTCTGTGCAAAATCTGGCTTTATATCTGGAGGGAACCAGAGGAAAAGAGGTTACGGATCGTTTGTTTGGAGCCATATCCTGGCTTATAGTGCACTCCCTGAGAGCCGTGGCTCCTGTGATGGCCAGTGATAGGCATTGTTTCGAGTGCTATGGTTACGATATCATCATAGACAATGCCCTGAAACCCTGGCTAGTGGAGGTCAATGCCTCACCATCGCTGACTTCTACCACTGTTAATGATAGGATACTGAAGTACAAGCTGATTGATAATATTTTATCAGTGGTTCTGCCCCCCGATGGAGTGCCCGATGTGCGTTGGAATAAGGTGCCCAGTGCCGATGCTTTGGGCAACTTTGAACTACTCATCGACGAGGAGTTGGCCGCCCAGGATGAACAGCATCAGAATAGCACTAGTAATGCCCATAGTAAAACCTCCAAGATGGGTAGTCGTTGGAAGTGACGAAAGTAGATCAGGGGAGGGGTTTCGATGGGTAATGAAAAATAATATTTATTGGAAAAATAATATTAAGGAAGTGCAAACGAAATCGGTACACATAATATAACCTAAACAACCATGTAAATATCTCTTTAAAAATTATTTTAGCCCAAATATAAAATATAAATAAATTTTAAGAAAACGTATTATTCGAAAATATGTGTTTTTGATAATGGTTGGTCTAAGTTTTGCCTTTAAATTATTATAAAATTACTTACCCTTTTCCGGATTACTCCAAGGTCTGTTGGCATACTCATCTAAGAGAAGAGTTCCTCTATCGATGCTCACACTTCGCTGATTCACATGCATCCTGGTTTCCTGCTCTCCCTCGCACAATGGCCACTTGAATGCTTTTCAAAGATGCCATCAACGTATCATCAAGCAGTGTGAGATTTACAATTTCATCGCCATAATTGTATAGGAAAACAATCTCCCGGTTTAGACTAATGTAGAGGTGCACAAAGTTATTGTAGTGATCGTTGGCATACAGCACTAGAGCATTCGTATCGTAGGTTCGAAGGTTGATCAGTAGATCCTGGTTGAGAATGCCCTTAAGGACATCGCGTTCGCCATCCATTCCATGCATAAGGATAACGGGCGTGGCACCCACACTCAAATAGTTTCGCATCAAAAAGGACTCTCGATTGATAAAGGTCAATGCCTTTTCATTAATGTCTGTAATGAAATTTAATTTATTTAATAATAATTTAATTTGGTAATTAAAAAATTCTAGTTTAGAATCTTAAAGGAAATCTTTGATTTTTGGTATGCAATTTTTTTCCAATACTTTTATAAATTAGGTTGGTATTTGATAGAGACTTTTATACATTTACAACAAATTTATAAAAATCATAAATGAAATATCAAACATTTTTAGCAAGTTGCAATTTCATTTTACAGTCTAAAAAATCAATATTGTTTCTGGCTGACTTCTCTCGAGTGTCTTTCCTAAAGTAGGAGTGGGTATATACTTTTCACCCCATCTGCACTCACTTGTCTCGCAGAACTCGCCGATGTGCGCCCACGGGTTGTTGCAGACGCACTTGAAGCTGCTCCACAGCTCCTTGCACTGGGCTCCATTGCGACAGGGCGACGGCACGCAGGATGGCTTACAGTCCTTAATAATCTCCGACAGATGCACCGACATGTAGCTGTAGATGTCGAGAATCTCGCCGTTGACCACCAGCCCACGGAAGCAGCCAATAAGGCCGGCCTTAACGGACAGCTTCTTCAGCAGGTCGCTGTGTGAGAGAAAAAAAAGAAGTGAAAAAGTCAGCTGGGGATTACTTTATATTATGACTTGTCGTAACTATTCAATAACTTGGCCACTTTGGCATAAGCTGGAACAGCTGCACTGCCTCTCCCTTCTCCCCTTTGAGGCAAACATAAAACATCATTGGGGATCCTGGATTCTCTGGATTCCCATATATTTGTCCAGTCCGTCAGTCTGACTTTATGCTAATAAATTGTGACCCGCTCAATCGCAAGCGACGCGTTTGAGTTTTAAATTTGCCGAGCTAAAAATCAAAGTGACACCCTCTATAAAAAAAGTGGACGGCGAATCGAGCGGACAGCTGTAGCAAAAGTTTTTCCGAGCTTCGCTTGCTGTTTTCCCCACCAACTCTCTACTTTCTTTTTATCTTTTAAAGGGGTATATAATATTATGTTCAAGATTGGCTGGTCAGCGAATAAGGAGTTTAGCTGACTCAAAATGTCAGAAATTTAAGTAAAAGTGTTTAATATATATCCAAAAAATATCTCCATCTTATAATTTGAAATGCAATATTATAATGTTAACTATCTTTAAAATTATTAAATCTGTGAATTAAGTTAATTTAAGTGGATATGGTTAATAAACATCCAAAAATATATATTTATTTTTTTCATTTTAGCTGCAATATAGTAAAGTGGATGGATAGTTCGTAAAGAGATTTGATCATATAAATTACCCTATAACTTCCGTCATAATAATTGAAACCCCTTTTTCTTTGTCTACATTTTAAGTTTCAAAAGAGCATCTCAACTTCTTAGCAGCTAACTTTAACTTTCATCTCTCCTTTTTTGCCATTTCTTCTCAGCGATTCCCTTTATATTTTTCGCATTTCGCAAGTTTTTCTCCTGCACTTTTGGCTTCTGTTTCCCACTTTCCTTTTCCACCCCTTCTCGGCCACTGCCAACAATGAATTGGCCAATAAAATCTCAAGTGTAAGCTTTTGAAAATTAAAGTGGCGGAAATGTCTTGTTTATACGCGTACAGCGGCAAAAAGAAAGTTGCTCAAATGTCTTTCTAAATTATGTAAATTTCATTACGAGACATGCCACCCATCCAACGCCCCTCTGATCCACTTTGGGCACCACAAGTCGGCGAAAGGATCCCAAGAAGTCCCCAAGTGTTGTCATGAAGTGAAATTAAAATTCTTGTTAACAAAAAAAAAGAAAAGGAAAGTCTCTCAACTTGGTTTTTGGGGTTTCTTGAATTTATTACAATTTCTTTTCGCTTTCTTTCCGCTTTTCCTTGTAATTGTTTGCCAAGCGTTGCGTAATCGTTATTTAAGCGTCTAACTTATCGACGGCCGTCAACCAAATTGGCCATAATCGTCCAGTGAGTAGGTCCAAATTTGCGATTTGCATTTAACCAAGTGCACTTCACCCACATTTAGTGAGTGGTGGACGGTGGGTGGGTGGGTGGTGTCCTTGCCACAAGCGAGCGAGCTATTAAGTCATTAGTTTTTGCAACGTGTGCTGCATTTCTTTTTTGCGAACATGTCACAAATGCATTTTTAATTTTTTTTATACGTCAACAGACACGGGGGCTTGCTTACATATACACATGCACTGAGAGAAATAAGGGAGTGGGACATGGACTTTATTAAAGCTATATTTATCCTAACAGATTTTAGATTTAACAAAATATTTTCAATTACCCGTTTCTTTTTGTAAAATTGTAAAAAGATTAAATGCCTAGTTATCTTTTTTTTTAGATATTTAAAACATGTTTTAATGATGCAAGAAAATTATGCATTTAAAACAAAATGTCATTAATAGAAAAATAAAAATTTGTTTAATGTTTTAACAGCTATTTTTCCTTTGGCATATATTTTCTCATACAATTTTTCAACCACATTTTATATAATTTTGAATACAAATTTGAATGAGTTTGCCTTAATTTATTAAATATTAAAAGAAAAAAGACCTTTTTAATAAGACCGCAATTACAAAAACAATATATTTTTTCTTGACTTTTGAAGACAAATTTTTTGCTCTTTAAGGAACAATTTCTTAAATCACCTAAAAATTTTTTCTCATAATTTAAATCAGCTTGTTTACTTAGTTCTCCATATTTTTTTTCCACTAGTGAAATTTAAAATTTGTAAAATATATTTTTTACAGTATTTGTAACGTTGTAACGAGTCCGCGTGGTAGGATACGCGTGACACACGCGTATGCAACATGAAATTTAGCGCTTTGCCTTGCAAATGATGCAGCCGCCGGCGGCTCCTGGCCTGGATGACACTTGGCTAAAAGGATTTGTTCGGCGGCTGGCCGAAAATGCGAATTCGCCGGGGCTGCCGGCAAAAGGAATAAAAAAATGTGTAAAAAAAGTTTAAAAAAAAAACCGAAAATTCCGCGGAAATTAACGGCAATAAAACGCAAAGGAAAGAAGTTTTTCGGAGGAGCCAGGCGATGTGCATATCCTGGCGACATGCAGGCGACGGAAATCCTATTAACGTTGCAAACGCGCAAAGTGCGAAGCAATTAAGAATTTATTTAACGCCGTCACAAGCAATTAAGCACTTTTCATTCATTCATGGCCGCCGTGCGACAGCAACACCACTTTTACCACCCAGAAACTATATATATACGTATCTGTACTATCTGCCCGAGCCATATCCCCGCAGGAATCGCCAATGACGTTGTCCTGTTTCCTGCAGCGCTGGAAAATAATTCGCATATTTGGCACGCCAGTTGCCCGTGTTTTTCCCATCGGCATGTGGTGCGGTGTGGTGGTAATCGATGGCCATGCAAATGATGAGACGGACATCCGAGTAGCTGGAAACAAGAGGAGCAGCAGGACGATCGGCAGGATGAGAGGAGCAGCTGCTGTCGCTTCCTAAACTACAACACATCGACGGAGAGAAACGCGGTCGAACCACATGCAAAAACCGATTACAACAATCATTAGCAGCTTCGGCCATTGTAATTTTTGCCTTTCGCCCCTTTTCCCCCCCTTCAAACGAACTTTTGCATAAATTTCCATGCATCCTTGGCGGCATTTAAGCTGTGTGAAAAGCACTGCTTAACCCATTAACTGAATGGCGTTGAAGTTCCCCCGAAAGTGTTAGCAGCATATTTCGCCAAAGTTTTTCCATTGATTAGGGGCGAAAAAAGTTTTGTAAAAAGAAGGGACACATTTTCCAGAAAAAAAAGCTTAGGTTGCTAGAAAGTGACTTTAAATTGGTTTGGGTCACCAAAAAAAAAACGTAGGGATTAACCTTTATCCTCATAAATTTAGAGACGATTCATGGGAAAGTTCATGTGAAGGATATTTATAAGAAAGTTATTTATGAAATAAATGCAAAAAAAGGTATAAATTTAAAACAAATTTTGTAAATTATATTAACAAAAACCCAACACATAAATAAAAAAATTATTAAACATCATATAGAAAAAATTATATTTTTATTAATTTAATATATAAAAAAAATATTAATATATTTTTGGTCATTCCTAATTCTAACTATTTTTAGTATTATAGTATGCTATTGATATTTATCAATTAAATATAATAGTATAATATTGTTTATTAATATATCAACTGTTTTTAGTATGATGTACTTTTCTATGAAAATTAAACCTCATATCAGATAAATTAATTAGTAAATATTTTGTTATCCCCAACCCTAATTATTTGCAATTTATTTCTACCTAATTTCTCTATGCGAATTTAAACTAGATAAAACCATTGAAAACCTCTCCCTTCTGCGAATCAACATCTCAATGAAAGTAATTTTATTTCCAAAGTTAAACATTTGTGTGCTTTTTGTTTGTTAACCCAATTGAACACAGCTATTGAGCAGAGCACGCAGTGGCGTGGAATGAATTTTTAAGCTCCCCCACAAGTTCTTAATGGGTTAACACACCATCCTCCACCCCACTCCTCTTCTCAGACGCCCTTCGTCTCGTTTAAGTCTCGCCGTGTCTCTCTATCAATATGTTGATTAACTCTTTTATTTATGAGCCGCAGCCGCTGATTCGCGCTTATTGGCTTACGTGCAACCTTATACTCCGCATATTCTCGCCTCCGTTTCGTCAGAAAACAGAATCTGAATCAGAATCGAATCAGAATTTCCCTTGGATCTGGGTTACCCACGAGATGCAGAGATGCCGTTGCCGAGGGTAAAGTGCATCAATATTGCATTTACCATATTACTACTTGTATGCTTTTACAGAGCTTTCTTTTTGACCGTGATAAATAAATTGAATAAATTGGCCCAGTGAAAGCGGATCGCACGTAACTGGGGGATGCACTTTACCGTTAATTACTATGCGTGTTTACCGCTCATCGAAATTTTATGAGTGGCTCTGTAGAGGAACTTTTCGGGGTTAAGTGCCAATGAGCATACACATCTGTATATCCCTTGCCTTGTATGCATACATTTCAATTTGATTTTTATTTTATACATTTTCAATAATTACAAAAAAAAAGGATAGACTGTGCACATGTGAAAGCTTTTTTTCCTCGCTCCATCTATCTCATGAGGACGACGGTCTTTGCTCCATGGCAACAGGGCAGCAAAAAAAACTTTATAAATTATGCCAATCAAGAATAAGCGCGTTTTAAGTGCGCTAACTTCCGAGGGGGATGAACTGGAAGCAGCTGAAAAATTCTGGGAAAGCCACGAGAAAAAGCGGTGGATTTCGCAGCCCCTTTTTGACGCCGTGGCTTGATTATTGATAATGACTTTGGAATGAATTTTCAGCGAAAAGTTAATTTAATTATGGCAATTCTTTTCATACCCCCGAAGGATTGGGTTTCCAGGAATATGGGGAAAGTGAATGCGAAAAGCAGTTTGTGCATACAAATTACACGTTTGATCAAGTTGTTCGAGCCAAAGGACATTAAAGTGAAAGGAGCTTTTTTAAAATGCGGAAATGGAAAGTTTAATATTATTTTCAGATATTACGTATACGTAATTTTCAGTTGAACTATTATTTTCACATATTACGTATACGCAATTTTCAGTTTAAATATTATTTTCACATATTACGTATACGTAATTTTTAGTTAAGACTTTATGTGGAATTTATGGATAAATCATATCTTACTCAAAAAAAAATCATAATTATTTCCAAAACAAAGAAAAATGTTGTAAGATGGAATACAAATGGCCACTGAGGCTTTTATTTTAAATCAAGAACCTATCTGAGCAAATATTCAAGCATAAATTGGCCTTTGTAAATCAGGTACAATGAAGTGGGGCGCGCAAATTAAGATTCTGAAGCCCCCAAGATATCGGTTATCCCATTGAGCGTTGCAAACGACTTTCATCAATCCAATCCGTAATTAACTCATAAGTGGGGTGTCCCAATTATCAATCGAACTGTGTCGGTGGTCAACGGGCCGTGGCATTTACACCACCCGCAGGGCAGAAAATCGACGGATTCCTTTGGATGCATTTTAAGGGGAATGGACGGACGACGGTCCCGATTGTCATTGTTAGTGCTGCTGCTTGGCAGTTAGTCGCGCGTTTATAATTAAAACGTAATTGCCGCAATAAATTGCACAAACCGCAACTGGCAGCAGGAGCAGCATTTTCCACTGGCGCTGGACCAGCTTCAGTGGCAGAAATAGAGCTTTTCCCCGTCGATTGCCATTACAGCTGCCACCAATGCAGGCAGCCATAAAAAGAAATGTCTGATTACACTGGGTAGCAGCTTGGGAAAAATATTTAAATACTATAGAATGTTTTAAAACAATTGAATAAGGGGAAGAAAACTTTTCCAAATAAATCTTTCTTAACTTTTACAACTAAGTAACAAATTTAAAGTTTACCAAAAAGTGTACCTACCTTAAATATTTTTAAATTTTTAAATAAGATAAATTTAAGGATAAATATTTTCTCAGTTTCTAGAGTTTTCTATTAAATATAGAAAACGAAGGTTTACAAACTTAAAGTATAAGATTAAATTTATGTTTAACCAGAGAATGAGAAAACGGAATAAAAAGTTCAACATAAATCAAATCAACATCGAAATAAAATCAACTTTAAATATTTTGCTTAAGTTGAACTTTGAGTTTAGAGTTTATGATGTACTTTTAGTTTAACCGGAGATGGAGAAAACGGTTTTTAAAGTTCAACATAAAAGAAATCTAAATAAATAACCGGATAATGAGAAAACAGTATTTAATGTTAAACTTAAAAAAAATTAAATAAAATCAACTTTGAACTTTTAAAAGTAATCGAAATATTTAATATTTTTTCGAATTGAAAATATAAAATATCGGTTGCCCAGTGTTAAACGAAACCCAAGTCCCGAAAAATACTCACAATGTGGCGCCGCCGATGTACATGCTGCCCTCAAACGGTCCGAACTCCTCCTCGGGCAGCAAATCGAGCATCTGGTAATCGGTGTTTATCATGAAGCGCACATGATACTGGTTGTAGTCGATCCATATTTTATGCCACTCGCCGCCGTTCAGCCGGCGGTGCGAGTTAATGACCAGCTCGCGGGTGGTGCCCGTGCTCAGCGTGAAGGTGAACGTGAGCTGGTCATCGCCGGTCAGGGCCACCATGAAGGAGGGATAGTGCGGCCGGATGGGTGGCTGGAACAGCAGGATGGCCTTCTCGCCGGTGGTGCGGAACGAGAAGGCGATGTCGCCCTTCCGCCAGCCGGGAACCTCAATGTACGACTGCGATGTGGTGAAGGTAACCACGTACTTTTGCGTATCTGTGGGCAAACGAGGAGGAGGAAGGGGAGTCATTAACTAGTAGTTGATGGGAAGCAGTAAATAGCTCTAGGGTGACATCAAATTAAGAGCATATAAGCAAAAGGAAACTGAGAAAAGATACATCCACATATCATGGGAACCAAAATATGTAGTTTACCTCTATACTGAAAACTATTGTATTTATTAGAGTAAAATAACAATGAAAAATAGAATGTACATAAAAGTACTTATTAAAGATTAAACACTAAATCTCCAGTCTTTCAGTTTTATATCTTAAAATACCTTATTTATGCACCCTTTCGTTATGTAGCTAAGGTTTTATTTTGGCATTTATAAAAAAGATTTTTTGAACATATACTACGAATTTTTAAATGATATATCTGAATTGTAAATACATTTCTAAAATTGTAATATAAAAGATTTCTTCCCTTAGCCTACAATTCACTCACTTGTTTCAACGCATTCCAGGGGACCCAAAGTTATGCGGCCCTGGGCCTCGTCATCCATATCCTTCTGCTGCAGGAAGTACATATTGGTAATGCCCAAACTCTGCGGATCCTGGTAGTAGCCCTCATCCGAATTCCATTTGTTCTCCTTCACATCGCAGTTGCATGATTGATTCGGGTCCACGCACGTCTTGTTAACGGAGCACGGGCAGGCGCCTCTGCAGAAGAGTTGGTTTGGTTTGGGTTTTTTTGTGATTTTTTTTGTGGGTCGGAAAAGTCCCGAAAAAAGGTGAAAGGTATTAGAAAAAGTTCGCATACATTTGCATACATTTGAGCCGCCGCAGCAGCAGATCTGCCGGCAGTTTGACGAGCCCGTTGAGTGACCGAGTGACTGAGCCACATCCGCCGCCATCGCCCCCTTTTTTGGCTTTTCGTTGCGCCATTTATGCAGAAATATTCGTTGGGTATCAAACAATTTCGAGGATGTATCAGTGACATGGCAATTAAGGGACAATCACGTTCAATTAGTAAGGGGTTTAGACGGGAATTTATTTTATGGGCGGCAAATATTGTACAAAGTTAAATTTACACAGGGATTTTTGGGGAATCTTTGTAAATTGTATCAGCTAACATTCAATTTATACTAGCCCTAAATGCATAAGAAAAATGTTGAATTTAGTTATTGAGAAATAGGATTTTTCTAGATCATATAATGCTAAAGAATTCGCGTTTACTTATGATCTTCATAGTCTATCAATAAAAGAAAGTTCTTATTCTTCTGTTTGAAAAACTCACATGGGTTTTTTAACCTATTTTAATTCTATGTTATAAACTTTTCTTAGATTAAGTGAAGAATCTGAAGAATTTATATTTACATTTTATATTTTGTGTAATCATTTCCTGCTAAGAATTTCTCTCTCTTACTTTTAAACTATCTTTCCTCGACCAAATTAAAGAGTATCGAGTGAACTAAAAATGTCCGTTTTCTATGAATGCCACTCCTTTTCCGGCTTATGTTTGTGCTTGCTGCGGTTTCGGGCCTGCATGTGCCGCTTCCGTTTCCGTGTCCTGTTGCAAGATCCGCAGCGAAGCCACCGCAGCAGCAGCAACAACACACACAGTTGCACACAAGCCGACCAACAACGAAACAAACAAACAAACGATGCTGTCAAATTTTGAATGAGTAAAGACCAAACTACGAGCCAATGATGGATGGCCAAATGGTCTGGGCCAACACATGCACACATCCGGAGAACTCTGGCTAGAAGTTAACCCATTTTTTTGTGTCTTGACCCAGACTCTATGTTTCGTTTTCTGCATTTTTCGGAACGCCATTCATTCATGGAGGCAAAACAAACAAACAAGCTGAAACTGAAAACGAAACCAAAGTCGGAGCTGTTAAGGTTTTTCGAATTGATTTACTGAAAGCGGAAATTAGTGACGCAGGCAGAACATAACAAAAACAAAGAAAAGGTGGCAGCAACAAGCGACTGGAAATTGCTGCCACCAGATGTTGCTTACTTGGTTGCGCATGATGTATTGTCAAAAGGGTTTCGAAAGCAACCCGAAATATCCCAATAGGCTCGAAACGGAAGTCATGAGCACGAGGTTTTGCAAAGAAATTAGGCGTAAAGACTAAATTTTTGTGAGGCTCAAAGCCATTCATTTTAAAAAGGGCTGCCATAGCAAGAAAAATTACCCGGGAAAAGTTGTTATGAACAAAAAATAAACCAGCAATTGAATAAGTAATCTGATAAATCGACTAAAGTATACCCGTTGAATTGTTAAATTTTTTTAAAGAACGAAAAATAAGTGAATACCTAAATTATTATTCATATAATCTTTAAAAAATGATGACACATTTAAATTTACATAATTAAATTTATTATGGCTTCTTATTTAAAATTTTTCAGATATTTTCTTTCTTTTTAGGTTTTTTATAATTTGCATTTCCACAAAATATTCCCCTGCATATACCCTTGTTAAAAATATAAAAATAAGTGAAATAACGAAAGAGTTGTTCGACAATATGTCGGCTCCACACACACACACACATTTTTTAATACGGCAGAGGAAACGAGAAGAGATATGTGGGGACTGACTCATAAACCTTATTAGCGCTGAGGCGGAAACATATTTGCCAGACATAAATACAAAAACTCAGGCCTTTTGTTTTGCACTTTTGCAATTTTGCCTCATATGCCGTTTTTTTCCTTCGGTTCGTTTGGTTTTTTTAAGGGTTTCGCCATTAGTTTACCTTGGACCAAAAGGCATTTGGCAGCCGGTTATGCTGCTCAAGCTTTCGGCACCATAAAATTTAATGCTCCAATGCATGGCAACAAATGCGGCAGATATAACTTTGGCCCAAAGGACAAGGAGAACGAAGAGGGTCGAGAAAAAAAAATGAAGGCAAATTTCAAGAGCTAAACCAACACTAGATCTTGGTCAGTTCAGTGGGCCGAAGTCCATGACAAATTAAACAGGACAGATGGCTACGAACCACACACTACTGACAATCTGAGGCCCAAGGAATATACACATATATCGATGCCTTTTGAAAGTGAAGTTGCAGTCAGTCAGCTTTTCCCCCTGGAAAATAGAACAAAGCACATCTGTGTGTGATGGGTAAGTAAGCATTAAGCGAAGGTTCCTGCCTGGCATTTATATTATGCATGTGCGAGCAATTAATTTAAGTTTCGTTTACAATTGAAATGCCGGCACGAAGAGCGTGAGTTTCGCTTCCCTCCCAGGGAAATTTTGGATTTATATTGTTGGATTACCGCACGTACTATATAGTCCACTGGAGCAGAACGTACACACAATTGCAGGGGGACTTCAAAATAGGGGTGGGGGAACGGTGATAATCCAGGGCGCAACAACAAGTTAAGCAAATAGACTGCAACATTAATTGTGTGGCCAGCGGTGGACCAAAATCATCCACCAGCATGTGCATAGACTAAGCTTAGGATAGTGGGCTGGAAATGGCTTTAAAGGATATATAAATTTGTTGACTTTGTTTTGACTTGAAATATCTTATGAAGGTGAGGTGTCTAAAAGTATGCAATAAAAAAGGCTGTCTTCATTTGCAAAGAAACTGCCAAACTTTTCGATTTAAAATATACTGTTGCAGTATGCACTTTATACACTTTTATAAGTAATTTAAGAACAAGCAATAAATATTTTCGAATTTTAACCTAATTCTACAAAAAAAGTAGGATTTTTATAAATACAAGTATTGAAATCACATTTAAAGGTGCCAAAAAGTAGGCAGTAAAGAAATGATTTTGACTTAAAATAAACTGTTGCATACTTTTATACACCTTTATAAAAGATTTAAAAATATAAGTAAAATTTTAGTACTGTAGAATTTAATTACAAAATTTGTTGTTTTATTCTTAACTTTGAGTTTCTGATTTAAATTATAAAATTAAATTTGATCTAATTTCCTGTTCACGATCCACAGTACCAAAAGCCCTATTCCTTTCATCCAATTTTGTGTTGTTTGCGGCGGCGTGGCTCAGCACGTAAATCACAAATACCCCCATGAGAAGCTCGAGACCCGGCTTACCTTTTGACATTTCCCAGGAAGTCGACGGTGAGATTCTTGGCCGAGGATGTGAACCAGGTGGCCGAGTGCAGCTCCAACTGAGCCCGGTAGCAATCGTACTTGATGTACTGTGTGCAGTACAGTGAATGCGAGATAAGTTCCTGCAGCATGTGAGGTGAAAACTCCCTATATCTGATGTTGAAGCTGAAGTCCGATTCCCTGGCGGATCGCACATCCACTTGACTCGGCAGATTGTGCTCGACAATTGTTTTAGTGGCATTCTCGAGGCTCTGGAAATCACACTTAACATGAGCCGGTGGAAAAACACCATTGCCATCGATGTCAATGAGATAGACATCCGATTTTGTGAAACCCAGCAGAGCCAACTCCTCGCAGGTCTTTCTGTATTTGGTGAAATGACAATTTTTGCCTATATACCCAGTGTGTTTGCAATCACAGGTGACACGATCGTCCTTCACAAAACACTTGCCACCATGCTCACAGGTATTGGGTCTTTTGCAGGGATCTATGTAGTTGCAATTATCTAGGGCGACCTAAAATTATATTACAAGAAATTGTATAACAAGAAAGTGGTATCGATATTAAAAAGGGAAATAATTTATTTAATTTAAAAACTAATCTCCGTAAATAAATAAAAATCTATTACTCACCTCTCCCACAACTCTTTCGGTTTTGACCACATGTCGGGGTTCGATCAGATGTCCATTGATCTCTATATCTCGTATGCAACCAACTAAACCCATGGCTGCTGACTTCAGACTACTGCCGATGATCAGCTTATCCCCAATGTTAAAGGTCAATCCGTACATCTGGCTGAGGGTGTGGCGATAATCCACCGTAAATCGTATCTCGCCCAGCTTATAGTCCAATTCCACGCTGTGCCAGGAGGTGGCCCTATTGATTTTAATGGTCGTCGAGTGCGTAACATTGTTGTTGACATCGGGGACCAGATCGAAACTTAGTTTGTCCGACGTCAGACGTATCTAATGGATGGGCGCGGCCATTTTGCAATTTCCGTTTAGACGCGCATTTCCGGTGGAGTTGAGTTCCATTGGTGAGGTTTTTTTTTTTATCAGACGCCGACGGATGTTGCACGTAGCGACGAACAAAACCCGAAGCCGCGCATTAGCGTGTTGCCAAATATTAGTTTTTGTCATCGACATCGGCACATGTAAAAGCACAGAGAGAGGGAGAAAAATACAAAATTCTGTTAGCATTAGAAGATTTTGACTGTGTGTACGTGGAAATAAATCAAAATTGCGAAAATGCCTGAAATGCCGAACTGCACACAACCATATTCAAATACCCGCCTTCAACCCGTTTCACCGCACCCAGGCACACATTTCAATTTAAATGCCTTTGTGCATTAGCTTCGCTTAAATCATATTACGCATACGCCACGTGGCCACGTTGAGTTTGGCATTTGCCGAATCAATCGCCCAGTTTCAATGGGGTCCGCGGGGAGAGCTGTTGTTGCTGTTGAAATTGCTGCCCATTAATTTGCAGAAATGCAAATGGGGGTATGGGGGATTTAAAAAGGGGGTTCTAGTGGTATTTATCAGCGACTCTTTATCATTCGCTTGACCCGCTCTGTAACCAAATTGCTCTATTCTTGGTGTCATATGCAGCAATAATTATTATGGGCAGCAAATGAACGTGGGCTTAGCTGGGATGGTGATTTCAGTGAACTAGTTCCGTATTTTCGAAATCTCTCCTAAAACTCATTTTTAAAGGTGCCTAAAAGTATGCACTAAAATTTTTTAAAAACAAAAGTTCATTTAATTTTATTTCTTATTGCATAATTTTAGACACCTTTCAAAATGATTTAAAAACTCTTCTGACACCAAATACTTGCTGTTATACAGAATTAAATATTTTTTAAAAGTCCTAATGGCTGATAAATTGAACGGCAATGCTAACCCATAGATCAGCGAGATAAGCTTATAAAATTTACCAAATTTATGGACAAACAAATCTGACAGATAACCTTGCCATAAGCTATTTATCTATCTGCAACAAATTGTACATACAGACACAGTCTATTATTTTTGGAAAATGTAAAAAAATATTTATTGAAATTTCATGAACTTGCTGGTGCTGTTGCCGCCGATGATGCAACACAGCTCAGCACAGATGCAATTTGTACATGTCCGCATATAAATAAATGTACCAACAAGCTGACACACTCGATATTTATCTATGCTCATTGTGAATTGCGCTTTTGCGACGCTTATGCGAAATGGCAAACACTCAAATTTTATTGCATATTTCATTAGATTTTTGTCAGAGCGTTATGTTTAAAGGCAAACACACACTTTCCCGCTCTTCCAGCCACCCATGGACACATTCGTCGCACTCTGTGACAATATTTCAAATGATTTTTATTCCTACGTTGCCACCGCGAGTTTTGCTGCTTTGTTTGCCTATTTCGCCCATTTGCGCGCTGTCAATAAATTCGATTTTCGATTTGTGATTCGCGATTCGCGATTTATGCGGGCGCATAGTTTTTATGTCACACCCCCCGAAAAATCCAAAAACCCTCCCACTGTGCAGCATGTGACATGACATTCCGTGTTGCATACACTTGTTTGGGCTCTTCTCTATGGGTGTTTTATTTTTATTTCCTTTTCCGGGTTTTTCGGGTCCCGAATGAGTGACAGAACAGGAGGGGCGCAAAATACTGCTGGCAATTTATTAGTTTGTTGAGCTCCATACGCAACACGCAGGTGGCAATTTTGTGGCCTACGACGGGGTAAATAGTAAATAAATAAAAGCTCGTAACTGATGCGTTTTTGAAGCTGGCCAAATGCAGATAGGATATCGCGTAAATATAAAACCGCGGTCAACATAATAGCTTTGAATGAGGGAAATGGATAAAATAAATCACGAAAATAAATACAAACTTAAAATGAATTGTGTATTTATTTATTTATGAGATAACGATTTTTACTCAAAATGATTATTAAAAATAAAAAAACAATTAAAAACCTTGAAAATGTCTATGTCTAAAAGTATGCAATAAAATACGGAACCCACCTTCCGAGTTATACTTGCATACTTTTAGACACCTTTATAAGTGATTTCGAAGTCCTGGTACATTTTTTTGTATTTTTCAAGTATAAGTATTTTAAAATTTCAAACACCTTTTTTAAAAATATTGAAGTCTTTAGCATTAGTAAGCAAAAATTCCATTAAAATCTAAAAAGCTCTTATTTCTACTCCAATTGTCAGCACGCCCCAATTGACAGGCAGCATTTGAATTATTCGCCAAATAAAAAATATAAACAGAGTCATATTATAAAACCTGACACAATCAATTTAGTATTAATTTGAGTGCGCATAAATCGTCAAACGGCAAATGGCAAATAAGCCGTAGAGTCAGTCGATGCAAAATTGAATGGCTTGCGGCATAAATATTCATTGGCATTACATCAGCAATTTTATTGCAATGCCAATAAGTCAGAGTCTCTCTGCAGTGACATTTTGGGTTTATTTTTGCAAGAGGGGAGGAGAGTGGAGAGTGAAGAGTGCGACTTGCAATCAAATGGAACAAAATCAACAATAAAATGCAAATAAATACGGCCGGCACACACATGAATATTCCTTTAAGTACGTTTCTACGAGAAGCATTTGCCGAAATGACAAGTAACCAAATAAACGTTCTTGGACAGGCCAAGACAAGGTTTGTTTGTTTGTTTAAATACAGATAAATGCTACTGACATCCATATACACATCAATGTGTGGGCTGTGCTGGGGATTTAGTCGTGCTTTTCGGGGGAAGCATTGTTACCCGATTGGCATTAAACTGTTGAATTGTTTTTGTGATCGATTACAACGCACTTTTATGCCGGACCTCAATCTGTTTTGGCCCCAGTATCTCTCTGCTTGTCCGGTTATAAATTGGTATTTCATGGAAACATTTAACTTGCTTTCAATTGTTATGCCATGACATAAATCTATAAAAATTGTTATTTCAAATAAATTGCTGGCCACTGAATGGAACACAAAATAAGAATGACAGTATTTGTGGGCCATTCTTGTTAAAATCCTGGTGAGGAGTTATTTGTATCTTATTTTACTTTGCTTTTAGAAATAATATTTTTTCTGAAGGACTTCAACCGATAGAAAGCACTTCAAAAAGCAAAGTGATACAAATGAAAATTTAATTGAAAATTAAAAAAATATATTATTTATAATATAGTTTCTATAAGTAAATTAAAAATTGTAAATAATTATTTTTACATTGTGCAAGCATTTCTTAAGAAATTATTTAATTTTAACTATTTTAATAAATAAAAATAGTGTAAAATATTTATGTGCCTAAAAGTATGCAGTGAATAAATGATAGCCGTCTTCCTGAATGAATTCATCGCACTTTTGAGTTTAAAATTTATTGTTGCATACTTTAGACACCTATTTTGACATACAAAAGTGATTGCGAGGCAAGGACTTCTAAGTTCTATCTTTTCTGTTATTTCTCCTTCAAAATGCTAATCGAAAATGAAGAAAATAAATGATTTAAGAAAATTCTGTCCTCTCAGAAGCACACACAATCACAATCGCTTTGGGCTACCGACGAAATGAATAATGCCAAACAATTACAAAACACTAAGCTCATTTGACTTTTCATTGCATTAGCCGGAGTCGAGTTTCACTCAGCAGCGCTTAAATTTAATTGCATTTTCCGCATTCCCAATGGCAGTCAGTAGTATTTTTGGGTAAATTTTCGTTCAGACCCACAATGTATGCTGCACCACACACATACATATACATTGTACATACGTATATAGACTTATGGAGCTTGCCTGAGAGTCCTGGAAAATTTCAATGGATGTGGGTGTTTTTGGGGGTTTGGAACGCAAGCAATTGCAATGCAAGTTTCATACACAAGGCAGCTCAAAAACACATACACACACACACACACGCAGTAGGCACAACCACATGCACATTTGATTTGCATTTCATTTTCTCAGTCGACGTCTCTTTCGCTCTGCTAAGTCGTCTTAAGCAGCACGTCTCTCGGTGGAAACGTCCAGCTGTTGTCTGTGTGTGCGTGCCTGTGGCTGTGTGTAATGCGTGTGTGCAGCTCAAAAGCTCAAGCAATGTGTTCTAAGTGCACTGGGGGAAACTATGGTATAGGAGAATTCCAGGAAAGTTTACTGCTAGAAAGTTCATACTTGAAATTTGTATATACAAAAATTAAAGAAAATAATTTTGGTAAAATATTGGGATTTTTTAGGGAATATTAAAAACCATTTGACGAAAAAAACGAGTTTAGGATCGGCGAAGTAATTTCACAGCTTATTACTCATACGCACTGTTGCCCGCGATCAAAAAGTTGTTTAAGCTACGATGCGTAGATTTCAACAATACATTTGTTTTATGGCTCTCCCTTTTCTAATCGTATTATTTTAACGAAATTCATAATTTGACAATATTACAAATGATAGAACGATTTATGTCGACTAAAATCCGTCATACGTGTCGTATGAGTAATTTAACATACAATTTAAAGACCGTTTTAAAAAATCCACTATATTTAAGAATTTAGTCCTAATGTAATGATATTATGTTGCTAAATTCATCCATTGCTGTTTGTTTCAGTTTTTATTCCATGAAGTAACAATTAAAAAAAAAACAAATGTTTACCTCTATAAACTCTATGTTCTATATCCTTAAAACCACTTTCTCTCACTGCACATATGGATGATTGCTTGAATGCTCACACTTACCTCCCAGAAGCCATTTCCGGCACTGGTCGTTACGTCACTGTAGGCCAGCACCGCGCCCGGCCGGCTGCTGCGGAAATCGAATTTAATATTAAATTCTTCGGCGTGATTTATGGGCCACCAAATGTGTGATGTCGCAAAGGGATAGGTGATGGGTATGACATTCACTTCGTTCTCGACGAACTCCGCCTCCAGGACGCCTGACCCAGAAACCAGGAAACCAAGCAGAGATAGATAGATATAGGATCGAAAGTGTGGGTATGCCAAATATGTCGGGTAGAAAATCGCTACACTGGATATTAAATTGCACGCCTCCACTCACCGTGATAGTGCACCTTGGGATTCCCCCGCTGCAGTTCGTACAGAATGGAGATGTCGTTGTAGTAGACATATTTCAGGCTGCCCACGAAATTGTTATGTGAGGCCAGACCCTTCTTCTTGTGCAGTTCGGGTCCTCCACCGAAATATATTTCCGGATCGAAGAGTAGATTTCCACTTGCAGTGGCTGGGAGTTCCAGAACCTTTTGCTGTTGATCCAGAATAATGCTAACCGTTCGCTGTTCATGGAGAATCGTTAGGTTGTGCCAATAGCCGCGGGTCAAGTCATCGGTGAGTATGGTACTCATAACATTGTCGCCGAAATCCATTTCCACATGAACCGATTGATTTTTAATCGCAGCCGCTATATATTGATGTTTTAGGGACTCTCCGCTGGCGTAAAATAAAGCTGAGTCGTCGAAATTCGTACGGAACATTAGACTTATACGCCGGGTGGAGGAATGCACCCGATCCTTCCAGTCGTATATCCTGTAGGATACATAGCTGGCCCCTCGCAATGTGATTATAGTGGCCGCTTTAAAAAAAGGAAGAAAATTTATGAGTTTCTGAAAGATATTTTAAATTCCAAGGAAATTGGTCAGAAATGTAAAATCATTTTTATTAAGTTTTTAATAACTATAAATTTCTCAACGAAATCTAATAAATAAGGAAATAATAATATAAAGTACGTAAGAGTATTTATATATTTATGTTTTTAGATACCCTGAAAATTAAACAAAAATGTAAAATCATGCTCAACTTATTTTTTTTCATTCAAAATAAATTTCTTCCAGTTAAAAATTCGTAGGCATGGCAATTATTTACATTTTTACCAGTCAAGGACATACTTTACTAAAAAATTTAAATGATTTCATTACCGTGTCAGTCCAATATTTAAAATACACTAAAAAAGAATTTAAAATAAATTGTAAATCAATTTTTTCAATATCAACAAGTCAAAGCGAATTGTGTAATCCGGATATTTATAACAATAGCCAGCAAAAAATGTTAGTAACAAACACCTGTTAACTCCCTCTCGAAGCAAAAAAAATATATACAAGTTTGCGTATTTAGCATATTTGTATATTTCAGCATGCGAATTATCCGCCAGGGTACTTGAAACTTTGACCCATGTTTCCGTTTTTTTGTTAGCCCCTTGCCATTTTGTGCATTATCTGCCTGCTGCACACAGAACAAAAAAACAGGAAAAATGAAAAAGAAACTGCAGAGAAAAACGCTTTAGTGGGCCACAAAAATAGATTATATTGTTTGGTCTATGGCGGCCTTTAGGCGTTCGCCTGATGTTCGTCGTGGTCCTGTTTCCTCCTCTCCTCTCATGATTCTGACCTCCTGTCCTGTCCGTGGACCAAATGTGCAAATCGTGTTACGCGCAATTTTCATGCATTTTTTTCTGTGGCCTCTGGTGGTGCAGTGGTTGCGAATGATGGGCGGCTTGGGTGGTGTCATGACAGCAGCCGCGTTTTGGCCGCTTATCTGACACAGCACACGTGGGCCACGCCCGGCCGATAATGCATCACAAGCCACCCACAACCCCTACATCACTGCACTGGAATTTTTAATTTATTGAATTTATCAAATTCTAGAATATTGACAATTATAAAAAAAGTGTATTTTTGAGGCAACTTTTTAACGCTTTTATGAATTTACATTTTCAAGGAATAACTAAATAATTTAATAGATATACTACACATTTAAGAACCTATTAGAATTTCTTATTAATTATGGAACTATTTATTAGTTTTTGGTTTTTTTATGCCATTGCTTTTTTTAAAAATTTTAATTTTAATATTAATAAATACATTTAAAGATCTCTAAATAGGTAAAACAAAGTAAATTCGATAAATAAGTTCGACATGTGTAAAAAAAGGACACTTTATTTTCGGTTCATATTAAAATTTCTTATTTATTTCGTTATTACTTAATTTTTTTCCAGTGCCCCGACCCTACTTTTATTTCAGAATTTTATTTGCATTTTGTTGAAGCAAAAAACATTCTGCTGCATTGGACCACTAAGGTGTGCTACAATTTAGTTACCCAAACCCTTCGCTTGGACTTATGTTAATGCAGGTGCATAATGAGCTGGAGACTCCTCCCATTAGAGCAGCCCACACCGTGTGACAATCACAGTTTTCTTGGTCTTGCCATTTTTGGTCCCGAATTCGTGGCAGTTCTGAAGGACCCTAAGGCCACCACAAACCTTTCCAAAGATGACCCGCTGCCATGGAACCACCGAGGGCTTAAAGCTGATGGTGTAGCTGAGGAGGCCCTGGGGAAAGTGACGGCGATAGTCCCAGGGATACGAGATCACCCCGGTCAACTTGCTGGGATCCAGAAAAGAATGCTTTACGCTGTGGTGATTGCGCAAAGAATCGTTGTCCTGCGGCACCAGTTCTCCCTCCATCCAGAGATTCGAAAATATTCGCACAAACCGATGACATCCCACATCGTTGTGGGTGGCCATGCGAACAAATTGCAACACCACTTCCGGACTGAGTTCAGTGTAGAGTTGCAGGAGCAGTCGGCCCAAGAACTGGTTATTCTCCCGCACCGCCAAATCGAAATATATTATGGGTCGCAGCAGGATATGGGCAGAACGCTTTCCCAATCGCGGCGATGGCATATAAGGTAGGAAGGCATTCACCGTCTGCTCAGAGGCCTTTTGCTCAAGGGGTTTTATGGGCGCCACGTAAGGATTGTGATGGTCCACCTTAGGTTTAGGGGTAAATTATCATGCTTTAAAGTATCGCGATTTGTAAAAAATTTATAAATGTAGATGTAGATAGTTCGATAAGTTTCAATAGTTAATATTTTTCCATTGTAAACATCGATATTATCGAAACAAAATTGTAAAAATATCGAAAATATCGATCAAGCTGCAGTTTAAAAAAACTTTAATGATCATCATTATACAATATATCAAAAAATGAATTTTTAAAACAAATTTAAAATCATAATCTCTTGTAAAATTATATTCCGCATTTTGTATTATTAATTATTTTTAAACATTTTTAAACAGAAAAATATTTTTTTTTCGCCAGCCACACCTACTACTATTTTTAACTAACTTTTAAGTTTTTTCTACCAACCTTGGACTTGACCTGCGAGAGGCGACAACCGAGTTGCCTGTTTTCCTGGTTCAATCGTTCAGCAAGCTCACGGATCTTCGTGCGATTCGGCTGAAGGGCGGGAAAATGGCGATTGAAGCAATCAACGCAGCCCTTCAGCCGATTAGTCTTGTTGATCCGTCCCAGTAGCTCGAGATTTTTGCGAAAGATATCCTGTTTCTGACCAAATTCACTCGTTAACTGGCTGCGATTTAGGATGCGAGCCTGATATCCGAAGGAATCGCCCGAGGATTTGATACTCTTAAGGCGTCTATGATCGATTTGTGATTTCCGCAACTCCATCATGCTTTTGTAGGTTTCGGGATTTAAGTCCGCCAGTCTGCCTGCCGATCGCATTATCTTTCGCAACTCCGCATAGGTGGGCACCCTATTGTTCAACAATTTCTCACGCACCTCTTTGTTTTTCATCACCAGCTCATTGGCCACCTTTTGGGCCCGCAACTCGGTGGCTCGACTGGTGGGGGTTTTTACAAAGAACTCCGAATAGGAAACTCCGCGATGAGTCATTCTGGTATTTAGAGGGTCTACTGTACTCTGTATTGATGATTTTCGGTCAAGCTTAACTTGAAAATTTGTGGACTCAAGCAATTTGTGGCGATGGTGTGTTTGTTTGTGTTTGAGTTAAACAAACTGAAACACAGACACCAAATTGCTTGGTTGTGTATAGGGTATGACTTATTAACGAATAGCCAGCTTAGTTTGGGGTAAACATATCAAGGGGATTATCGAGTTATATAAGAAGACTATCCAAATTGTAGCGATAAAAACCATACAAATCATTAATGGGAAAATTAAACCCATAAATAGATTTCATGATGTATAAATAAATGATTTATTAAAACCATAGGTCTAATTGGAGGTGTGACAATATAATTTGGCCAAGGCAGACCGCAATCCGCTGTTTTATATTTTTTGTGACACAACATAAAGGGAAAAATAGCCACAAAATTAACACATTCAATTTGAGTAGGTTAAATAAACTGAAGTTCAGAGAAGAAAGTTAAGTAAATTAAATGTAATTTTAATGACCAATAAACTTGGGATTTATTTACTGGCAGTTCAAAAAATTTCTTTAATATTTTTAAATGAATGAAAATATGCAACAGAAGCTTAAGTTTAAAGACGAAATTTATGTATATTTAACTTGCAAAGAATTTAATTTTAATGACCAATTAACTTTTTTGTAATATTTTTGAACTAACCCAATTTTAAACATTTTCCAAAAATATGCAACTTAAGCATTTTTAGCTCGAATCGGGCCAGTAGAAATTGCATCTCTAGCTGCTGCTGCATCATGAATGCCATTTGAGCTGACAACTGTCGGCCAAAAGTCCAGAGATGAACTAAGCCCCGAGTCATCATATCACAGGACATCGCAGGACATGCTGCCCCACCCTCAATCTGTCGTCCTGTTTGCTGGCATTTCAATTCGTTTATGCCGGAAGAAGGCGAAAAATCTTGTAGTCTCTTTCAGCAATGTTGATGCCTGGTTTTTCGGGGGCTAATGATTTCCCCAACTGAACGAACACATTTCGTTGACACTTTTGCCATGGAAAATTGTAAAATCGGAATGAGTGTGGAAAGAGTGTAAGGAGGGGTTTGTGGAGCCGTCCATATTCAGGCTGAAATGCACATGAACAGGCTCGTCCTTGTACTGGCAGTTGTCATTTTAGTTATTGCATTACAAAAGCGTCTGCGTTTGATTATGTCCCGTGTCCCTTGTACCCTGTATGAATTTTCAGCATTTTCATACACTTAGGAAAAGGAGTGGCTTCAAATAGATTAGTTGTGCAGACCAAAAATATGGATTCTAAATATATTTATACTGAACTTTTACGAAAATCAGGATTCATTGGCTTCAAATAGATTAGTTGTGCAGACCAAAAATATGGATTCTAAATACCTTTGTGCTGAACTTTTACGACACTACATGGATTCATGCAGTCCATAGTGATAACCAAAATATTTTGTTTAAAATAATAAATTTATGTTGTAAAGATGAATGACAACCAATCAATAAATTAAAAAAAATTCCTATTTTTGATGGAAATGTTATTATTTTATTTCTACACTTTTGATTGTGGAATTGATATTTTGAAATAGAAAATCTTTAAACCCTCAAGAATGCAATATCAAATATAAATTTTCCATTTTTAATCTTTAATTTATAGTTTTCATATCTATTCCAGAACAGAAAGATAATAACTAAAAGATACTTATATATTTTAAGAGTGTTTTTAGTCAGATTTTCAATGGGGTTTTTAAATCACCTAAAAAGGTGTATAAAAATGCAATGGTATTTTTCCATTGTTGTTGGTGGCTCATTGCACTTCCGGCATAAAAATATTGTATTGCATACTTTTAGACACCTTTATTACTTGATTGATATATTTTGTGTTAGCCCTGATTTTAATTTAGTTTTCCATTATTTACTAACAACATTTTTCTCTCTGCAATATAGCTTTACCGCTCGCTATGTGCGAGGTTTTAATGGCCTGACACTGTTTCCGTTCCAGGAGCAGTTCAACATGCAACCGGCAAACCAGCGGGCGGTGGGTGGAGGTACATCTGTGTAATTTGCTTGCACTTGCCGGCGCTCGTTACGTAATTGTGATCAGTTGCAAGAGCAGCAGTAGCAGCAGGCGCTGTAAATGCTTGACAAACTCGCACGTCACGGCGGTCGCTCGTTGTCCTTGACAGACGCCATTTAGACAGATAGATAGAGAGAGAGAAGGGGGAAATGCACGCGGCATTTTCCAAAATGGCCAACGCTGTCACGGCTAACGGCAAACCGTTAGCGCACTTTTTTTCATTCTATTTGGTTCATTTTGCAATTTGCAGCTGTCCATTGCATCAATACCCATTCCACGCAGCCAACTCACTTTCCCTGGAAACATTTCCCCTGGACACTCCGCTTAATTCCGCCACTGCCACCCGCGAAGTCAGGATTTTATTTTGCATTTCTCCTTTTTCCATGGCTGCTGGCATGTGTTGGTCATCATTTGCATGCAAATTTTTAGCAAACATTTGAAACTCAGGGGGGCTAAATCTGAAGAATGCATGTTGAGATGCCCTAACTAAAGTTCAGTTTGGTCAGGTAACTTGATTTTATGATTATTGAAGGTTTTGTAAAGGGAAAGGGATTTTATTGCAATGAAAAACTATAGGTTTTTTTGAAATCACTTTAAAATGCCAAAATAAGTTGTTAAAAGTATGCCACAAAATATTTTTTCCCAAAAGTGATATGAATTCATACAGAAAGACAACTGTCCTCTATTCACTGCATACTTTTAGGCACAAAATAAATTGCAAAAATGTAATTGATTTTTTATAAAATTGTAATAGGTTACTTTTTAATCCTTCAGGCATACATTTTACCTAATTAAGCAACTGAAAATTGCAAATTAAGCTCTTTATATAAAGTGTAAATAATCTGGTAATTTGTTTATCAACGGGGAGTTTAATATGCAAATATTATTTCGACAATATTTTTAGCCATGCCAAGTTAGGGTAAATCCAATTCCTTTTCGACCCCAAAATACAACTCCCATTTTCGTGCGGGAATGCAAAGTTAGTGCCTTCGAAAGACCCCTGAAAATTGTGCAATGTCAAAAAACATAAACGAGCTGCTCAATTTTTAATAGGCTTGCCTATATAATGGCCTCGCGTGACTTAATTGAGATTATGGCGGCCTGGAATTGGCTTTATGTCATTAACTAAATGTCGGATGTTGCTGAAGGGAGGAGGGATGGTGGTCTATGGGGTGTATATATATTGAGCTTAACAAACTAATTTTGCGCACATTCTGCTCTGCCTGGTGTGGCCCGAGTGCTGGTCCGGCAGTCAAAAAGTCAAACACTATTTTGCATAATTTATGGTCAGGTCATTAGCGTGTTTAAAACTGTAGCGACCAGAAAGGAGAGGGCAGTGCCAGTGGCTAACCGCTGGCAAACAAACATAGTTTATAATTAAAACAAAATGGCGCCCCTAGGGCATGTCAGGATATACAGAGATATATTGGGATTTAGACAGAGTTAGATGGATGTGAATGGCACTCGGGCAAAAAATTCAAAGTGCAAATTAAAGCCATGAATAAGCAAATATATATGTATTTTGAAATCGAAATACTGATACGTTTTAGTTTTGAAAACTGTTAAAAATGTTTTTAGTAATGATATACAAAATTAAATCAAAATAATAAATGTATATAATAGAATTCAAAAGTTAAATATTTAAGCACAAATATAATGTTCAGATAAGGTTAAATAAAATTAACAAAATAAAACAATGTAAAATTATTTATTTTAAATTAATTTTAACAAAATTAAATCAATTATACAATACTAAATCCAATGAATTTTATGAGTATTAGCTTTAAACCTCTTAAAAAAAATAAACAAAGACAATAATTTAATTTAAATTGAATATTAAATATTTAAATATTTTTCTGAATGTTGCATTTATGCTTAAATATTTTACTTTGATTTGTATCTTTCCTTAGATATTTTATTCATGGTATACCTCTATTAAAATAAAATATCAAATATGAATATTCACTTTAAAAGAAGTGTTATTATCTTATTTTAAGAATTTATAAAGACCTTCTTCCTAATTTTAAGATATTAATTTAAAATGCTTTTCAGAAAATTCAAAAAACTCTTGGGGACCCTGCCTATCTCATCAGTTTTCCTATATTTAAGTTTTCATAAAGTACTCACTGTAAATGTCGCAGTGCTCGCCCTCGTAGTGGGTGCCAAAGCAGTCGCAGGAGATGCCCCCGTAGTGGTTGATGCAGCGCGATCCCACGAAGCAGAGGTTGTGCCGGGACTCGCACATGTCCGAGCATCCCTCGTTGACGTTCTCGTGCTTGGTGGCCACTAGGGGGGCGATGGGCAGTAGGTCGGAGGCGGCCTTCCCAGAGCTCAGCACCACATTGCGGATGCAGCCCACAAAGGACTCCGTAATGTATTTCACGCCGTGCAGCTTCTCCTCCGAGGAAAGGCCTGCGAAATTGCACAAGAGAGATGGAGAGGAGGAGGAGGATTGGTCAGTTGTTTGGTCTTGGCTGGGAAACCACAGATTAATTAACATGCTGAATATTTGAAAATGGATTTTCGGCTATATCTGTGTGGGCTTTAGTGGGCGGACATGGACGGCCATAACATAATTTCGTTGTTTACAGTTAAAAGTTTTGATGGGATTTTTGCTGCCCGCTGCTGCTGTTGCTACAGATTTAAATATTGCTTAATTAAAAAAGTTGTCTCCACTCAGTTTTCGGATCAGCACAGAACGGGGCTAAATAAATACAAGCCGAAAAGGCGGTAGAGATTCCGCAATTATTTATGGACATAAAATGGTTTTAGTTGGGGCTTCAATTATTTTTTAAAGGATTTTTTTCGCTTTCAAAGTTGTAGATTTATAATCGCTGAAAAAGCTTTTAGTTTCTTTCAATTTGTTCATAAATTAATATAATTGTTCTTGATTAAATTGTAAATAAAATGCGTTAGAAATTGTTACGCAAATATTAACATTGCAATATATTTATTGCCAGTCAAATATTTTGCAATTCCAACTAAATAAGAATATAATTTATTGCTTTATATTTAGATATTTCTGGGAAATGGAAGTAGCATGTGAAAAATGACTTATTTACATATTGACTATTTCCTGTTAGTGTTCCATAAAATGCTTTTAAAGTTTATTGATTGCATCCTTTCCATTTCATTTTCACATTTCACTTTTCCGCCCATCAATTGTGGGTCAGTCTCTGGAGGTTTTTCTTTGAAATGCAACCGCAACAAAATCATTTTTCCAGGGCAAAAAAAATTATATATGTCTATGCTCTAGCTACATTCAATCCGAGAGCATGCTCAGCGGGGGAGCTGGATCGGAAAAACTAGACCAACATCATCAGAGTGCAATCAATGGCCCATTCTGGCGGCGTCAGGCCGACGCTCACAAAACCCTTTTTTCCATGGCCTCTGGTGTTCGCAACGTGAAATAATTAAATTTTCAAATAACGCACCAAAGCAGCTTTCAAAGTCAGACACATACGAACACTTACAAAGCCTCGATTCAATGGGAAATGAGGAAGTTCAGATTGGGTTCGTTCACTCGACTTTTTGAGCTGAAGCACTTGAAGAAAAGTTATATGTTTCGAAAATGTATTGTATTTTTAATAAATAAATAAGTAATAAAAAACACAAAAAATACTGCAGAATTCTAAATCTCTATTTAAAGTGTCTAAAAATATGCAGGGATATTTTTTAACTGGAAAACTAAATAAATATTTGGACTTTATGAGGAGTTTTTAATCATAAAATCGTTTGTATATTTAAAAGGAAAAAAATAGAATCAAAAACATTACTGGAGACGTTATATCTCTATTTAAGGCGTCTAAAAGTATGCTGTGATATTTTTTTTATGGAAAATTCAAAAAATATTTGGAGCTTAAAATTAGCTTATAATCATTAGATATGTATTAAAACTATATCTCAATATGTTTGAACTTTCTGTTGGACTTTGGTTCGAAAATATTTCTTTAGCACCTCAGTAAATATTATTTTGGAGTTCTGTGTATTTTGTGAGTGTGAGAGTCGTCACCGCCAAACTGCAAATTCGATTTTCAATTTTCAGTTGCACATTTTCCGATTTTTCGCCAGCACTCTCTTGTATGCTATTCTATCCCCTATATGTATATACGCATACTAAACTTTCTATGTTCCACGTTGATGCGAATGGTTTATGTGTGAATTTCGCGTACGAAAATCATTGCATATATTCGGGCGTTGCCTTTAATATGATTGATTGTGGGTGGCTCCCAGGCTGTTGTGGAGTGGGTGGTGGTGGATTTTGGAAACGGGAATGCATACACAATTGATTTGGGCACTCACCTCCGACCAGGACCACCGATGGCAAATTCGTGGAGACGCCGTAGTTGTACTCGTGATTCAGTCCTTTCAGATAGACCTCCTCCTGACTATTGTCGACGCGTGCAATTAATCTTGCGCCATGGACATCGATGCGCACCTGGGCAAAATAGACAGCGAGGGATCGGTTAGGAGCGTAAAACCAATAAACCAGCCATAGCCATTGCCATGGGTTCGGAGGGCGTATGGCGCAGGGCGTGGGGCGTGGCATTCACACACAGACAAATGATAAAAATTTATGAATTTATGCGTTTTGGCCCCGAGTTGAAGTTGCAAGTTTTTGCAAAGCGGCAAGCGATAAATTGTTGTTGCTGCTGCTATTGCTGCAACAGCATGGGTAAAAATCTACGAAATGAATTGCAACTGCTGTGCGCACAAACTCATAGCTGGGATCAGCTGAAATTCATTAGGAATTTGCGTGTTATTTATGAGTGCCAGTATGTGTTTGCATTTATGTGTGCGTGTGCACCGGAAAAAAACATTGTGACAATTAAAAAGGCTTTAAATAGATTGATTTAATTTAATTCAATTTTGTTTCTATGTTAGAAAATATTTTTTTGCTTTTAAACCAAAGTTAATTGGGAAATAATGTTAATTTAAAGAAAATTAAAATATTTATAATTGTAAAGTGCAATTTATTTTTAAGTTTAAAGTTTTAAAATTTTTTTTCATAACTAGAAAAATTGAAACCCTTTAAATAGGTGTAAAAAAGTATGCAACAAAAATTGTTTCGCCAAATATTTATTGTAGCATACTTTTGGACACTTCCTACTAACTTTTCTAACACCCCTGCGTTAAACTAAATAAAATACTGCAGAATTAATGAATTTAGCCATCTTCTGTATGAGGATGTGATTAGCAGAGGATCTGCTTGTTTTAAATATGGAAACATGAACTAGACCGGGATGCTGCAACTGGTTTTTCAGTAACTCCCGCCACTGTTATTAATGATGATGATGCTGACGATGCTTGAGGGATTGCGGTTAGGTACATGCGTGGAAAAGCAGTAGCAGTAGATGCAGCAGCAACAGCAGCAGCCACATGCAACCACCGGACCCGTACCCCAATGTCCGAGGTGAGTTAACAAAGTTGAACGCACATAAATCAACTTGCTCGCTTTGTTATAAAAGTTTGATAAAGCGTTTTGCACACATGCAGCACACCACCGGCACAGCACACATTCCGCATTGCAATCTTGCTAATTGCTTGCTGAACGCACGGCCATGCTAATGTTGGCCCAAAAACGCCAGATGTTAACCGACTACCAATTACCCTGGGAAGCACCCATAGGGGCTAGGTTCACCGGAAGTCTGATAGCCCCGCAGGATTACGGCCATTCGACCGGGTTTCTTTTGAGGGTTCCTGCCAGCCAGACTTGACCCCGTTTTTCGGGGGATACTACTTCTACTCACCATCACACTGTGCCATTCATCTCGATTCAGACTCTCGCCCACAGTGACACTCGTTGAATGCTTGCCAAAGACATGGACCACCTTCAGCTGGCCCTTCTCCACAATCACGTAGAGTGCATAGGGGTCCAAAATAATGCGATCCGGATTCTTAACGTTGTGATAGACGAGCAGGCCGTGCGGCAGTCGGGTGCGGAATTGAAATGAAATCTCACGGCAAAGTCTGCAAAGACAGAAAGACGTAGTGCATTAGCATTAGTGCTGCAAATGTGGGCTCCCAAAAAGTAGCTCAAGTTGGCTTGGGCTAATTTCTTTATATATATCTATTGGCTTAATTTGGATATCAATTGCATTATCAGGCTCTCTGTTTATGGAGTTGTATACTCAAAAGGCCACAGAAATTACTACGGTTTTAAGATTTTATAGTGGTGTATGCAACATAATATTTTTAATCGGAGAGTTCCATGGATTCATGTTGTTATTTCTTTACTGCATACTTTTGGACACATTTATAAGTCATTTTAAACCTCCTGAGATTTTCTATAAATTTTTTGAATAATTTAGCGAACGTTTATTGTATAACTATAAATATTTAAAATTGATTGTATTTATCAGCAACCCAAGGTAAAATAGTTAAAATCCTATATAATATATATTGCCTTCGTGATATAAATTTAATCCCTAAATAATACCATAGTTCAGCCAGAAAATAGCCAACTTGGCCACACTTATTAGCATATGGGTGAGGCTAGGGCCGGGTGTGTTTGCCTGACAGAGTTTTAAATTTATTTGTTCTTTGCTCTTGACTGCTGTTGCCGTTGGTTGTTTGTGCTGCTGCTCCTGCTGTCGGCAGCCACATGAGTTACAATTAAAACTACAGCACAAATTGCCAACTTGGCCAAGTACGTAGAAGCCACTGACCAGCGGCAGCAACAACGATAACAAGTAGAGAGAAGTTCTATATTTGGCAAAGTTATGTTTAATTTTATTTGCCTCACTGTCTACATGTTTGCCCAACATGTGCACATGCTTTCGTACTCGTGCTCGGCATTTAAATAATATTTTTTATCTTAATTTAATATGCAAATGTCAAAATGTTTCCAGCCAAATTGAATTTTAAATTTAACAAGCCCAAAGATCTTTGGCCAGAAGTCGTTCGGAACCATTTAGATGTCTCAGCAGCATGGCCGAGAACGGTTTTCGGCAATTGAGCAGAAAATTAACTTTTGACCTGCTTTTATGGTAAGCTTTTTTGTGTTTCTGCCCTTCCTGTTCTTCTTCTTGTTTGATTGTTTTGTGTAAGCTAACGATAAGACTGCAGTCCCCCAAGAAAATTGTTAAGGGAAAATCAATTTTCAAGCTGTGAAGGCAACGTCAGTTTGGCTAATTGCTTTCGTTTTAACCCCATAGGTATCGTGCTTTTTTATAAGTTACGTAGACATTTTTTAGACCTAATAGCTTTGGTTGTCAGATTGATTTTATCGCTTTTATTTCAAATGCCAGATTTAATTGTTTTCGGTTTTAAAAATTCGCCTGAGACCTAATAATTTGTAGTTATCAAAAGACACGCAATCCAGGTACATGAAAAACATTTTAGGAAATATGTTCTCTCATATTTTTTTTCAATTAAACTTGCATTTATTTACCATTTAATTTTATTTTATGACGTAATCACATTTAAATATTAAAATAGGTGGCTAAAAGTATGCAGTGAATTAATGATAGTCGACATCCTGTATGAATTCATACCGCTTTTGGGTTAAAAATATATTGTTGCATACTTTTAGACACATATTTTGACATTAAAATGATTTTGATTTCAGAAATCCATATATTTATGTTTTGCCAGCCCATAAAAGATTAATAAAATTGAAAATCGGCCCAAAAATGCTCCCTGGAGGTCAGGGGTTAAGCGAATCAAGCACTTTTGAGCCAAAAGGCCAACAATCCGCTAAATGACGCGACCGTTGCAGCCCGCGGCATGCAAAGGACGTAGAGGACCTGCCACCTGCCAGGTGGTCAGTACTCCCGCAGTCCCACTTCCACTCACCTTAATTGAAATGTCTGAATGATGTCGCCGTCCATTTGGATGAACGTGTTGTTCTTGGCGAAAATGAAAGTTTTGCCTTGGCCCGTCTCCGCGAAAGTCAGCTCGGGGCCGCGCTGTTCGATGGGCACTGGGGTAGTCCCATCGCCGCCCTCTGCCCCTCCGCCCATTCCATCGGGCGACTGTGCAGGACTCTGGGTATATGGCAAACCGAGGAGCATGGAACTCTCCGTGGTGCTCGGCTCACGGGTGGTGGACTGCAGGAACGGCGGCAGAGTGTCTGCAGGAGATGTGACGTCAATTGGGATTAATATTGGGTAGCGTAGCCCGAGGTGGGGAAAATTAATCGAGCAAAAATACCTACTAAGTAGCCAAGGGGTGTATTAATCTATTTAATTATTATAATGTTCTTATTCTCTTTTTTCAGACGATAGACCCATCAAATGTTGGCTATTTATCTTTCTTTCTTTATTATATTATTAAATGCCACAAAAACATTTAATTCATCAGTATTTATTGTCATGTTTTTTGTTGATAAATTTTTGTGTTTAAAAATCAAGCAAAGTAATTAATAAAAATACATTTGATTTAATTTCTTTTAAAAGAAATATTTGTCACAATAGTAATCATTAGAAATTGTGTGCAAAAAAAGTGTTTAAATTTGATTAAAATACATTGTGGTACATTTTAAGATTTTTGGCCATTTTTATATATAATCTTAATTTAATTTAAATTTAATTCCTTACAAAACAAATACTTTTCACAATTGTTATCGTTTGAAATTGGGTGTAAAAAAGTGTTTGAATTTTTTTTAATACATTCTGTAATATTTTTATATTTCTAGAGATTTTAATTTAATATTTTAGCTTGGTTTGTTATTTTATTTTTCTCCAAGGACAAAAAAGCTTAAATTGTTGTAGCTAAAATTATTGTTTTTAAAATTAAAAAAAATTTTACGAATCCTAAATTATTGTTTCTCTAAAATTGCAATTACCTAATCCAATATTTGTTATAACATTTTTGTAATATCTTACGTGGTCCGCCGATGCAGTGGAACAAACACTCCGCTTCGGTGCCAAAGCGGTTCTGCGGATTTCCTTCACAACCGCCCCAAATGAAGTTGGTGCACTCGTTGGTGGTTGGCTCGTAGCGCCACTTGTAGATGTACTGCTTGCAGGGACCCGGATCTCCGGGACCAGCACACTTCTCATACTGATTGTTCTTTTGCCCCTGAATCATGGCGGAGTTGTTGCCGCTGATGCCGCCGAGGCCGCTGTTACTGCCACCGATGACCACGGGCGAACTGCCCGCAGAGGTACCCGATCCCCCTCCGGAGTCCGGTACTGATTGTCCGCCGGGATTGCTGCCGGCCAATCCGCCGACGCCGCTCAGGCTTATGTTGCTGCTCCCTAGATTGCTGGGATTTCCTGTAGCCAGGATGGGCGAAATACCACCCCCAGCCACCGCTGCATCCGTTGCGGTCATGTTGGGCAGGCTGAGGGCAGAGGTGGTGGAGCAAATGAGGAGGGGCAGCAGTGCCAGGATATAAGCGAAGGCCATTTTGGGGACGCAGGACTGGCAACGGCCTACTTTTCCTTGGATACTGTAACAAAAGTAGAACATAATGGGTTAACTGAGACTGGAAATTATGTTGGTTTTCTAAGACAATAAGCTGAAAATATTTGCCTAAGCTGATTAAAACTGTTAGTACTTAAGAAACTTGATTTTGTGTGTTTACTGTATAAGATTGTTTGTTTAATTTTATTACGTTTTTCTCTTTAGGACTGAAAAATATACTGCTAATTAAGATCTGTATTTTGCATTTTCAATAATACAAATATTTTGATTTAAATCTACATAAATGTAATATTATACAACATATATTTTCTTGTTTAACTATTTATATCTCTATCCCTTAAAGACACCAAAAACTCCCTTTAGCAGACTAAATTGAGTGCCTTCATCCCATACTGACATCTTTTTTGCGCCCCATCCTCCGTTTCGTTCATTAGATTTCCTTGTAATTGCACAATAAATTTACCAAGGCAATTTACTTGCATGTCACAAGAGCACAGAGCTGAGCAAATCTTCTGAACAGAGACATCAGAGCTTATGATTCCGGCTGCTAAAGAAGTTTACTATTGTCATGTGCGGCACTAAAATCCCATTTACATCATCGTGCTCATCATCATCAGTCAATGTCTCTGTTCCTCGGAGGCGACGATGCTGCATTTCTTGATGCCATTTAGCGAAGAGGAAAACGAACCAAGTTTTCTGCTTTCACTTCCGCCGGAAATGTGACACACACTCATATATATGTTTCTATATAAAAGACACTGGCTAGAAGAAGACGCATGAGCTTGGCTTGATTTACAAGTAGCTTAGCACCGTCGAGCGAAAAAAGTGTCAAAAATTTCAAAATAATGATGCGCGCAGTTTACACTAAATGGAGTAGCAGAGAAGAGATATGGGAAGTGAGCGGAAACTGGAAAGGAAATAGGAAATTAAGTTTTTCGTACACTCCCATACCCCGGAAAACTTTGAGAGCTTTTCCATGGCTCAGACTATGGGTTTTAGACCGAAAAGTTCACTCAGCTTCAGCTACGGGTGGCAGTTTTTCCCATGTTCTGTTCTTCTTTTTTTTTTGTCTGCCATTTCCGTTCATAAGCAATTTTTAATTGTGGCTTTCGTTGCCCGGGCAGCATGAAAAATGAGCGCAGGGTCGTGCAGCCGGACGGAGTTCATGCGAATTAATAAACCTCAAAGTGTTGGTGTGGCATTAGACACGGGTCAAGGGTGAGGATCGGGTTCCGGGTCCGGGTCTTAGGCCGGGTCAACACGGAGAAAAGAGTGCGAAAGTGGTAAAAAGGATAAGGTTTTAGGAAAAAAATCAAAAGAAGTTGGGAAAGGTTCATTAAAAGGTCAAAAATCTAAGATGATTTGTTGTTTTCTTCTTTAAAAAATTATTTTTAGTCCTAAACAAAATGTTGAAATTTTTAACAAACTTCTAAAAGACTTAATTTATATTTATAAATTTATATTTTACACATTTTACAAATTATTTTTCTATATATTTTTAAATACTAAACTTCTTTGTGTTTTAAGAACATTTTTAAAATAATCAAATATTGGTTCATTAATTTTATTTTTTTCAAAAATTTTTTCAGAATTGTTTTGACTATATTTTAAAATTTTAACCCTTGAAAAATAACTGAAAGTTATTAAATTGATATCTAAAACAAGAGAGAACGCTATAGTCGGGTGCCCCGACAATCAGATACCCGTTACTCAGGTAAAGGGAGTGCGAGGGAGATGGAGAAACTTTGAACACGCACAACTTTTTAACGAATGGTCCGATTTGAAAAATTTCTTCTACATTTCGATAGGTATTGATAAACACAATAAAACTGCATTTTTACTTTTCCGAAATATTGAAATTTTTAAAATCGTATATATGCGATTGTGGGCGTTAGAGGGGGCGTGGCACCCTTTTGAAACAAACTTGCGCTGCGTAGGAACTCCAAGAATCTTCATGCCAAATACCAATCGTCTAGCTTTTATAGTTTCCGAGATCTCAGCGTTCATACAGACAGACGGACAGACAGACAGACAGACGGACAGACGGACAGACGGACATGGCTAGATCGACTCGGCTAGTGATCCTGATCAAGAATATATATACTTTATAGGGTCGGAAACGTTTCCTTCTAGCTGTTACATACTTTTGCACGAATACAATATACCCTTTTACTCTACGAGTAACGGGTATAAATATCCCATCCTACCATAAATTCAATTGTATATTAAATATATTATTTCAAAATTTATTCATTTAAAATTATATAATAAATTCCGAATTCCATTCATCATCTTATAAATAGATTTTTCCCGCAGTGAAAGTAGCATGCTGGCAAAAATGCCGGGCCGTCCGGGACGTGCGTGCCATCCTGTCGTTGAGTGGGCTGTCCAGAGGGTGGAATGGACCATCCTTTTAGATGGATGGCCCAAAAATTGCATTGGATTCTGGCTGCGGAGCTGCATGACCAAGAAGTTTGCTGGATGTGTCTCTCCCGCAAATCCCTCTCTCGGTCCTTTTTGGTACCCGATTTCATGGGGTCAGGCAAGCGCAAAAGTTTACCTAACTTTAGCCGGCCAAAGAAAACCATTGCCTGTTGGCTATGCCACATGCGAAGGATTTTGGCCTAAAGTGCATTAATGTAGCGGCACGAAGAAGGAGAGGGAAAACTTGGACCGATAAACCATCTGTTACCTGTGTGTGGGCAGGCGTTTAGAGACCTAAGTCCTGCGGCGCTCAGGTAAAACGGACGCCTCACCCCAAAGGATTGGCCGCGAAAAATCGGAAAACCCGCAGGACAGGCAAAAAACAGATAAACAAGACCTGGCATGCACATAACAAGAGGAGGAGGAGGAGGTATCCAGGAGGTCCATTTAAAAACCCACCCAAACTCAATCCTGGCACTCATTCGCCAGTAAGCCATCGAGATGGAAGCATCAGTCGCCTACGCTTTGTTTTTACACCGCCAGGAGCTGCAGCGCCACCAGATGCTCTTCATCCAAGTGTCCAAGACCAAAATCCAGCTGACCAAGGAGCTGATAGCCGAGCAAAAGCAACGTTTGGCCACCTGCTCACCGGAGGATCTGCAGATCCTGAGCAGGGAAACGCAGTTCAAACGGCAACTTCAGCAGAAACTCAAGCACCGGAACAAACAACTGAAAGCGATTGCCAAGCAGCAGGAGAGACGGGGATAGGGATAAGGATAAGCGAAACAGGATATTTTGACTTGCCCTCAGGGTTAACTCACTTTAATTAGTTTTAGCTTAACGCAAATGATGTGTGCCTTTCCATAGTTTAGTTTAGTCTTAGCTCAAAGAAATAAAATTTCCTATGCAAATCAAGCCAAGTTGTGTTTTGAGAATACTCTCTATAAAGTTGGGGTAATATTGGAATTTTTTTTCCATTAACAAATAAATTAAATTTTCTTTGATTATTTAACAAAAGTAAACTTTAAAGCAGGGTTTGAAACAAAAATATTATTTATTTATTTACTTTGTGGACATTTAATATTTATCAAAGTCATTAAATAAATCGTTTGCTTGGGGAAATTTTTTAAAAAGTGATCTTAATTTATTTATCAATTATTTCTTTAATTTATTATCTTTTCAGTAAAGATTTATTTAAATAATTGAATTATCTATTTATATTTATACGTATAACACCATATATATATTGATTCTATCAATTAATAAATAACCATTTGTCTATTCTCCCGTTTTTATTGGAAATTTAAAACCATTCATCTGCTCGCAGGCAAATTTCCTTAATTCAATCATTCACTGTATCCAGCCAACCACTGAGCTATTTATTTTAAACACTTTCCACTTTTTACTTACCCCATTAAGGGTATTCATTGATCGATGCATTTTCCGCGGAAACTTTTCGTACTTTTCCCCTTCTCTCTCTTGCCATTTCCTCCACGCTTTTTACCGTTTTCACAGCAAACGCAAAGCGATTTAAATTGAGCTCGCGTACGTTGCACAGTAACAACAACAACAACAATAATAACAAGTACAACAACTAGGAGAAATAACAACAAAACTAAGTAATAACAGCAGCCTCGGGGAATCCCCTTTTTCCTTCCCACCTTCACCAAACACCTCCCGCTAAATTACACGTTTTGTGCTCAACGTCGACGCCTCCCGCGATATATATATACCTATGTATATATTCAGCTATAGGGTGGAAAAAAGAAGGAGACAGTAGGAGGAAAAAGAAAGCGCACAAGGCTGGGGTGGATAAAAAGGGGGAGGGCAAATGAAAGCAAAGTGAAGTCAAATTAAATTAAATGACAGATGTCTGACATTTTGATAGTCGTGCGTGAGGCTCTATATTTCTTGGCATGTCTGTGTGTGTGTGCAATATAAACACATGCAAAATAGTGCACTAAAAAATATTTAAAAACATAAAATTTTAAAATTTGAAGGTTTTAGAAATTATTATAATTTCAAGTATATTTTCTTTATTGTTACTATTGAATATTTGTGGTTATCTAAACTTAGTTATTAACGAGGATGTCACAAAAAATTCTTTGATATTGTATAATCTTAAAGAAATTAATAGAATCTGAGTTTAAGTTTAATTGGTTAAGATTAATTACTTAAAAAAAATCAGTGTAACCTTGCTATTCAATGTGCCAGTTTTCAAAGGAACAATACCAAAAAGAACATTGAATGTGTAGTATTTTCTTCAATATTGATCATTGTAAAATCTTTCTTTTTTTCCAGTGCACAAACGTTTGTGTATGTAAATGTCAAGTGTCGCAAGGCAAAATGCACATGCACTTGCACAGGGACAATGGTGGGGATCGATGGGCCTCAGGGGGGTTTGCAGGGGGTTATGTTCCTCTACGATTGTGAGTGGGTGTTGTTGTTGGTGTTGCGAACATGTCTCCCAAGTGTTGGTCGCGTAAGGGTAATGAATTAAAATAACTTGATTGCATGAAATTGAACGAATTGTTGCCCAAGGAACTCGGGACACAAAATGGAAATGGGAAATTGGTTGTGGGGGCAGGAAGGGAAGGGAAAATCGTGTTCTGAGCGAATGCAGCTCGCGGAAATTGCACTCCTTGTGCGTCTTTTGTCGTTGTGAGTGTGTGAAAAATATTTACTGAAATTTGTATATTAAGTGACGACGACAATGGCAAAGACAACAACAATGGCCTTTTGTCATTGTTGTTTTAGTCTTTGATGCTGTTAGCGTCACGGTCGCGTTTGCCAAGTGTGAAGTATATATCTTCCACTATATGTATACATATGTGTATGTTCTACAATAGAAGTCAGGATGCATGAATGAGCGCTGCTAACTGCGTGGCAGGATTGTGAACATTTTCAGGACCAAGGAAGGAACTGGCAAGACAAAAGGACACGAGAAAGGAGGTGGATAAGGAAGGAGGAAAGAGGACAGAAGGCGGAAGGTCGAGAAACGAGGCGAATGCTGCAGGCATTTAGCCGTTGTGTTCTGCTTCACTAGACGCCTTAATGTGACTCAACTTCAACTTCACAGTGGAAAATGGTTAAATAAAACATCCTCCGAAGGAAAACTACAAAAATTACTGAGGAATTATCATAGGCCAACATCAAAAAAATCAACTATGCACATAAGTGAAAGACTTAATTTGCGTAATTAATGAATGAATAAATTAACCAATTTAATCCAGGAGGGATATAACTCAACTTGACTTAACCTATGTAAATTTAAATTTCTCCAGAGACACATTTCAATTAATATTAATAACCAAGACACAAAAACAATTCAAGAAGACGAACTCAGATTGGATAAGTATCTAGTTCATATTTATATTTCCTACTAAAATTATGTCATTCTTAATTTCTATTGACCAATAGAGAAAACATTAGTAGAATAATACTAAAACAAATTTTAAAAATAAGATAAGTGGCTCATATTTATTTTTTCTACTTCAACTTTATATGCAGACTCTAAAAAATCTTTGTTAAATATTTTTAAATATATTTAAATCCTCAAAATTTTCCTTTTGCTTTCAGAAACAATTCCTCACTATGTTTTATAGTCACCACTCACTGTAGAGACAAAGACAAAGCAGACAAGATTTGTGCGAGCATTTTCGCACTAACAAATTCAATTATTTGCAAGCACTTTAAAAATGATTTAATGCCTGTCGTCCGTTGTCCGTTTGTCCGTTTTGTCCGTCGACGAATCGCAACACTGAGCCATTAAATGAAACTATAAATGTTTGCATTTAGCAATAGTTTATGTCACACACTCACATTCGCCTAATGTCCCCAGTAACATGGCTTAGAATACCAAATGCTAAACGAAATTTATACGCCTGGCTGGTTGCGTTGAGTTCAGTTCAGTTTTGGGGATTGCTCGTTCGGCTGTCTGTTTGTCGGGGCGAATTTCCGTTTGGCCAGCTCCATATGCATTATAATTGCCTGTTATTCGGCCATTGTATAAATAATTATTATTTAATTTGCTTGCTCTTGCACTGGGGCAATCAAATTGTTTGTTTCTTAGTTTTGTGCAGCGAATGAGTGCATCGCCGAAGAATTATGCGAACTCCTCTGATTACTGAGCGCTTTTTAATGGGCCCGTGGTGCGTGCACGGCATTTTAATTGAGTGAGTCTCGTGTGCAACATTATATAGTCTATATAGAAGTCAATTTATCAATAAATTATTCCTTACCACACCGGCATGTCATAAATTGACCATTGTAATTGACCAACTTCTTTGCTTGCTGTAGGCCAACTTGAAAATGCTGTGTTTTTGTGCTGCCACTTGACTTGATTTGGTTGTATACAATATTTATATTACTTATAAATTTCACTATTTGTTGGAATTTTTTATTACAATCACTTTGATTAAATGATAGCTTTGCTTTATTTTTTTAAGGTATTTTTGTAGCATTATTACAATTTTGCAATGCTGTATTTTTATGCACACTCCTTATAAATTCACAACATTGTTTTATAGCTCTATTAGTTAACACTTTTTTGTACTTTTTGTTTTTGTTTTAATTTCATAAATATGTTGAACGTGCTATAAACTTTCTTGTGTATTTGCGCTGCTTCAATATTTGCACAGAAATGTAATTAAATAAAAGTTTGAAAATAACATTTGATATCAAACTGAAAGGGATAACTGCGATTTCTTTACATTACGCGTTTATTTTGATCCGTTAAATACATTTAAATGCAATTTGTATTTAATTGTTAATTTCTTGCGGCGACCGACATTAAGGGCTTTAATTTCATTTATTGATTTACCGAAAACAAAAACTTTCCATTACATTGCTGGAAAATGAATTGGCATCATTTATATATTTAACTTGCACGTGTTATGGCCATTACATTGGCGTTTTAAATAATAATATTTATTTAAATGCATTCCCGGAAACGGGTTTTTATATTTTTATTAGCTAATATGAGCATGTTAATGGGGTGTAAGCACAAATACATTATAATATTTATAATTTATACTTTTGTTAATTCATTCAAAAACGAGAACGATTTTGTAGAAAATTTCCATATCAATTCACTCTCAATATCCGCATTAAATTAAATTAAATGCGCTTTCATTTATGCATTTTTATTAACTGGCCAAAAATGGCTTAATTACATGCAATTTATACAAACGAACACTCGAACGAATAATTTGAATAGGATTGCACTAACAGGGGAAAAAACCCGAAACACTGCACTAAAAATGCAATCTGCAGTTTATCCTGTTTAAGCGAATGATATGCCAACTTATTGATTTAATTTGCTTCCTGTGCGCTGAAATCATTATGGCCAAAAAGGGGAGAACTGGCGCACACACACATGTGGATTGGGCGGGGGGCGGTGGGATTAAAGGGGGCGTGGCAGGGTCACACACTCGAGCGTAAAACGTTGCCCAAAATGAGGTCAAAGTGCGCTGGCGTTTTGCGTGACTGAGCGCTCGTTTCGCTATATATTCGTATACATATATATATACGAAGGCTTCAAGGATGTGTCGCTGCATTGGTATTGTGCTTTATATTTTCACTATTTTATTTTTCTGCTGACGACGCACACACACAAACAATCACAAGCTCACGGTGTGAATTCATCCAGCTCCGTTTGTTTGTTTGTTTGTTTGTTTCTGTTTGCCTGTAACCTGCGGCTGATGAATCAACTTTTGCCTTTTACTCAAGTCACGAAACACAAACCGAAAAACGCACCGAAATCAAGCGGTTGAGGATTACATTTGCGTGAAAATCAGAGACAATCGAACGGAGGACCGACACACCGGAAAAGCCGAAAACAGGACACAGACACCGAGATCCGGTTAAGGACCCCCAGATTCAGATCCCCAGAAGGTCTCTCTTGATTAAACGAGATTCGAGCGGCCAACGCGTCGTATGAGCAATGCCAGTGCGCATCCTTTGAGCCGAACTCCCGAATTGACCCGTTCAACTGGCGACGTGCTAATTGCTTGTCCCAGGATAATGAATACTTCATTTGGCGGCAGGGCAGGGACAGTAGCTGTAGCTCCTTGTTCTTCATTTCGTCGCCATTTAATCCAGTTGCCTCGACCTACGCGGTGCGACTAATTCCAGCGACGAAATGTTAAAGCAACGACGCCGGCAGCGACGACGGCTGCTAGTTAGTTAGCGTGCTAAGCAGCAGGAACAACAATAGAACACAGCGTGCACTGAGAGAAAATAGTACGTCTAAGAGTCCTTATGAAATTCGAAAGAAAATGTTTTTGATTATTTTCTATGATTTTCTTATAGTAATATTATTGGTAATACGCAAATTATAATATTTTAAATTATTAAATAGATTGGAAATATTATGTTTTCCTAAGAAAACCTTTAAAATGTTTATTATTTATAACTTCTAAATTATAGATATGTATATCCAAATAGATGATATTAATATAAGGAAGTCTTTTTAATAAATAATATTACATTTATTTTGAATATGAATAAAATGTAGATAAATATAATTTTACATTTCATGATTAATAGTTCTGAAATTAATTCAAATATTTGATAAAAATTCTTACTAAAATAGGAATTTGTAGTAGTCTTTTTAATTCTCAAAAGATTTCTTTTGCAGTCTCAAATATTTAACTTAAAAAATTTTTTTTTTTCTAGTATTTCATTTTATTATGATACGTTTCCCCAAATCCAATAATTCGTTAAGAGACAGTGAGAACTAAAAACGTATCTTTATTTCTCCCCGTGTAGACACACATTGGTGGGGAGTGGCTAGAGTAGAGTGGGTGGTGACATATAGCATTCGAGACAACGATGTCGTGCGGTCTTGTGGCGGTTATGTAGTGGGTGCCGACTTAAGAGGGGCATTGTGGGGTCTGCCTTCGGATTGACCGGGCGATTTGCTGCGGCTTAGCCATTAAACTGGGCACATTATTAGTTTAAGTTTGGTCCGGGACTTGGGTCACTGCTACGATTAACCGTAATAGGCGTCAATTGGAAAATTACCGCCGATCTGCCGCACATCTGAGGCGATGTTCCCGGCGATTGTGTCGAGGTGGAAGACAAAAGGCCAGGGACTAAGATTTTTCAGATTTGTTTAGTTACCCCCTTATAAGATACCCTAGGGTTTAACTGGGGTGGTTTGAATTGGCATTGTAACATTTTATTATTAAAAGTTATTTAATATTGAGCAAGTTTTAGTTCTTAAAATACAAAATTTATTTATCATCTGAAAAATAATATTTGTATAGGAAAGTTGAAGAAACGTAATACTTATTTTGTTTATAAATTTGACTAGCTGTATTTTATTTTTCTTCGTTTATTCTCCAATTACCATGTCATTGAAATGTACATTTTTTCTATAGCATCGTGCCCGTCCAATGTCCTCCCATATCTTATGTCTAGCCTTGGGCTCTCAGTCCCCAGTGTTATCTAAATATTTGATGACTTTTACTGAGGTTTTGCCGCTCATTTAAAATTCAATTTATTTTTGGCAGCCGCCCCGACAAAGCGACACACGAAAAAAGAGTCTGTCACAAAAAATTTGCATTACTTTTGGCATTGATTTTTTTGCACGGAGAAGTGAAACGAGAAACTTGGGTCGTCGCGAATCTAGACGGGGCATCTCTCGGCTCCGTAATTCGTGTGGCAATTGTCTTAATTCGAAAATTGCAACTCTCGCGATCCCGTTCGTAGACAAATTGTGGCCATGCACGAGTGTGTACGCATCTGAGCAGCCACGATAATGATTGTGTCCCAAGATCCCCAAGACCAGATGACAGCCACAATTCTATTTTGTTGCTGTTGCTGCGGCTTATCTGTTGCACATCAATGGGAGGGCAAAAATATACGAGCACACTGACAGAATAACTAGGAAAATTAAATTTTTATTTATTTATTTACATACTGTTTGCTTAAAGTTAAAAACTAAAGCTGCAGGAATGGGCAGCCATAGCTACTTAGGCTTTAGGCCTAGCTGTGTTTTTAATCGTAGAAAATATTGAAAAAATATTTTTATCAGTTCAATGAGTCAGAAAAATTTTCAAAATATTTTATAATTATTTTGGAAATTTTACTGAAATTATTTTGTTTAAAATATATGGAAAAATAAATCATTTTAATGAAATGATATAGAAGGAATCTTAATTTTTTGTCGAAAAATCTATTTGGTCACTAAATTTATATTTTGTAATATTAAATTTTATATTTCTTAAAAATTCGATAATTAAATTAAAAAAGTGATTTTGATTGCTAAGAAATGTTTTTTATCATTTTGTAGTATTTAGTTTTAGGATACACCATTAAAACATTAAATTTTATATTGCTTAAAATAGTCTTATAAATTCGAGTATTAAATTAAAAAAGAGATTTCGCTTTCTAAGAAATGTCTTTTTCTCACTACACACTTGTTAACTGTGCTCATACATCAGTATTATGCTGGTCTCTTTTGTCATAAACGATGACATGTGAGATTTGCGCGGCTCGGTCAAACGAAAAATTGGCGATTGACCTTTGACCCCGGCTTTTGCGTGCTTTCGCTGAGATGGTTTTTTTCATTAGAGGCATTCGTTAATTTGCTTATTAGTTAATTGCATTTGAGGCTCGAAAACATATAAAAAAGTCCCGCTTGGTGTTCAAACCACTGATCTTGTTGTCATGTGATCGAGCGAGCTTATTAAACCAGTTATGGATGCAGTTGTGTGTGCGGGTGTTTTTTTTTTTGCTACAGCGAAGCAATAACAATATCAACTGGGGGACTTAGATCACGTGCGGTTTTGTCTGCCCGTTATGGGCTATATGGTAATGACTTGACACAGACTCACGGATACTTTTACACGCGAATACCAGCAGACGTGTGCCCACTGTCTGCTGTCTGTCCGAAGCTTTGTCATTTCAATTGGCAAAGCACTAACTGAAAAGTGTAAAACCGAGTACAATCACTGTGACAAGATACTCAGCAGTTACACCTTTAAAACACGAATTAGTTCCACTTAATTTAGTTTTGAAGTTGAGCATGTGTTCTGCTATCTATATTTAATCATTCATTAAAATGCTGAAGGGTGTGTGATGTAAAATGTCACTTAGATAGTTTGTTTAGACTTGAGACGCCAAAATAAGTTATTAAGATTATTTATCACGGCCCTTTAAGCTTTGAAAATGTTTAAAAAATTAAATGATTATTTTAAATTTATTTAAAAAGTTATTTAGATGGTTTAAAAATAGTAAAGGGCTTAACTTTCATTTTTTATTTAAATCTTTATTTGATTAAGGTTTTTATTAAAAAGTATCAAGCAAGGTCCTTCCTGCATTTTACAATTTTATACAAATTAAATAATTATTTTTAATTTATTTAAATAATTATTTAAATAGATTCATTTTATTTACATCTTTACTTAATTACGATTTTCATTAAAATGCATAAAAAAAGTATCTGATTGTCGGCTATTAAAAAATAATAATCTGCTCACCTCACTTAATTCGATTATTGTGATATTTAATTTGTCACTATATATTTTTATATTGTCACAACGTCAACCGCGAGTTCAGTTTTTTATTGACACTTTTCTGTTTGCCCTACCAATTGTCCACTCATTAATCGCTCTGACCAAACATTAACTACATTATTAAGTTTCGTAGTCGGAAGGGTGATTGCATTTTAATTTGATTTAAGTCGCTTGATTTCAAATTAAAATTTCAACAAACAACAAATCGGGAAAAAATTCGAAATGCCAAGTGGAGCGTGCTGCTCGGCTGCTACTCGTTGTTTATTTTCCGTCATTTGTTGACAAATTAATATGCAGACAACATGGAGCTAATTAGAATTTCTAGTTCAAATAACCCGACAAATCGTTTGGGCTGTCTTTGCCCACAAAGCGATGGATGGAAATGGATAAATGTGTGTATATATAGAAAACAAATAGACTTCAAACGGTAGAAAGGCAATTAGTTTGACGGGGGGAATTTAAATTTAATTATAATGTTCTATTATTTAAATTTGCTCCCGAAAGAAAAGGAGAACATTTTTTAAAGCAAAGCTTTGTGCAAATATTAAATTCCATCGTAATTCCTAGCTTTGGGTAATTACCATTTCTTGCAAACATCAGAAACTTTTAATTGCCCTAAGAAAAAGTCAACAAGAAATAATTAAATAGAACTAGAGCAAAACCTTGCGCGTCATTATCTTCCTGCTATCTGAGGTAAATATCCACAAGCACTGTGGGGATTATCATAGATTCCAATGATAAATGCCAAATAATTTACACCCCACGCCCAGCCCAGTAGACAATTCCCCACCTGACAACAACAGCAATTACCTGGCATTCAGATTTCAGATGTTTTCCCTCAACGGTAATCGAAGTGTCAAATCAGACGATTGGGGAAATTGCAGTTTACTGTGAATACGTCTAGCATGCAAGTAGATAAGCTGCGAGATAAGCAACATTCATCTGCATATATACGGATTTATGAGGTCATAATTCTAATAAAGACATTTAAAAGAAGGCTTTAGAAGATTCCGACTGCAGGGATACCCGGTACTATTAGTTTACCCACTAAAAATCAATTAATAGTGGGTTGGCTTACTTTCTCTTAAGGCAAAGAGTTGGGATTACTACCTTAAAAATCGCTTAATTTACACCACTTTTGGTATATGACAAGAAAATTATCTTAAAATCATGACAAACAAATATAGTATTGATATATTATACAGATACTGAGATCTAAAGAACTATTAATTTTCATAAATATATCTCGATAATGTCTAAATAATAAATGTTTTATTGTGTCGGCATGGTTTTCTTTTCTTTTCTCTGTTACAAACATTATCTCAAGCAAGAATATACCCTTGAACTTTATTAGTACCGATTATAATAAACTAGAGGTTCCCGCGGGGTTTCCAACTCTCAATCTATAAGCGGCCAGACTTTATGACAAATTCACTGGGCTATCAATGAACCGTTCGTAAATTTCCTCGAGATTCAAGCAATCAATCAATCATACTCGATCGGAGGCGTCAGCGATAGAATCGAACCGTTCCTATCGCCACAATCTGGAGGAGTGCCCACTGTGCCATAAAATCGAGATAGATACAGATTCTTATCGGCAAGCAGCTCACCTGTGTTTCCGTTGGCTATTCCAGCGACTTAGAGCGCCCAAAAGGTTGGCCAAATGTCCGGTCCAATTCACACCATAAATAATTATCACTTAATTACCGATTTATGTGTCTATCTCGTAGGGTAGCGCACACATAATTTCATTTGCATATTTTTTTGTAATATTTATTAACCTCAGGCACGATTTATGCGGCACACAAAGAGCACTTTTCTGAGCTGATCTCTACAAGTCGTATTTTGTCGCTAAATTAACACTTCCGCGGCATGAACTCAACGGTTGATTCATCCCAAAACCCAAGCGAGAGATTTCCTTCACAAGATCTCCGTCGCCGGCAAACTTAAGTGGCTTCAATTGAGATACGCTGTTGCTCAGCTCCCTGCCAGATGAGATATATATCTGAGCTGTAAGGAATCCCGATCCGAATCAACCGTAACCGCTCGCGAACCGCTCGATCGCAACGTAGGAACGCAACTGACTCGGAGAGATTACCGGACCGGCTGATCGAGCGACTGATAAGCGGCACAAAGCCCCACGGAAAACAAAGCCCAGCTGATCGGATCGTTGGAGCGGGACGGATGGATCCAGTATGGGGATCATATATCGCATGCGAGAGAAAAAATGATGGTGCGATTTGAGAACTTAAGAAGTATTTTCTAAATTGCTGTTCTGCAAGTTTAAGTCAACTGCCATTTGAATAATATTTTTGAAAATGTTTAGCCAAATGTAATATTTTATGATTTTTAAATAATATTTTAAAATTATTTTACAAAAATGTATAAGCAGATAAATCTTAAAAAATATAATAAAATATATATATTTTTTAAATATTTATAGAAGAGAGAATACATATTAAGTTTCATTTTAATGCTATATATTTTCAGGGAACATTGTATAGGATGTTCCAACAGTTATTAAAGAAAGGGAGAAAAAACCTCTCCACAAAATTGAAAACCTAATTCTCCATGGAACGATATATCAACAAAATAGGAGTTGTTACAGGTCTTAAAACAATTTTGCAAACTTGAAACAAGTGGTTTCTTGGCAACTTGTGTTTAAAGTAATAAGATAATTTAAAAGTTTTAAAAGTAATTATCCAATACTTAAAGACGGCTCATTTCGGCAATAAGCTTTAGATAGTGGACTCGGAATCGTCTCCGAGCACAAAACGCTTGTAGGCCTTGGTCAGTTGTTCCAAAAAGATGAACGCAAACACGGTGTGCGGTCCAATGCGACAAAGGTAGGGCGTAAAACCCTTCCAGAGGGCGGTCACGCCCTCATTCTTGGAGACCTTCATCAGCACGTCCATGGTGCCCTTGTATTCGCCCGACTTTTGCTGTTGTATACGCGTTTTGGCCATGTCCAGCGGCATTGAGGCAATGGTGGTCAGCAATCCAGACATCATGGCCGCCGAGATGTGAAGCGGAAGTCCTGAGAAGTATTGGGCAAAAGCGTTCTTCAACTGGGAATACGAGGCCAGCTGAACCATATTGACGACCATGGCGCGACCCACAGTGGGCATACATCCCTTCCAGAGCGTCGTCACGCCCTCATCCTTGACGATCCTCGCAAAGGCATCGCCCACATTCTTGTAGTTACGCCTCTCCGCCGGCGGCAAACGATTATCGGACATCATTCGAATGAGAGCAACCTCGGCGGGATTTCCAAACATCGCACCAACGGCTCCAGCCAAAATTCCCATTCCCATGCTGGCCAAAACGGTGGGCGATTGATTGAACTGCTTGCGATACGCCTCATTCTCCATCTGATAGAAACCCATTCGGGCGGTGGTATATGTAGCCTGTCGCATCAATCCCGCACTCAGTCCATTGTACAGGGACAAAAAGCCCTCGTTTTTAAAGGTTTTCACCAGGCAATCCAAGGAGTTCTTGTACTCCCCCGTGGAGGCCGAAATCTGCATTCGGGTCTTCACCAAATCCAATGGTTGCACAATGCAAGTGCCCAACATTCCGGCCAGTCCACCGTTGATATACATCATATAGCCGGGAACGGACTTTTTTTCAATATAATAACTCATGGCGAAAACGGGTGGGAAACACACATTTAAATAGAGAAAATTCGAATTTCGGAATTAATTTGAACCGAAAGGAATTTTAAAAGGCTTAGAATGGGATTTCTTGTTTGAACTAAGAAGTGATACGTTTTTTCAGGCTTCTACGATATTTTTATCTACATGGGAAATATCCCGAGAAGAAAAGGAAAAATATAAGCCGACAGTTAAGTTAAGGTTAATTATGGGGAACCAATTTTGAACTCAAGTATCTTAATGATAAGTATTCTCGGGCTTCTACGATATCCCTATGTGCATTTAAAATACACAAAACACGATTTTATAAAAGGAAATTTGAATTTCGTTAACATATTACCCGAAGGTTAAGTTAAAGTTAAACGTGGTGAACCTATTTTGAATCTGAGTGATAAGTATTTTCAGCCGTCTACGATATTTCTATCTGTATTTGGATATTCCAATTATTACACTAATTTAATGTGTAACTAAATTAATCATGACACGTATCTAAACTTTAAGTCATGAAATTCAGCTTATGACACCATTACTTTATTAGACATTTAAATAATCGCTATTTTTTTGTATATAATATAGGAATGCTTATTTTACTGAACATGCACGTTTTACACAGATATATCGAATCAATTTCAATTTGTTTGTGGGGATGAAAAAGATATTCTATATTCTATTCTATGTTTTCTTGTTGCCTCATCGGATGGTGAATCCCCAATCACATGCTTGTTGTAGGCCTTGTTCATTTGCTCCAGGAAGACAAACGAAAAGATCGTGTGTGGACCCATGCGAATTAGATAGGGTGTAAAACCCTTCCACATGGCCAGGGCTCCCTCAACCTTCAGCACCTTCTTCAGGACATCGATGGTGCCACTGTACTCGGGCTTCCCATCGATCACTCTCATCTGCTGGATGCGTGTTTTGGCCATGTCCAGTGGTAGAGAGGCCAAAGCTGGTAAGCATTCCCGACATCATGGCGGCGCTCAGGTGAAGGGGTATTCCTTCGTTGAGATAACCACGCAGTTGGTCCTTCATCAGGGAGTAGGAGGCTAGCTGTACCATATTAATGACCATAGCTCGACCCACAGTGGGCAAACATCCTCGCCAGAGAGCCATCACTCCCTCATCCTTGACGATCCTCACGAAGGCATCGCCCACATTCTTGTAGTTACGCCTAACCTCCGGCATCAATCGGTTATCGGCCATCATTCGGATGAGAGCCACCTCAGCGGGATTTCCGAACATGGCTCCAAAGGCACCAGCTACAATGCCCATCGACATGCTGGCCACCAGAGAGGGATCCGTCTCGTAGTTCTTGCGATACCAGTCCAGTTCCATTTGGTAAACACCCATCTTAGCCGTTGTGTAGGTGGCCTGTCTCATCAGCCCGGCACTCAATCCATTGTATAGGGATAGTGTGCCTTCGTTCTTCATTACCTTCGATAGAACCTCAAAGGAACTCTTGTACTCGCGAGTTCCCAAAGTCCCAGAGATCTGCATTCGGGTCTTCAGCAGGTCCATTGGCTGGACCAGACAGGTGGCCAGCATTCCCGAGGTTCCGCCCATCACGTACTTCATGTAGTTGGGCACCGACTTCTTCTCCACGCCGAAAACGAGCGCCATGTTGGATGTGATATAATGTTGGGAAAAAAAAAGTGCTGGGAACTGGGAGTGTGTTTGGTTGGAAATGAGCCAAAATCGTATGTGGCCTTAATCTAAGTTGATTTCCCTAACAGAGCCTGCTTTTATGATAAAGTTTTGTATATTTCCTAAAACTACAAATTTTGCAAAATGTAATAATGTATGAAATTTGATAACAATATTTTTTTGTCATTTTGAAATAACTTTTAATTATTAAATTTATTTTTTATTTGTTTTTTATTCGTAATTAAATTAATAGTTTTCTTGAACTATAAATTACAAATTATATTATATTATAAATCCATTATATTTCAAATTAGTTGGCTTAACAACAAGGACATATTAATTTGGGTTAATTAAATCGTGTCTATGAGAAAATGAAGTATTTTAGCCATTTTATTTTATTTGATGTTTAAGCCATACAAAACTATTTGTCTGAACCTCAAAGAAGCTCCAGCCAAAATTTAACCCCACTGATTATGGAACAACGAGTACGTACGCTTATCTAACCCCTAGCTGGGCTTTCGGTTGCCTTGCGGATTTGGGTCGCCGTGGCATTGATTTTAATTGTGGCAGTTAACAGGCCAACACCTCCGGCCAATTAACGGACCTCTATCATTTTCCTCGCATGCCAGATAATTGTGCCGCTTTTTGGCCACCCACAAATTAACGACAGCCTGGCAAGCGGCTTATTATCTGTCTCTCGTTGCCAATCCAAAGCCACCCCAACCCCTTATCCCCTTATCTTCTCTCCAGCCTTTGGCACCCCTTTCCCCATTAGATGAGTACACAAAACCGTTTGGCATCGTTTGGAAATGCAATTAGAGAGCAACTCAAACCGAAAGAACACTTTACAGGAGGCATGGCAGCCCCCAATTATACAAGCTGAAATTGTTATGTCAGGGCGAAAACTCAACCGAATTTCATGTACTCGCAAATGGCGTATCGACAACTCATTGCGGGCTAATTAAGAACTCATGCGGTGGCAAAGACCAACAAATTATTGACTGGGAAAAAGGGAAGAGCGTTCGGCGTTGATTTTCTCCCAGCGCAAAATAAGAAAGAAAAAACTCGCATGCGAGATCGCAATTACTACCCGCCGAAAAGTATGCAGAAGAAATTCGTATTTACTGGTTCGAAAAATATCCGCTAATTAGATGACGGCGCGACACTGTGTTTATTAACGATGGTACAGTAAAATCTTTTATTAACGAACCAGGAACCAAAAATCGTAATAAAAAATGTAAATAAAAAAATTGGCAAATCAAAATTTTTAAACGACAATTTTTGGCCAAAACAAAGAACATTGTTGTCGAAATATGGAATGTCATACCTTGTTGATCTCGTAATAAAATTTCCAAACAATTGGCATTCCAACCTAAAAATTTTAATTTTTGAACATTTTTGGCAAAAAATTGTGATGCAACCCCTTATAAAAAATGTGAAAATTGGCTCAAATAAATTTGTTTTTTAAATCAGGCAGAAAGTGACGTGGATCAATTAGTTAGTTTGTTGGCTGGTTCAAAACAGTATTGGATTTTGATTTCCGACAATTTTTTTCAAGTTAGCAATAAAACTCTAATCAAAACCCTAATTTTTCCCAAAACTATGATCCGGATTTTCAACAAAAAATTCATTTTTTGACGAAACAAAAGAAAGTTGTAATCCAAATGATGAATGCCGTTGAGCTTGTAATTACATTTTAAATCAATTCTCATTTAAAAAAAAGTAAAGTTTGTTTAAAAATAAATTTTTCAAAAGGTGATGAGGATCGATAACTTATGTTAAGACGTTCATTTATCTGTTATGTGATTTAATTAAGCATTACTTTAATTAATTGCAGTGTTCTACTATTGCCTTCACTTTTGGTACTTAAATAAGAAGAACGGAAATTGGAAACACATTCGGCAAATTAAAATAAACACACGCAGAGAACCCCCCAAAAACTTGAGGCATACTTGTGCTAACTTGGCTAACGATGCAAATGTTGTTATCAAGCAGTTTACAACATAAATACTCTAATTATTTATGTGCATAAGTAAAAGTGGGGCAACAGTCTGCAGCAAAGGCAACAGTAACAGCGACAGCAACAATAACAATGGCAACAATGCAATCAAACAATCAGAGACAAGCTCGCTGAACTGAAATGCCAATTGTGAAAATTGTAAATAAATATTTTAACAGACGATGGCAACAACAAGAAGTCGGGAAACTACAATAAATCAGATCATATCGGCGGCCGACTGCTGCGGTTTCAGTTGTGGTATATATCTATAGGTATATATATATTTATCAGCATATATATAGCTATATGGCAGATCTAGCGACAGAGCAGCCCTACAAGCGTGGAAGGCATGGCGCAGGGAAAACTGCGAGAAGCTAAAAGAAAAATCGCAAAAAGCAACAAAAAGCGCCAGCAATAACGACAACGATGACAATGCTGATAATAGCCGAAAGGAGAAGGAGAGTGTCGAGGAGGAGCGTTATGGTGGTATCCAAAAGAATCGCCTGGAAACCACAGAAATTTACGCTCAAGCGAACCGAGCTGAACTGAACTAAGTTGAGGTGAAGCTGCTGCTAAAAGCAAAATGACAATAACAGCTGCAATTCCAAAGGGGAAGTGGGGGAAGACGGCCCTGTGTGAGAGCCGCAGCGATGACAAAAAACTAACTACCACACGGGAAAAAACAAATCGTTACGTTCTCAGAGCTAACAAATAAATCTTTCCTGATAGAACATTACGAAAGAAAATGTGTGAAAGTTACAATCAGGTTTTCCCATAACTACACGATTTTTTCTAACCAAAATTAAGCTTGAAAAATATACATTTAAATTTAAGACAAATAACTTTCTGTTTTTAGATTTATTTATAGCCTGTTCAAAATTATTTAAAAGCCATTAAAAAAAATGGAACTTAATTTAAGTATTGATTGAAGGCCAAAGGCGCAATTTTATGGGACAAGCGGGGCTACCTAGTTGTATACTTAATATATATGCCCAAGTAAATAAAAAAAATAAATATATATAAAGTACTTATCACGGTCAATAATAGTTGTAGGACTTAATATTTTTTTAGCATTAAATTATTAAAAACTGTATATTAAATTTCTTATATCATATCTATCTGCTATGTTAAGTCTATGAAAAAGTTAAAAAAAATATAAATAAATTATAATAAAAACATTGGTTGCTCCAAAGTAATTAGCACTATTAACATGAACGTGTAAAAACAATTGTTACCATTTCCCTCTGTGTACGAAAAACGAGGCATTAAGTAGCGAACCGTTAAGAAGTCATTCGAAGTTGGTTAGACCGAAAATCCCAAAGCATCGTCTCTAAGCCGCCCTGCGTGAGTGAGCGAGCCAGCACTAGGTGGTAATTTCTGGAGTAAACAGAGCGAATTCAGAGCTAAACTAAAGCCGAAGACAAAAACTTAAAGTGAGAGCAGTGAGCAGTGAGAGCTATGATCGTAATTGCGCTGGGCTAGAGAGTAAAAGTCTTTGAGCAAACAAGAGCGGCGAGTAGCGAAAGTTAAAGCCGAATTGGAGAGAGCAAAAGATTAAACGATCTAGAGAAGATCAAGAAATAACACCCGAAAAACACACAGAAATCTTCCGGCTAAGTGTGTCATCAAAAAAATCGATCATTTGGTGTCTCTTTCGCTCTCTTAAGCTCCCTCAGTTCAACGCACAATGCAGAAAACAGTTATTATGGGACAATAAATCAATGGCAACAACCGACTACAGATTCTAAGCCCGAAAAAAAATATGAGAAAAACAAAACGAGGAAAAACGAAAGACTCAGGCAACGAACTTGCGATCTTCGGAGACGCGAAGAATCGTGAGATCTCTTTCTACAGAGAGCGCGGCTCTCTTTCGAACTCAGAGCAGCGGGCTTTTCGAACTCCAAGCTGTCCGGCAGCTGAAAACTTTTTGGTCATTCGTCAGTGAACCGTCGTGCAGCTCGAAACGCGACGCGATCAGTTGGATATATATGCTATATATGATCCAACAAAGTCTATAAACACGATTCTTCTTCGCCGAAGAACGAACGTTTTGTGTTAGTGTGTGTGCTAAATGTTGAGTGCGGTGTGCGTGTTAGCATTTGCATTTTGGCTTTTTTAGCTTAAAACAGCTAAAAACTCGACTCGCTTTTCGTTCCATTTCGCCGCGTTGCAACGATTGCATTTCTCGGGCTTTTCGTTTTTTGGATCGGCTTTCGTTATATTTTTGGTTGCTTTGGAGGGGCCTTAAAATAGCCTTTGCCGTAATTATACTGGGCTGGATGGCCGCAAGAAAACGTGTTTGTGTCTAAACTACAGTTACAACCAGAGCAACCAGCTGCATTTCACTCGAAAAGTGTTTGCCGAAAAATAATAGAAAAAGAAATAAATAGAAAAAAGAGAAAAAGTGTTCGATAAAGAAAGGAAAACGTCACTTGGTGTGTTCGGGTTCTTCTTCTATTTGTTCGCCCAGTTAACATTGTGCTCATAATTTATTGTACCCAGCGATATGCAAATAGAAAGCAACAAATTTGTACAGCAAGTGGAATATTTCAACGTTTAATTTGGAGCCCAAAAAGGTAAAGCAAATGCATTCTAATAAACGAGATGAGAAAATGAGAAATAATACCCACAAACTATAGATAATATCCCCCTGAAACAAGCATAAAGCTAATGAGGCGAATTGTGAAAACGTCAGAACCGATCTGAACTTGATTTGGTTAATATATTCATTAGTATACATTTCTCCAGATGACGATTTGCATATCAGTTGTCGTCATCGCAGGTTCATAACTTCTGTTTTGGTTAGGCGAAGAAAGCTTCGGTTAGATCATCAGGTCACGTTTTTTCTCCTCCGAATAGATCGATGTTCCTTCTTTTCTGCGAACCCCTAAATAACACTTGATGCACGATTGAACTTTAAACCGCATTCTTGGCCTGTCTGCCTGGTTTTTCTCGTTGATTCGGCTCTCTCAGTCGGACGCATCTATCACAGATCGGTGAGTGGTGGCCAATTTTCAATGGATCGAAGCGGCTGCTTCGTGGGAACTCTTGACTCTTGAGCCCGATAGTTCGGGGCCTGGCATTTCGCGGCACACATTTTAGCCCTGGCTAGCTAGCAATAGCAAAAACGGAGCCAAAAACAGGCTTACAGAACAGGAATTTCCACTCCTACAACCAAAGCGCCGACAATTGACATTTTTGTGTAATTGCCAGTTTTATTTCTGTGATTTTGGTTTCGAATTTTCAGGGGATTATTGCTTTTTAATCGTGAATTCCTGGGGTTCAAAGTGATTAGCGATTGAGTTTTAGTAAAATTAAGTGAAGCTTTATAAAGTGGATTTGTAAAAAAATGATCTGATAATTAGAAACAATTAATCTGTTTTTTTGACATAAATCTTAATGTGTTTAATCAGAAGTTAAATTCTTTTTTCCTCAATTTTTTAAACCCAAAAAGTAAATAAATGAGAATTCATATTTTTGTTTTCAATTGTTTATTATATTTTTATGTTTTTGTTTATATACAATATCATGTTCATGATTTTTAATCGTCAACAATTAAGGTACAATTTAGTGCTTAGCTAAGGAATTTGAGGTTGCGATGGAGTAAGTTGGACTTAGACAAAGATCTCTGGCCCGAAGATGTCCATCCTGGGTGGTTTGCCGGAGGTGGAGGATCGGGGCTTCGGTTTCGGTGGAGTACTTGGCGCCTTGACACTCACAATGGGTGGGGTATTTTCCTTGGTGTTCGCTGCATTACTTTTGCTGCCATTCGCGGAGGAGGAGGATGAGGATCGTTTGCGTCGCATGTTCTTCAGTTGATCACGCAACTGCTCCTTGTAGACCAACTCCCGCTTGCAGGCCTTCAGATCCTCCATGCTGCAGTGCTTCATGTGGCGGATGGTGCGATTTACCAGGCCATCGATTATGTGGATCTTGGTGCGGGACAGCCGCGTGGGTTCCGCATGACGGCGGGTCAGTTCGCTCTGGTACTGGAAGAGCAGATAGCCCACGCTCGGACGAGCTCCGCGTCGGTGGTTGACGTTGTTGCTATTACGTTGGCTTTCCATTTCCAGATAATATATCTTTTTTGAGGTTGAGACTGAAATATCAGAGTAACTCGAGTGACAGAGCGAGCTGTGACTGCTTGGCAGCTTGAGCCGTGAATGATGTCCTGTTGCTCTCGGCGAGGATTATTTATATCTAGGGCGCTTAGCTACCTGTTTACCCACCGAACCACCGACTGACCTGCTGACTTGTGTCCGCCGCGTAATTACCTGAAGTGCTTCGGTAAAACCAGAGATCCTTTCCTCCTCCCTTTTGATCCCTTGAAAATGTTGCTAAATGTTTGACATCTCAGGCCAAAGTTACTGTACCTCTTTTCTGCACCCACACGTGTGGGTGGTTCTTTGAGTCATGTTTGTGTGTTGCGCGGCATTTGGCCGGATGGAAAAATGTTTATGGCCTGACCTTTTGCTTAAAGATGGTTTCAGCTGAGCCGCCACTGGCCACTGAATAAATAAGGGGATATGGCGAAGATTATACGGTGACTAAGTGTCTGCGGATTGTGATCAATCGTTTTGAGCCATGATTAACTAGCGAACCACACTTGACGGTGGAAAATGTTGTCAATGAAAATAAATTTGTTTAAAGAAGAAATATTTTTGAATGGAATAAATTATTTTAAAGTGATTTGGGAAAAATATGATTCGAATATTTAAATAAATAGATTTGAAATTTTGTTATAATTTTACTGATGCGGTATAATATTATTACTATAAACTTGAAATAGTTCATAAAAATAAGAAAATAATTTATTTCAAAGGAAAATTAAAATGTTTAAATACTTAAATAAATAGATTTGTATTATTGTTATAATTTTACTGATGCGGTATAGTTATTCCTATACTTTTAAAATAATTTACATAAAGATATTCAGTGCCTTTTTAAAATACTCCACTTATTAACCTTCTACTAAAAATAAATATCAAAGTCCTACCTTTACATTTTCTGAGCATTCTCAAATATATATTAAAATTTCTCACAGCTCTTAAAGGAACCTACATTTTATTGCTTTCCTTAACCTCGCCATCTTTAGCCTTACTTTCAAGTTAAACCATTCCTCAAGAATTTGTACCCCAAGCCCACTGCAACTAAGTAAATTCTTTCAACTCTCGGCAAAAGAAAAACATTTATATTTAATGAGTTGCCATGAAGTGATAAATATAATCCCAAAGTGGCACTCGTTCTTCTCCTTTTTTCTGCCTTCTGCCCGAACAGCCCACGACTGAAGGACTGCGTGTTAAATATTTATTTATGAACGAATGTCTGCGACCTTGGCTTGACCCCCGGCCCCCCTTTTCGCCATAAAAGCGATTTAATGTGGGTTGGTTAGATGATTTTAAAAATGCTTTTCATGTAATTGTAATTTCACTTAACGTAATTGACACGCGGTGGCCCCCACTCTAAATAAAAACGCACCGAATCAAGTTAATTTCAACTTAATTACGACCAAAGGAAAGTGAAAGAAAATTCCCTTAGCCATTACATTGTCTTGCAGCTTATCGAACTCGAAATTCTTTTAAAGGGAAAATTTATTGAGCTGCATTAAGTCGGGAATAATAATGGTAATAACAATAACAACAATGACCAGTGAAAGTTGCTTCGTATTTTATGGTAATTCTTTTTTGTTGGTAAATAAATGATGATTCAATGGCCATTTGGGTGCTAAATGCAAGGCCCTCGAGGTGCCGAGCTGCGATGCGCCATGATTACGATGATGATGATGATGATTGTCTCGTCTGGTTTAATATACGGTGGAATATATGCCTCGACACGCACAGACTTGGTGCCCCAGCCATCAGACATCGGATCGAATCGAAATCCAAATCCATTTCGTAGACCAGTTCATTGAGCGCGTTGAATTGGAAGCTGTCGGCGAGCTGTCAAAAGCGGTTGGTCAAAATGCCTGCTAGCCCGCATTGGCCTTTTTAGCCAGCCCCTGGGCCACCGTTATGACCTTAGCCTACCTATAAATCTACCTGCTGATTGCCGTACCCTACCTCCTAACCGAAAAATGAAAAGAAGCAAGTGCCATAAAACGCTGATGCTGCACATTTGCTTAATCCGGCGCGTGGTCTTTCCCAAAGTTCTTAATCCGGTTTCGAAAATCCTTTTGTTTTCGCTACATTTCAGCTACTAAGTGCAATTATAAAAGGATTATGCCATCTTTTGACCTGAGCGGCAGGAACCCTCGACCCACCGAGCATCCACTTTCGTTATGAATTACCTGGAAGTAGTTAAGTTTGTTGCAAAAAGTCTTTCGGGTCTTTCGGGAACTGCAGTTATGCTAATGATCCACATTTACATACGCATCTCGTGTGTCCCAGGCACACACATGCTTAAATTGCTGGTACTTTACGTTGATGTCACTCAGGTGCCTTACTTGGAAATGGTTTTTAAAATTCTTTTAGAGGTTCTACGCTGGAGGTTCCACGATGAGGTGCCCCCAAGAATTCTGTGGAATGGTCGGTGAAAGGTTTACTTTGGGCTAAATGCAATGAACAAATACAAGTTCTTGGGAATAATGCTAAGAATTTATGGGAATGCAACGCTGGGAATGCGGTGAGAAAAAGCTATTACAAAGGCAGAACAGAATATTCTTCAATTTGATAACATAACTCAAACATCTTGTTAGCACACATTTTTAAAGATAAATTAATAGATTCCTCATTTGTTAATGCTATAAACATACAAAATTATTTCCATGCCAATGGTAAGCCATTTTTGTTTTGTATTATTTAACTAAGAATTTTGTATGCTTGATATAACTATAGGAATATATTATGTTAATTAATTCAACAATATTTTGTATTCTTATGTTCATAATATATATTTCATTAAGTTCCTTTTAACATCATATTTATTTTCCTTCTCATTAAGAAGTTATTTTATCTATTAGGGATTATTAGGGATTCTATTTTTTTCAAATAATAAATTTTATAATATTTATATTTGAATATTTATTATATATTTTTCACTTACTTTGGTATAACAACATATAATATATTTTCATTAATGAACACAGTTCTAGAAATTCCGCCATCTGTTCGGCTTCTTAAATCCCTTCCTCTAAATTCTAATCCAGATCCAGAATATTCTGTACAGTTTTCCAGACAAGCTCGTGCGAGATGCACAACTGTATTTTCCCTTATTTGCTCCTGGAATCACTTTTACTTACCCTTTCCCTTTCTCCTTTCCTTGACATTAAGTGTAATAATGTCTGGTCAACCGAAAGCGAAGGCTTAAGATCCAAAATGGGGATTAGGAGGGATTAGGTAATGAAATATTTTGGCACAAATATTTACTGGGGAAGACAAGCAGCAACACTTGACCTGCTATGACCTGACCCAAAGTGACCTGTTTGCCAACAGGTAAATCGCAGGTAACAAATCGAAGGTCCAGTTAGATATATAAGAACCGCAACTAAGATTGTGAGGTTATCACTCGGCGACGAGAAGTCAAGGCGACAAGTAGTCTGTACTTTCACCCAGAAAATCTCTATAAAAAATCTCGAACAATGGAGAACGAAAGGATCCTGAAGCCCACTGTCACCTATCATCTGTTCTTGTATCGTGTGGAATTGGCCCGTCGAAATGCCCGGCAGCTGCGGCTTTCCCGCACCAAGATCGAGATCACCGACGAGCTCATCTCGAATACGGTGCGCAATCTGAAGACGTGCAGCATGGACGACCTGAAGGCGGTCAACCGGGAGCTTCTGTTCAAGCGGAAACTGCGGAGCAACGTGTCCAAGCTGAAAAAGGAGGCCAAGCGGCAGCGGCGCGAGGAGGAGAATCAACTGGAGTCGACAAAACAGGATTAGTTGCGAATCAATCAGGCCGCTTTGATTTATTGTATATATAGCTTGTGTAAATAAATACTTTTGATAAGACTTTTGCATTGAAAACGCTTTTGAAACTTGTTCGATTTAATGGTCCCAGGGAGGAGGCGAAAAAAACTGGTAGCTGATTCAGCTCGGCGCGGCTTAGAGCTTCTCGTTTGCATTGAACTGTGGATCCACTGGAAAAAATTGAGAAATTATTTGGGAATTAAAAAAAAATTGTTAAATTTTTTTTCCATTTAAAAAATTATTTTTTTATATTTTAATATAAAATTTTTTTTTTTTTTAATTTTAATTTGTGCTAAAATTAGCTTCATGTCACCGAGACTCACTTTGCTTTATATAGTACCATCGAATCACTTGCTTCCTAAATTTCTTTATATTTTTAAACATTTTCTCTCCGTGTAAAAATTAACGGCAAAAGCCAAGCAAAGTCACCAGAGATCCGCTCGAAAAAAGACCTCTGACAAGACCGCTGACCCAAACCAGTTGGAAACTTTATGATCGCTGCTTTTGTTATTTCTTCTTGACTTCTTTTTTCCCATTTTTTGTTTTTGCCAAACCAACTTAATTAGAAATTGCAAATGCAATTAACGCAAAAGCAAACGGCCAAATGCCAATGTTTTAATAAAATTTTAATTCGATATATATACATGTGTGTTCAGATATACGAAGATTGGCTGACACTGAGCGAACGCGATGGAAACCAAACAAAACTGGTTCGTTGCATAAATTAACGAAAAGGCAGCGGCAACAAAGTCAAAGAGTTAGGAAGTTGGCAAGGGGGCGGTGTGGGAGGAGTAGCAACAGTAAAACGAGAAGAAACAAAAAGTTAGCAACTTGCTAAAAGTCAGCGAAATAAATAAAAATCAGCCAACGTTAACAGACGTTTGGCCGAAACAGTTTTGTCTTTGTTTCGGCTTCCTTTTCCACCACCAAAAGTACGAGAGCTCTAGACAAATTTATTTCGTGACATTGTTCAATTTATGTGTGAGTCCGTAGAGCTCCTCGACAATGTTTTGTAATAAAACAAGCCCAGTTCATAGATCGCAACAGATGTCGCTGTTTTCGAGTTGCTGGCGCCAGCAACTCTCGAAATAATTGCGGCGATCATTCTTGCCTTTAATCCCATAAATCATAAGCTGTATAAAAGTTTTACTGTGGTTTTTTATGGTCTAGAAATCTTTTTAAAACCACATCAGATTTTAAAAAGGTCATACTGTATGGCTACTATATTATTTTATACAATGTTTTTTATTACAATATTTTATGTGTTTGCTTTAACCTCTGTTCAAAAGTCAGAATATAAAGTTATTTATGTTTATTAACAAGAATTATATTTTTTAATGTATCAAGATTCACATTTTTATTCAGATGACTAAAACATTACTCTTACACTCTTTTTTTGATAAATAATATAATATAATATTATTTTTAGTTTTGTACGGTTTAAAAAAAAACTTTAAAACGTTAATAATCCAAAATAATTCATTTTAGTTCCAAACTTTAATTTTCAGCAATATTTCATAATTCATCAAATTCTCGAGTTCAAGCAAATCAACAATTTTCATGCCTCTCTCTTTTGATTAGAATTCTCTTTCTCCGCCAATCACAAGTTGTTGGCTTCAATAATTCATTGTTTTTGCCGCCGTCACTGCTTTTGGCAACGATTATTGAAGGACAGGCGGGCTTAGAATCACGGACAACGGACAACAGACAACTTGAGGTTGCTGTTCTACTTGACAAATGGATTTCTGTGGCCTGACCCACGGCAACAAAAGCAACAAAATTCGCTGCGGCATAGGAAAATCATCAAATCACGACTTTGAGCTCTTTTGATTGACATGCACAAAAAAAGGAGCAAAAAGCGAGAGAACAAACATTAACAGCGGCAACAACTACCGCCGCCGTCTGATTGTTGTTCATAATTAAAGTCAGTCGGCCCGAGGCTGTTGGCAGTAAGAATCGCAAATTTCGCAATAATTCTTTGGCGTCACCAGAGTCGCCAGTCTCTCTCGAGGTGACAGAGAATGAATCTAGCCGTTCGAGCTTTAACCACCGAGGAATTATCTCACACACTTTGTACATAGGTGTGTGTCTATATACCACATTACCAATACGCCCCGTTAGCCAGAGCGCTTATTAACGCATAATTAGCATATTTAGTGTGCCTCGAAGATTGCATCCCGCTGAGTAATTGCTTCGATACCCTGCCTTAGTTTCGCTCGGATACAAGTGACATACTATGATTATTGGGCACTGAAAAAAATAAGTGTACCATATTGCATATTTTGTGAATTTTTATTACCTCTTTATCAAGCGAGATAGCTAAAATGTGGTTTTATGCCATTCGAACTTAAGATATTTGGTAGAGGCTAGGAACATTTGTAAACTCAAAATTAATATACCTAAAATTATATTTAATTATGTTCTAATGTGTTTGAAAGAAAAGGCAAGATAACATTTAAATTTTTATTAGAGAAATATACAAAAATGTGGTTTTTAGGTTATTCGAAATCTAGATTTTTTTAAAAGGTCAAAAATATATTTATACAAAATTAATTTATTTAAAAAATATATATATATATATGTTGTAAATATTAAATATATAATATATATTGCGTATTTCAATGTTGATGTGTGTTAATTGATATGTTATATCTAAAATCCTTTTATTTTATGCTTAGCATATATTTTATGTTCTTTAAGATAGTAAAGATATTTTTAGTTTTTCAGGATTAATGAACGTAGTTTTTTCAGGTTATTATTGAAACAATTAATTTTTCGAAGTGTGCCCATTTCAAGTTAAGCCTCATTTAGTGCCGCACTCTGTTACCATTGCCACGAACCAATTGACCAACCCACCAGGCCGCTACCCCTCCCCCTCCCCCTCAACTTGCCCCCTCAACCTGCCCCTCCACCATTTTGACCGCTCAGCTTGTACCGTTCACTTTGCGGGCAATTCAGTCGCCAACGCCAACAGTCGACAAAGGCAACACAACAACTACAAGAGCAACTAAGGCAACAATTGTCGCATTTGACATTTAGCTACAATTACTTTTTTCTTTTTGTTTTTGTTTAGCCGTCTTTCGTTTTTGCTTATATTTGGCATGACTACCCCCTTTTTGCATTTCCATAGCGAAACTTGTTATAAATTTATAAGATATGCACACACTCTTTTTTTCCCCTCCAACTTTTGTTTTCAAGGTGCTGCGGTCAATTAAATTGCGACAAAAATGTTTTTTCCTCGTCCATAGAAAACGGAAAAAACAGCTGACATGACCAGAGATTCGCTGGGTTATTTTTAGAAAGTCGATCACGTTTATGTGGGGGTAAATCGATTTCAGATTGTGCTTATATGGATATTAATAATAATTATTTGGAGGAGAAGGGTTTATAACATTTTGGTTCGGGTTTTCTCAGAGGAGTTTTGAAGAGGTAAAATAATTTAAATTAAAATTAATTTTAAAGTAAGTAAATAACTACAGTAGAAATAGATTTTTTTCACAAATGAACCTCTGTTTAAACTAAATATTTTCTCAAAGGAGTTTAGTTGAGGAATAATAAATAAACCTAAAGTGGATTTTAAAGTAAGTAACTAGTGAATGTATTTTAAATGAAATATTTAAAAAAAATAGTTTTATTTTTCCTATTTAATTTTTAAAATCACAAAACAAAGCTCTGTTTAAATTATCCTTTTCTGTTGGCATTTCCTTTGTTTGCTGCAACTGAAGTCTGGCCAAAACAGGCAACCTGATGCCCCTGTGACTTGCATTGTGTCTCGAAGGTGTGGCCATTGCACTTTTCCACATCCAACATCCAACGTTTATTCTGCAGTGGGCGTAATCACGAGGCCCACCAAACTGGAATCGGAATATTGTCTGTGCCTGTGTATGGGCTCCAAAAATCGACCACCAGTGAGCCTTTCATAACTTTTGGCATTTACAATATTTAATCATATTTTCGTGGGGACCGTCAGAAATGTCGTTCGAGCGTAACTTATGGATACTTTGTGGGCCTGCATCTCCATCTCCATCTGCATCTTTCTCTCGGCAATTTAACCGTTTTCATTTTTTATGCATGTGCATTGCATTTGTAGCTCATTTGCATTTGCGGTTGCTGGCGTCGTCATCCTTGTGCTGGGTGTCTGCCATGCAATTTGCTGCAGAAAACACAAAAAAAAATGAAAGAAAAATATTCACAAAAAATTGAACCGAACGACGAGTGCCAGGCGCCGAGCATTTGGCAGCATTAAATTTAATTTTATTAAAGAAAAAACTTTGCTCTCATATATGCATGTGTGTGGGAATTGCACAAATGACAACAGGCGCAAGTTGCTGCTGCTGTTGGTGTTGCTGCTGTTGTCGCCACATGTTGTTGACGTGCATGTTGCCGCGGTCCGCCTTTTGTTTTATGGTCGGTTGTATGTGCGGGTGTCTCTGCGAACTTCGATAAAGTTTTCCGTTTTCCGTTCTCCAAACGAGATTGAAATTGTAACAATTACGTTTATATACGATTCGCATCTTGCTCTTTGCACTTCCCAAACCAACGTTGCCGGTTGTCTTTTGTGGTCTTTACCGCTTCAAGAATTCAAGAAGCAAGCCTTTCAGTCCAGCATCTTAACCTGTTCGATGTTGTTGCATATTCATTTCGGCGCCCAAGGACATCGATGGCGAGAGTCATCATCATCAGTGGAACGGCAGCTGAAGAGGATTCGTAGAAATACACGATAAAATAAATAAATGAAATATTTAGAAAGATTTAAGAACAAGAAAAATATATAAAAAATAAAAGAAAATAAATAAAATTAAATATATATTTAAAAATATTTACAACCTCTGAACAATTTTTGTGTATAATTTTAAGAATTACCAGCATTTAATTGAACGGGAAAGGAATATGAATCGCTTACTTTGGGTTTAATTACTGAACAAGGGATTATTGTAAATCAGGTTTAAGCTCATCATTATTATAAAAAAGTTGTTAAAGAAAACAAGAAAAATATTCTTTTTTTTCCTCTGCATTGTCAGAAGAAGAAGCCGCTATATCGAAATACTTCTCATCATCATTTGCATATGTTACACTTTATTTATTGTTGCGGTTGTTGTGTTTTTCTCTCTGTTATTATTCGCGCATTGCATTACAAAGAAAATGGCGTTATGGTGTTATAGGTGCTGGAATACTGCGATGGCGTTGGGATGGTGGGGTGGCGAATGGGGACTGGGTGCAGAAGAGCAGATATAACTCATACGCAATGTTAACCTCGCTCTTTCTTGCCCGCATATTTATAGCAGTTACGTGAGACTTTGTTTATGTGACAATTGCTTTTTGTTTCTCAGTTCGGCTTCTGCTCACATGTGTGTTGTATTCATTTATTTTATTTCTTTCGGTTTTTGTTATAATTTTTTTGGGAGTTGTAATTTATGTCATTCGATTGTGCAAGAATTTTGCAAACATTTGCTGTTGGCACCTCAGCGTTCGCCTGATGAATGGGAAGCCTTTCAAGTTCTCGTTTGGAGTTAATTAATGTGGGCACTTAAAAAAAGAAATCACGATTGTTGGTTAACGAAAATTAAGCGTGTTTATTATTGTCGCAATTTTGAATACCTTTTTTTAATAACTGTTCAAAGAAAGATAGTTAACAAATCTTGTTATTTAACTTTAGACTTAACAATAACTTGACTTTTACTTAACTGTTACTTAACTTTAGCTTAACTTAAACTTCTAACTTAACTTCTTTATAAATTATATTACAAATTTAAAACATATTTTATTAGCCTTTTATAAATCCGGACTACAATATAGAAGGTAATAAACTTTTTGAATATTAGAAAATAAATAATGGTAGACTGCTCTTAGCTCCTAAATGATATGCCTCTACATTTTACCATTTTAAATGCTTAGTTTCCTTCGGAGTGATTATTTTGCCCTCGCATCGCCTTGTAATTGAATAGAACTCAGCCCCTTTTTTTCCCGACCAGATCATTATTGGCCAACAATCAGGGGAAATGAGAGGGGGAGCGAGGAGTCTTGGACAGTATCATTTTCGCATTTTGATGTCCGATTACAGGCGGCAACGCTAACTAGAGCAGCAACAATAGAAAAAAAGGTACAAAAGGCAGCAGAAGCAACAGAGGCAACAACTATTATGACAGCGACTGGCTGAAGCAAAAGCAATTTGTTGCACTCACTCAGATGCACAGATACATACGACTACCTACCAGATAGAATTGTATCTGTGAGAGACAACTCAATGCTCTTGGCTCTCTGCTGCTTTATATGTAACTATGAAAAATGGATCTGCTCCAGAAGATTTCAGTAATCTCGTTCGTCACACTTGGCCGCTCAAGTACAAATTTATGAAGACTCCGTCTCCGGACAGTCAGTCCACCCTTTTTCGACCATGTCCGAGTGGGTTTTATTAACTTGTTCTAGAGCTTCAAGAATGTCACGGTAGAGTGGCCAAAGTGTCAGTGGATAAGACATTCCAATAGCCCCCCGGTTATGGTTATGATGTAAGTTCAATAAATTTTCCATTGCAACAAGGCGGCAGACAGACAGACAATGGCACCCGGCAATCAATGTTGCCTCAGCCTCTCGGCTTTGGCTCATTTGCATGGCAATCTTTTGCGAAATCCCAGCTAAATGATTTCCCCCTTCTCTTCTCCTATCTTCTCTGTGAAGAAATGGGCGTGTTGTTGAAAGCGCAAAACAATTAATGTGATTGCGATGGGCTTAATGAACTTTGGTACAAAAAAAGTGAGAAAAAGGGAAAATCTGCGATTGTCTCCGATCGTTATCCCTTTCACATTCGATTTAGCATTTAACGATGCACGAAATCAGCCTCTCCGGCTGCCCATTTCCATTTCCACAGCGATTTCCACTTCCATCCCGACAATTTCCACACACATTTTTCAATTAATTAAACCAAAAATATTCCTGTTGCATCTCTTGTGCTTCCCTTTCGTCCGGGGCCTTTTTACAATTGACGTAAAATATAATTAAAATTGTTCATGTCAATACGCAAAGCGAAATCGGAGTCGAGGGGCCGGGAAAAAGGGGCACAAAAAGTCAACGCGATGCGACGCATTCAATCAATGCGTGGCAGACAAAATGCAAAATGCACTTTTATTGTATTTTAAAACAAATTGAAAAGCCAACAATTCGCTGTAGAAAAAAATCAGAAAGTGTGGGCGTGAGGCTGAAAATGCAAATACCAAATAGTTGAATGCTCTGTAGAAAATTGGTAAAAATGGCTTTGAAAGGAGAATTAGAATTTTTGTTAGCATGGAAAAAAAGTATTTTAATGTTTACTAATTGCAGACTATTAACTCTTCACAAAGATATTATTATTAAAAATGAAAACATATTTCTAAAGTCTTCGTTTAACCTTTTTTTCCTCACATCATGCCATAATCACCGCCCAAAAATGTTTCTACTGACCTCGATCCTCATCCATTCAAAAATTTAGCATGTTGCCCTGTCATATGATAATCAGAATTTATGGTTTAATTGTTGGATAATAGAGCAAAGAATTAATTCCCATGCTCCCAACACAAAGCCCATCATATGTCAGTTGATGGCAACAGTTTTTGGGTTAGGGTATTTTTCTGCATACATTGCTGTGTAATAATAAATATTTTGTTTGGCTTTGTTTATGTAGAGCTTCGCTTTTTGCGAATGCTTTATGCTGCTATATGCCATTTTTTGTTGCATTTAATCTTTCATTATTCTCGTTGCAGCTTTGATTTTTCACTCTTGTTGTCGTTGGCATGTAAATGGGCCAAAAAAAGGGCGGGCGTGGTTTTTGTCGCTGCATTTTTACGCCTGCCTAGCTTTTTACTTTCACCACCAACAAAAATGCAAAATTGTCAAACACAAATGTTTGTATGAATTTCAGTTTCGATTGGCCCCCGCAGCAAAATGATGAATATGATCAATGTCGAGCAATCGATAACCGATATGCAGCTGCAACGCAACCCCCCAAACTTCTTTTCACCTGCTGCCTTTCGCACAAAACGCGGCGTCAACATCATTATGGTGCTGCCTGATTTCTTTTGACGAAAGCGCAAAAATTTTCCTAATGATGCCGCGCAAATTCAACTGCAACTAACTGTTTGCAATACCCCCTCCATCCACCGATTTTCCACTGCAGTAATCTGGTCATGGCCAACGTGGATGATTGTTGACTTTTATGATTTCCATTTCTTAGCATTATTATGGACGTGTGGCAAATCAACAGCAAAACAGCAAATAGAAAACAGCAGCAGTAGCGGTAGCAGCAGCAGAGGTACGCAAAAAAAATCAATAGAAATCCCCCGGTTAGATGGAAACTCTCCCCCGTACATCTGTTCATCCGCTGTGCGTATGCCATAAATCGTAACAATAACTACTTGCCACTTGGCCAGACAACGGGCAGACATCGAAGTCGGATTCGTATTCGCATTCGCATTCGTATTCGTATTCCAATTCGGACTCAAAGTTGGACATGGACATGGATGTGGACGTGGACGTGGACATGGAGCCATGGACGCAGAAGGCGGCATACGATTTCACTTGACTGACAAACAGACATAAGCAAAGTGTTTGGCTTCGCTCGCACCACTCGCATCATGTTATCCCCATATCCCTCAAGTGACTTTCTAAGCGATTCCGAATGCCTGCAACATGAAAAATGTGGAGCGAAGGCAGCAGTGCAGCAGCAGCAGTAGCAAAAACAGCTCAATGCCATTATCATTGGGCATCATAGCCCCCAATTACTTGTAATATGCTGAGAGTACGTACTACGTACTATACATACTGCATGGCTTCATAAAACACCTGGAACTCGGGATCCTTGAGACTTTGGGGTACAATGTTTGGTATGCGAGCTTCGCTTTTGTGATTATTGGGATAATTTGCCTAGCCACGTGAATTATCTGCCATAAATCTGTAAACTACAGGTTTTATACAATGCTGTGCTGAATCTCGGGTTCTATTAGAGTTCATTGGATTATTTTTGGTATGCGAAATTCTGTGATGCTTGCGATTAAAGAAATCATTTCATCTTTATAGTTACCCTAAATTTATGATTAAACTTCCTTATTGCATAAATTAAGGAAAATTCCTTGGGGAAAGCCATTGGATCTCGGGATCCAAAAGATCTAAATTTTTAGCGAGATTTTATGATTAAACTTCTTTGTTGGGTACATTACGGTAAATTCCTTGGGAAAATCCAGTGGATCTCGGGATCTGAAAGAGTTTCCGGCATCAAACTTGGTATGTGAAGCTTTTTGCCCGGTATCTTTCGGTCGGAACACACATCTTTCACTTTGATAAGGTTGTTCGGGTCATTTATCCACCTCCCACCACATTCAACCCACCCGTCCTTCAACTCTTGTCCAGTGTTTCAGGGTAGTGTGCTCACAAATATTGTCCCACACAACTCATAAAAAGCCCATTTATAACTGTTAACTTGTACAAAAGTATTTACAGACGATTTAGCAGCTCACAGAATTACAGCCATCGCCACACAATTGCAATTGTTTATTTGTGTTTACTGCTCTCGCACCGCCCACTTTGCCACCCCCAACCCTTGCCCCTCCTCAATGAATTTAACCCCCCTCTTCACTGGCCTGCTTCTTCTGCTTTGGCAACTACTCCATCCATCTCCCTTTTGGTAGCAATAAAAAGTGTTGTTATTTGTACAATGTTGTTTGTGTGTGCCCGAGTGTGTTTTTTGTATTGTTTGCTATTATTATTGTTGCTATTATTACAGTTGTTGTTACATTGGTCGTTGTTTAGTGGCCAACACAGCTGCTGCTGACACGCAGAATTCAATGCAACAAAACGACGAAGAAGTGGAAGCCCAAGTGCAAAACAAAAGTAAAAAACAGAAAGAACAAATAAACCAGCAGTGGTAACAAAAATCATCGGGAGAACTTAAAAACGGGTAGCATCCAAAGTTTGCCATTGTCCCATGGCTGAATGAACCGAAAGAAGGGGGTATATGAACTTGCTAAGAGATGGGGCATTAAAGGGTTAATGATAACATTTGGGGAGGTGTAAAAAATGTAGCATTAATCACATCATTTTTAAAAGTGGAAAGAACAATTTATAAGATAACAAAGTAATTTCTAAAAAATGTATAAACCTTACGACAATGTTCACATGTGGGCATATTTTTTTTTTTCAATAAAAGTTTACTATTTGTTGATTTATTTGTAGTTTCACTTATTGTGTTACTGACTTGTTATGGAAAATAATTATTCCGCTTCTCTTATAATTTGCAACAATATGCTCAATGTTTTTATGACCAAACCGAAAAAAATACAACATATTTTTACATATTAACATAGGAAAACGTTCGAATATTAATTGCTTTTGGGCCAGTCTGATGAATAATTCTCAAGGCTTTTAGTGAGCCGAGCTTATGCCCTCATAATTAGTTAGGTACACAACATTAGAATGTGGAATAAGTTCTGAATTTTAAGCCTCTTAGGGACTTAACCATACACCTAATTATCGAAGCTATTACGAAAACGAATCGATAATGATAAATTAGAGAAGGTACCTAGTCCAACAGCTCAACAGCTTAAAACCTCATTACGAGTGGAAAACGCACATTAGAATTCCTCATTTAATTCAATATTTAAAAGAGCTTATTACTGAAGCCCATTACATCAATATAACAGCAGCAGTAGCTTAAATGTTATGAGCCCAAAAGAACATAGGGAAAATTCTGAATTCTGCAAAGAGTTAGTTTGCATTGTGCGTATTTGTTTTTTCTTTCGTTGCAACAATTACTGCAGCGTAAAATAAAGGAAAGGTAAACAAATGCACTTTATCTGCTGGCCAACAGAGTGCAGAGCAGCATTTATAGGTGGAAAATGGGTTATGAAAAACAATTTGAAAAGGTATTAAATTTATGTCAGTCGCCGCCGCCCCTCTGGGTTGTTGTAAAATTTGATATGCATGTATATGCGGAGAGCTGGTCGCTGTCAGCGGAATTTCTCATATTGATTTTGCTTTAAATAATAAAAACTCTTTTTTCCCCTCTTTGTTGCAGTGTGTGTGCAGCAGCAGCAGCAGCAGCGTTTAATGGCCAATGGATAAAGCGAGGTAAGTGAAACAAAAAGACAGAAGGGGAACGTTTTTGTAGCATTGCTTATTAAAAATAGCTGGCCGGGCAAAAAAAGAGTGAAGCTTAAAGTGCATGGACACAGAGACTGCGACTGCGACTGAGACACAGACGCAGTCACGAGGCTTGTTGTTGTATTTTTCAAGAATTGGGACAACAAGGCGCATAAATAACCGACATGCCAACAAAAAGAAGAAAAAGCCTGTAAAAAACTAAGCGAAACTCGCCAAGATACTGCACTTAGAATAGTAAACAAGCGATGGGGACTAGGGTTGATACACGGGGAGATTTTATTCATAGCATGTATGATATTATACTATGGAAACGGAAATGCTTGTTTCAAATCTGAGAAATAATTTATATTTCAATATATAGTCTTGGGGTTTCTCTTGCACTATTTCAATTTCATTAGTTCAGTGAATAAATATGTAAAAATATATCATGACTCTTGAAAAATATTTATAATAAAACTTAAAAAATCAAATTGTTTAATAATAAGTATCTCTAGTTTATATTTATGAATTTTTCGGAATTTATATATTTTTTTAGATTTTTATGTCAATCTCTTGCCGTATTTACTTCCCTTTTTTTGGGGCGCTCTTTTATTAGTATAGATTTTTCTTTCTGTGTGGGTGCAAGGAGCGAGTGTGTGTAAAGGAATTGCAACTAAATACGAGAGCTAAGATGAAACGCAATGCATCCCGCCCCCGTCTCCCGCCCCCCGCGGCATTTCCCCAACCCCCCTCCCACCACTCAATCCACAGTGGGAGCAAAAAGAAAGCGCACATACCGGTTTTCCGCGGCCCAGAGACGCTGCGAGTGCGAGTATAGTACACGGGGACAGGTTTATTTTCCCGTTGGGACTGTGTGACAAATCAAGCGAGAAGCGAGAGCGAAGACAACAACCGCGACCAGAAAAAAAATGCAGAGAAGACATAGCCTTCGTGCGCGAAAAACGTCAATGGCCAGGAAAATTCTGAGAGGGGGTGGGTGGAGAGGGTTGATAGGGAAAACTGTGTGCAAGAGGGACGTCGCACAGCTGCGACGCTCTGCGTAATGGCAGCAGGAAATTGAAAAAAGTTGCCGCGCGCTCACCTTTGGGCGGCTTCTGTTGCATTTCCTTGCCTGTTCTTGGCGCTTTTCTTTTCCACGAGGTATTCGAAAGAAAAGCGGGGTATATATTTTGTAGGCTTGCAACATAGTGGAAAAAGTTTTAAATCAAATGAAAAGAGATTTAATATTGTATTTGAAAATTAAGTTTCAACATTTTAGTTTTCAGTAAAAAACCAATTTAAATATAATATAGATTTTGTAACCCGAAATACTTTTAAAATTACCATATAATCTGTAAATACCCATAAAAAAAGCTTAGTTTTAATACCTATTATTTTTTGCATTCACCTTTATTTATGGTCTACACTTTATGATATTGACTAACAATTAACCATACAATAAAATGATTCCAAAAAATATTTGCTAACTTTCCAGCTGCCAGCTATATGAACAAATTGGATAATAAAAAACGCATATATTGCCGTATTTTCATAGTTGTTTTTGAAATGGAAATCCAATTACTTTTCGATCGATTAATGTTAGTAGGGAATGCCTAAAGCTGGGTATCTTTTAGTCGTTATTAGTTTGCCATTTTGCATTTTTTCATGTACTTGACAGTCGTTTCCACCTTAACCGCCTAGGAAAGAGTGTCAAAAGTCAAACACTCTTGCTTGTCTCAGCCCCGATCTTTTGAGTTGTGGTAGTCACACAGAGACACAGTTTTTTCGGTGATTTATGATACTTTACGTTGGCTGGCTAAAACTAGCTTTGAAGTCCCTGGCCTAGAATTGAAGGGAAACTATTGGAGAATTTTTCTCAAATCCTATAACTTAGTTTTAATAATTTCGTGCATTTATAGTGAATAAATTTTATATTTTCCCGAAGAAATGGAAAACGGGAGTTGTTTAATATTCATACTTTTATTTATTTGAATGGAAAGGTTTTTTAAGAACTATTTTTAGTTTTAATACTAGCTTTATAAAATAATTCATATATCGTTGTAAACTTGTAGTAGTCGTCTAATACTAAATAATATTTTTAGGAAAAAGCCTAAATGCCTCACTAAAATCTTTTATATCACAAACTATGTTCCTGAATTATTCCTTATTGCTTTCTGAAGAGAATATAATATTTATAAAGTATTTGAAGCCTGCGTCTCATAAGTCTAGATTTTCTCGTTTGCCTCTATGAGTTATAATACTCTTAATAATACTTAATATGGCTCGTAATTAATTAATTAATGACTTCCGCGTTCTGGTTGATAATACTCTATAGCTTGCCGATTTCCTGTAGAAACTTTCGCTTGCGTTTCTGCTGCTTCTCGAGCTGCCTTTGCATATTGCTGCGCAATCGGTCGCGGTACTCCCGTTCCCGGTCCAAGGCACTCATCTGCTGGGACGAGGCCTCCGCGTCGAACTCCAGGTCAAAGGCCGTCTCCCATTGGCGACGCTGCTGCAGCTGGATGAGCTCGTTTGTCAGCTGCAGCTTGGTGCTCGCTATCCGCATCATCTTGCGCTTGGGGCGACCCAACTCCCGTCGATGCAGATAGAGGGCATAGCTCACGGATTTCTCCGCCCGCTGGGAGTTGCCACTGTAGTAGTAGTTGTTGCTAGAATAGTCTGACATTTTCCTGAAAATATATATTCTGCCTTCTCGCTTCTTGAATGCTCTATGCAAATCGAAACGCTCTCGTCGCTGGTTTGAGGCCAAATGATGCAATCAGTGCGTGTGCGGGCGACTTTTAAGTCAGCCCAGGTAGATCGATCGATCAGGTGGGTTTCCCAGGCTGAAAAGTCCTTCTCAGGTATGCAAAAATCCTCAATTTATTGCTACATACTGTAACTGAAGAGCTCAATTAGCTAAGGGGCGGAAAGGGCGGCGGGATGGAGGTTGGGGTACCTGAACCCGAGTGCCTGAAGCTAATCTCGCGCCGCGACTTGAACTGATTACGTTTTCCAGCTCAGTTGTTGCCACCGGTGTCGTCGTCGCCAGCAGGCAGAATATCAGAAGAGAGAGCTCCCGGGTTCAATGCGAATGCAAATGCGCTTTGCATGTCGCCGCTAATTGGCATCAGTTGTCGATGCTACTGTTCTTTCGCTGCCACACGCTCGATTCCCTCGAGTCGCGATGCACTCTAGAAAAATACTAGTCCTAAGACAGCTCAGAGTAGGGGTATAAGAGTCTTCAGATCCCAATGGGAAAATATAATAGAATGTGAATGTAAAATTGTGCCTCTAAAGTTAAGGAAAGAAAGCTTGACCGATTTATGGCAATTTATTCTTTTGGGATTAGAAACAATATTTTTTGAAATTACTCTGCCTTTCTCTTTGGTTTTGCCTTTAAGCTAGGAAATTTCGAGATTTACGAGGTTATAAAATCCATAAACTTATTGGTTTTATGAAAACCTATAATTTTCTAATGACTTAGAGTATCCTGTATTAATCTGCTGAAATCTTTGAAGGGGGTCGCAGTTGCTAATAGCAAAATCACGATTTTATTTTATATTTAATACCGTGCCAATAATAGTATTGTTAATAACTTTGATCTTAAATAATAGCTTAAAAAATATAAAGTTTTAAAAATATTATTATTATTAGAAACAGTTTATTTTGTCGAGAAAAAATAGTAATTGTGAATTATTTTTGATACTTTTAATGGAAGAAATTTGGAAATTTTAAATTTTATATTTAAATTTAAATCATATTTTTAAATTTCGCAATTGTTGAAAATAATTTTTAAAATAAAGGCAAGATTAATTTTCTTGAAATGTAACGAACTAGGATTTCGTTAAAATTCTGCACGTTTTTATTCTCTAATTAAGCGCGGCAATAAGAAACAGCTTAATTTCCCAGAATAGAATAGAATACCTACGAAATCAGATTTTGTCTTTTTTTCAAGGTCTGATATATAATATATTTAATCCCAAGACTTCATTAATTATTCACAATTAGTTCTCCGTTTACTAGAGCATATTCTCGCTTTCAGACAATTTGTGTTAGTGTACCTATATATTCAGTTCTTTTTTCCCCAGCTGGACGTGACCCGCATGATTAATGAACGCCGTTATGCTTTTACGGCGAATATCGAAGCGGCCCTGCGAGTTATACGCGCTTAGTGTCCATGTCCATATCCATATGTGTGTAATGCGAGCGCATGCGTGGCTGCCTTTAGAGGTGTTGCATAAGTCGGCGCCATAAAGTGAACCGGCAGAAAAACAATAAAACACCAGCAAATTAGAAATTACCTTTGATGTGCAATACGCGGTAACGTAGATAACAAAAACTACGAAAAAGAAGAAAAAATGGTAACAAATTTACACACAATGGGCAGTTAGTCGGCTGTGTGGAAGGGGCATTGCCTTGTGGCAAATGTGCGTGGCATTACATCAGCGATTTCTTTTGGCCAACTCTGCCTCGGCGGCCTCATTAAGCCCGGGGTAAATCGGAACTGTAGTTGCCAAGCCGGGGTTAAATCGGAACTGCCAAAGGCGGTGAGGAAATGCTGCAGATATTACCAAGTGTTTTCCCTTTAGTTGAGGAAAAGCAACTGCTAATTAACCCACATGAGTCCAGAGTGTGAAGTGTGGAAATTGCTCTCCAGCTTTTCCAGTTCTCCGAATGCAAAAAAAAACGCTACAACTTTTGCAGTCCAGCTGCATTACAATGTTATCCAAATGACAATACGCAAAATGTATATATAGTATATCTCCCTAAAAAGTTTTCCGGGTGGGCGACAAATTTTGCAACTGGCAAAACTCCATCCATGTAACAACCAAAAAAAAATATCACACAGAACAAGAAAGGAAGCTAGTTTCGGCCAGCCGAAGCTTATATACCCTTGCAGATCATTCCTATTAATTTACAAATCGCAAAAATGTTAAATTTCCTATTATTTCTCTTATTTCCGATCGTTTCTATGGCAGCTATATGATATAGTAGTTCGATTTTGATAAAATTAAAATCGAAATTCGGAAATATTTAAAAAGAGTCATATCCCAGAGTAGAAGAGAATACAATAAAAACCAACGAAGCAATAATTTATTTCCTATTATATTCCCATTAATTTTTGGATCGTTTCTATGGCAGCTATATGATATAGTCGTCCGATTTTAAAAAAAATTTATTCGAAATTCAGAATTAGATAAAAAATGGCATTTCCAAAAGTAGGAGGCTCTAGGTTCAAAAACACCCAAGATAAATTTTTTTTGCATTTTTTCCCCCGATTATTCCTATGGGAGCTATATGATATAGTTGTCCGATCCGGCTCGTTCCGACTTATATACTACCTGCAATAGATAGAAGACTTTTGGGAAAGTTTTAGCCCGATAGCTTTAAAACTGAGAGACTAGTTTGCGTAGAAACAGACGGACAGACGGACGGACAGACGGACAGACGGACAGACGGACATGGCTAAATCGACTCGTCTAGTGATGCTGATCAAGAATATATATACTTTATGGGGTCGGAAACGTCTCCTTCACTGCGTTGCAAACTTCTGACTGAAATCATAATACCCTCTGCAAGGGTATAAAAATGTAACTATAACAAAAAGCAAACAAAAATGAGATGAAAAAGGAATACATTTTCCACATCAAAATGCACATAAATAATAAATGGAAGCAGCCAAACGACCAGAACAGGAACTCGGAACCTCAAACAAAAGCGAATCGAGATGCCCAGAATCGTGGCGAACTGAAAACTGAAACTGAAAACCGAGAACTGAAAACTGAAAACTGAAAAACAGCAAAAACAGAGAAAATGTTGGTCAGCAGAGGCGGAGCTTTTGTTTTTTCGGGACAATTGTTAATAATGAAAAGCGCTGGGCAAAAATTATGAAATTAATTTTCCAATTTTAATTATGCAACAGTTGCAACAGAGGCGCTCCTCAAAATGCAAATTGACTGGCACATGCAGAAAGTTGTGCTGAAGTGGGTGAGGAGTCGAGTCGAGAATCCCTTTTGCGGCTGCATTGCCCAGTGGATTACCCCACTCCACCTACCATTCAATTATGGCCAACACACAGATACACACACTCGCATGCAGGCACGCATCCGTGAGATTCTCGGTCCGCCGGGCTGCTGCTCAACTTTGATTAGAGTTAAGCCCTAAATTAGTTGCTGCCGTTGGCCGCGTTGATGGCACGACCTTTGGGCCGCGTTAATGCTTCCTCTTTGGTTAGTGGGTAGTGGGAATGGGCCTCTCGATGAAGTCATCGAGATGGCAACGGATATGGAGTGGGCAGCTCAGATTTTACATTGATATATGAACTTAAGCCCAAGATGGGAAAAACTTCCTAAGAAAAATTGATTGCGATGTGAATTTGTTTACCTTAAAAAATATACAGATTTATCAAGTTTATCTATAGTTAAAAGTTATCAAAAAATAATATTCTGTAGAAAGTATTATTCTTTTCTCGCCAAGGGATTCCTAAGATCGCAAAAAAAAACTCCATTAGGAAATTATATATTATTTTGGGGTACAATAAAATACAAAACATGCTAATTTAATAAGTCTACATTTATTTTTCATACTTTATTTTTTTTAATTGTAGTGATTTGGTAGTTTCCTAAAATAAATAGTATTTATTCATTTATTTATTTTTAAGGTTAATTTTGTTCTAACATTTTTTAAAATGTACTAAATGCATTTAAATTTAAACTTTTAACTGTTTTACATTTTAATTCAGATTTATTTAAATGTATCTTTTGTATTTTATCTTGTTATATATTTTACATTTAATATTTAATGACAGTACTTCAGAGTTTAATGTAAGGTATAATTCAATTTTGATACCAAATTCTGTAACTCTTTAAAGTAATAAAATCACAGCCTTAAGTATATATTTAAATATTATTTTCTTTGGTTCTTTCCTTCAAAATCCTTCCATTTTCGCATGCTTTTAAAGGTATCCCTCTGTCGGATGTGGTTAATCCAGTTCAAGTGGACTTTTGGGTCACAGATTGGGATGTCGTTAGGGCCGCAAACACACAAATTCGCAATCCAATCCAATCCAATCCAATCCGGCGTAAACAATTCGAGTGTTAATCGTTTCAATTCCGCATCCGCCGGCGGACAAGGCCGAGAACAACAGCAACAACAATGGCCGGAACAAATCTGGACGGAAGAGCTAGAGCGGCACTTCCGAAACTTAGTTGATACCAACTTATTAGCGAACACCGTTTAATGGGCCCAATTAATGTCAACCAAGTTGGCGGCGTGTTTGGCCAGTGATTTCTGGGCGATTTTCTGTGGGCGCCTTTGGGCCAACGCGAGTGAAATTCGGTCGAAACGAAACGAAAGTTTTCGCTGGCCATTGATTGCCCCGCTTCGCTGCACGCGAACAAAATAAAGCCAAAGTCCGCATCGGCAAAACTTTTTCGGATTGAACATTTGTAGAAATGCATAAAAATTAATTAACAAGCAGATGCCGCCGCTTCAGTTTTTTGGCTAAAAATTATTATTAGCCATTGCGAAGCTGGTTGGAAAAATTAAAGCAGAAGCAGAAGCAAAAGCATAAGAATTTTTAATTGGCTTTTCTGCTTCATCTTCTCCCCGGCTATTGTTGCTATTATTCTTCTGTTGTATTTGTTGTGTTTCCTACTCAATGCCGTCGTCATCGTCGACTTCTCGCACATTTAAGCCTAATTAACTTTCTACTTAGAGCTCAGTTTTCATCTTCTCACTGCCGAGGAGAGTGGGCTGCACTGGACGAAAACTAGGAGTATAGGATAATTTAAAAGGTATTTTGATTTTTATAAAATTAATAATTAAGTGATAAACAAAATAATAACACATATTAACCTTAAATAACCGTTTAAACTATTTTAAAATATTGTTAAAAATATACTTAAAAATAAAAATGGTTTTAAATTTGTTTTAAATATTGTTTATTTATTTTTTTAATATAATAATTGTAAATAGACAATTAGTAAATAATCTAAAACTGTATATTGCGTTTATGTTACTTATTATATTTCTTATCATTTTATTAAGCTTCAATCATAGAATTTTGGAATTATTTTAAAATTAATTAGATAAATGTTAATGAAATGTAAAATTAAATTACATAAATTGTGAGTTAATAGAATTTAAAGCATTTTGAGCTAGTATATCACAGTTTTTCATAACTTTTTAGTGTAGGCCTTCTTCTTCTGAATTCGCTTCATTCCTTGGCTTTGGCTTTCCGTGCATTCTGCATTGTTGGCTTTTTGTTTTAGCCCCTTTCGTCCCGTTGTTGTACTTCATTGTGCTGGCCGCCTTTTGGTGCTTTTTAGCTGCTTTTTTAGCTTTTTCTACTTTTGCACTGCGTCAACTTCTAATTTCATTTGAAGCCTCCGCTGTTGGCTTTGATGACGATGCCAGGGCCAAGCGCAGAACTTGCTTTTTCTACTGGTGCTACTGCTACTACTGATGCTCGAACGTGGCTAACAAGGTGAAAAGTAGGTGAATGTTAAGCAGCGGCACCAACAATGTTGGGAAAAACAAAAGAAAAATGGCAACAACACCAACAATGACAAAGAGTAAACAACATTTAGCGAAAGAGTAGAGTGGAGTGGTGGAAAAAAAAACAAGACGACACATAAACAAAACAACAAAGGCAGAAGACAAAACGTGCCAAAAAAGGGTTAGAGCCAAAAACAAAAGACAAACAAACAAACATATTAACGTAAAATGTTGTTGGCCCGCCGATGTTGCCGCTGTACATGTTGCTGTTGCTGTTGCTGATGGCACCGATAAGTTGCTGCTGCTGCTGACTGCTGGCTGCTCCGGCAACAGCAACTCAGTCTAAAGTCTGGGATCTCGAATATAGTATCTACGGAATTTTCATCTTGCCCCCAACTCAACCGGAAGTGCACATTAAGTGTTTTTAATTTCCAGTTTCGCACAACTTGAGAACTGTTTGCAAAAGAAAAGCGAAAGGCGCGGGCGTGAATGGAAAGTGTTACTGTCGCTGTCTTGGCCTCGCACAAATCATTTTGGCCCATTCTTAAAGCTGTCAAAAGGAAACTTGTGAATCGCTGACAACAGAAGGGCACTGAGAGAAAAACGATGACAAGGGATATTTTATGCGGGTAAATGTAAAATGGAGATATTAATAAAGAAAATTTGACAGTATAAATAATGGTAAATTTACACTTTTCTTACATGTTTCTTAATATATAAAAACATAAATAAATTTATTTATAAAGAAAACAAGAAAGATATAAATTTAAGTAAATTAACATATTTCTTAATAAATAAAATAAAAATAAATTCCTTTATAAATCCATTTTAAATCATGACACCCATATATGAATAATATAAAGAATTTCCAAAGTAACCCGTTTGATTTTAGATTTTTTAACTATTATACCAAAAAAATGATAAAACTGTTAGATTTGATTTTAGGAATATTTTGATAATTAATAAAATATTTAGCTTTAGTACTTATGAATTTTTATATATTTGTTTTGCCTAAGTGTAATAGACTTTTGAAAGCGCGTCTTTTAGATTTTTATCAATAATTTAAACAATATCCAAGGACTGAATACGAGCATGAGTTTTGTCAGCTGTAATGAAAAGCTCTCTGACCTTGAAAGACGATGCCAGGGAAGAAGATAATCCACTGCTGAAATCGCGTGCAGTTATGATGCATTTAATTTCGAGATACAGAGATACAGACAAAGTCGCACAATTTTCCTCTTCCCTAAAAAGTACAATAGATGGTGAGAGATTTGCAGCAAAATGAAGGAAAATAAACGCAACAACTTCCATTTTTAAAGCGAGCATGTGTGAGAGTTCACGGGCTGTGTGTTAAGCATTTTTTGCTGCGCATTGTGTTTCAGTCTGCCAAGCTTACTTTTTATTTTATATTTTTTTAAGTTTTGGCAACGGGGTGAAGCAAAAAGCTTTACAAAACATTTTCGTGTGAAAATTTTGATTAAACCTTCGCTGGCGCAGAACTCAATTCGTTTTTACATAATGATCGGATTTAACGCAAAAATTTAATTACTATTTTTGCTCGCCCTGTCTGTCGCTGACTTTGACATTAATCATCTTTTGTAGTCTGTATGTTGACTGGCCGTGAAGTGTTAGCCAGCTGATGAGCCACTAACTAACGGACATGGGCAAACAGATTTAAAAACAATTTACTAAGCAAATGTGCATCTAACTGCATTTGCCGAACGCCACTTGAATTATTCATGGATGAGAGCCCGCAGGCATTGTGCGTTCTAAGTGCACTGGAAAATAAAAGGGTTGTTAGGGAAAAGTAAGAAATTAAATTGAATTTAAATTAATTTAATATTTTATTTCATTTTCTTTAAATTCTATTACATTTTATTTTTTCTCTACCTTACAAATTTTATGGAATTTTTATAAGGTACATTTTTTCTGTATTTTCCATAGTTTTTTACACATTTTGATTGATAACTGTAAACAGCAAGCTTAAATCGTGAACAGCTTACTTCCACGATTAAAAAATTGCGAATAAATGGATTAATAAAAATAAAATAAATTAAATCGATGCAATGAAACACCGCTAGTGATGAAATGTGATTTATGTTGGATTTTAATAGCTGAAATATTTAACCCTATATTATTATTATCCTCCAGAAACTTATTGAAATTAAGTAATATAACCTTTTAAAAACCTGTACTTTTTTCCTGTGTGAAATGAAGTGCAGCTCTATACGCGCTTTTTCCAATTTTAACGATTCAGTGAAAATGTCACATAGATTACGTGACTTTGATGCGATTGACATAGTGGCGAGATTTATGCGTGTCCCGCGTCTGGCAGGTGGGCGTGGTCAGGTGGGCTTGGTTTTTCGGCCCTCACGAACGTGTGTTGCCTGAAATTACAACGGATCCAAAACGAAAAGGAGAAAAAACCAGGGAACCAGCGCCCACAACTAATTTGAATGCCTCGGCGTGTGTGTGCTGTGTGTTTGTTAGCCAGTTAGTTTGAAGAGACAGTGAGGAAAAAGTGAGTGAGTGAAAGATCACGACCAAAAAGTTGGCAGCGAAGGCGGCACATGAAAGTTTACGACGTCGCATCAACAAAATGGGCAAAAATTGTTGGGCACACTGTGTTGCTATCTTTCGCTTTTTTTTGTTTGTTTTTTGTTTGCCAACGTCGAAACTTAATGGCCAAAGAAAAGCGAAACTGGCTGAGGAAAAAAGTGAAAACCTTAACCTTAAGTGGGCGCGGGCTGGCAAGAATTCTTTAATCGCCGCGTGAAATGGGGAAAGAGTGGGTTTGAGTGGTAGAATCACTGGATTTAATGGTTGTCAATGATTGGCAAATGCAAAAAATATTTACTTTCTTTAAATATCTATCTATTAGTTTTTTAAATTTTATTGGGTATTTTTTTAAACCAATTTATAAGAAGAAAAACATTTACAATGGTTTTCTTGTTAAAGCTAATACTAATACATTCTAAATTATTCATTTATTAATTTATTAAGAATATTTGTATAACCAATATGAAAAAACTGATATATTTACAACATTTTCTTCTTGATGCAAATAAAAATAGCTTCTAAAAGACAGTCAACTCTTGAAATTAATCGGTTTAAAGACAAGTTAGAATTTCAGAATCCTTAGAGGTGCACACTAATATGTACAAAGTCCTATTTCTTGTTTCCCCCTTTTGTTAACCGATATCCATACTTCAGCATACTTCATATGCTGTTAATCCCAAGTTTTAAGCCCAAACAATTTTTTAGCGTTTTCTTCTGCTTGTCTGAGTGTTTAATATAATATCCCGAGAGTTTTTGTGTTTTTTTTGTGGCCACCGTGCATTTCTAAGTCTTCCATTTCCGCTGTGAACAGGTGCAGAGGTCTTTACCTTTTCTTTCTTTGTCTCTACCAACCATCCGAAAGGTTCTTCCGCTGACTTTGTAAACGGTATTTGTATTCCATTACGGCGGGGTTTGTTTTTCGCTATTCAATTTGTCGCCGGCATTTGACTAATTTCCTTTCTCAGCAATGCAAAGAATTGCAAATGTTGAGCATACGCAGTGGTGTACATGTGCACCCCACCCAAATATTTTAATATGCAGCGTTTTGTTGAACCATTTGCAACATTCTTGTAGCTGCCACCCACTCACTCTTACACTCGTTCACTTGCTCGCTTATTCATTCATTCATTTATTCGTTGCACTCGTGCAACTTTCATTCATTGAAAATGCTGGGAGAGGAAAATCGTAAATAAAAAGCGCAAAGGCTGAAAAATAAAGCACTCGACATGTACATGTACTCCTTCTGCCGCCCACTTAGACAGACCCAGACCAGACTCAGCTACAGATACAGATACGAAACCAGATATATACATGTATATAGCCGTAGCCATAGATACAGATACATCTGCAGCTACAGACATTCTTTTAGCCCGGCAGCAGTAGAGGAGCATTTTTCTGCACAATTTATGTCCTTTAATGAAAATGCTAAAAAGAAATAAAAGAAATATAAGCGCAGGGTGGAAATAAAAAATGTTAAATCAAAAAGAAAAGCAAGAAAAATGGCGCTCAGCACGCTAATAACTTTTCAAAAGGAAATGTGCAACATACAGATACATATATATTTATTCAGACCAGAGGGCCATAAGTTACAGCAAGTGTTGGCCCTTTTTCGTAGGGCCCCTTACCAAATTAGTCTGCAATTTGTAAAAACATTATGGAGGGGGAACTTTGCTTTTGGGCATTTGCGGCTTTAAACTCTGCCCCAGACATTGGTCAGCCAATTTGCCTTTTTGCCTTGGCTAATTATATATCATTGGCGGCGGCGCACACATGCTGGGCCTGGTCACCATTAGTCAAAAGGGAAAAAGATATAAAAATGAAATGAAAAAAAAATTACAGGCCACCAATTAGCTCGGTTACTGCAATCACCGAAAGCTCCGAGGTTCACATTAAATTAATTTGAGCTTCCCAAATACCCGATTCCAAGTACCTGCATACATACCATACTATTATTTGCCATTATTAGTTTTACGACTTTGTCTAAAACATTTCACGGCTTAGACAGACGACCGAAACAAAAGCCAAATCCATTAACGAAATTGAAAAGAACGGGGAATCGAGCTTTGGCTGGACACAAAAGCCGATAATACTGGGGCCCAAACGGTATCTTCACTTGGCCAGCAGCTTCAGAGTCATTGTCCCAGCATTTTGCTTGATGTCCGCCATTTCCTTTGAAATTAGTCCGCTCTAAACTGAAATTAGTTGTTTCTCGGCTTAAATTCACATTGAATTAATTCAATTGCGGCAAAAAGAGCGGAAAGTCGAGCCGTTTGAACGGCCTTTAACTGCAGATGATTAAAAAATTAATTATGGTAAATTTGTTAGAGACTAATCTAGGGTTTCGTTTTGACTTTCTACTTGTATTTATAACTTTTTTTTGGTGAGAAATGCAAAACTACATTCCATTGTGTTCTCTGAGTAGTTAGGGGAAAGACAGCGTGACTTTACTCAAATTAGAGTTGGTTATCTTGAATTTAAAATTAAGAGAAAATATTTAAATGAAAATGTTATGTCATAAAATACAAATTCATCAAAATAAATATAACTACTTTTATATTTTTTTAATAATATAATTTTTCTGTATTATCTGTATTATTTTCCTATATCTTTTAAACGAAACAAACCTTCGTTTATATTTCTTTTAGACCCAATACTTAGGTAAGCCTTCTTTTTATCTGCACCACAATATCAGCCTGCTCTCTTGTTATTTACCCATTTTTTTCAAACCACTATCTTAGGTTCGATATTTAACTACTACTTACGTGAACGATCGTTACATTTTATTTACCGAAACTATAAACCAAAAAGAAAAAAGCCAGCAAAGGTCGGCAAAAAACAGTAAAACAGGCGATACAAAAAGTTTGCCAAAGTAATTGAAAAGCTGAACAAGCAAACTTAAAAAGCGGAAGCCACTTGCAAGCCAAACTGAACAATAGGTGAAGACAAAAAAAACTGAATCTAAAAAACGGCTCATTTTTCAAGTATTTCATTATCTTGACAAAACACAAAAAAAAGTGCCAGCTCACTGAAACGAACTGAAAAACACAGAGGCGAACCGATCTATATTTGGCCACGGCTCTTTTAAACCACATAACAAACACCTAATTGCCCGTGGGGTCAGCAGACCAGACATATAGAGAAGGTAACGCCATCATCTTTTTATAGCCCACAAACATCTTGACACAATCGATTGGGTCGGTCGTTGTGGAGTCACAATTATCGACTGACATTGATATCTGATGTGATTTTGTATGCATTTCTAGCCTTTTGGCCACGCTCATAATTGTGTATTTGTTGCGGTCCCCGGACAGTTATTATTTAAGCTTAGTTTGTCTCTCTGTGATAAAGACAAATACGAAACGCAACTCGATTCAAGTTTAGTTCGACTTTAGCCTTGACTCTTGAGCTGCTTGGCCGCTTGACTTGGCTTTTGTTGTGTTATTGATTTCGAGGCAGGCACACACAAGAAAAAATGCGCAACAATGGGAAATAATTGATCACGTTCATGGTCCAATTTGGCAGGAGTTCAGTGGGTTTGGCAGCGCAGAGGGTTTATATGGGGGTTTTTCATCTGCTCAGGGTTGCATTCTGCGGGTAAATAAGTTTTGAGCCTTCGCCCGGTTACCAGATGCCAAGAACTTTGACAGCAGCTTTTCTTTGTCTTGATTGCTGAGGAAGAAATTCTAGTCTAGGCTTTAAAAAATTAGCATTTCATTTTATAAATATTTAATAAGTTAAGAAATGGTTATACAGTTATAAAATATATTTCAAAGCGTGAAATTAAATTAAATACCTTTCAAAGTTATTAATGATTCAGATCAATTTGAATGGGATGATATACAATGGTTTTAAAATCAACCGTATTTCTAATTAATATTTAAATTTAAACTTATAAGGCATTAAAATGTAAATTAATCATAATCAGGACTTAATTATCCGAGGTTCTAAAATCAGCTCACGTTTAATTCCAAATTATTCCAAATAATTTCCAAAAGTAATTTTGTATATAAATCGATGCCATAATTTTTCAGAGGTTGATTACAAATAGAGCATTCAAGTTAAGAAGTTGACATTATCAACTGCAGTTGCATTCCAAATATATTTAAGAAGCGAGTAGCAAGAATTTTAAGCCGATTACTAAGAGCTATTAAGAATCGCTTGCGGTTGTACAATTTCTTTGTTTCCACAACCATTTAAAAGCAACTGCAATGTCTAAACGGAAGTTTCGTTTGGGACTCGTCGGCTATTGACCAACTTTTTTTCTCCCGGTGGGTTATTATTTGTTTCATTTTTTGTTTTACGGTGTTTGCCTCGGCAATTAAGAACGCTCAAAAGGAGCTACACGAGAAACCCGAGAGCTGGGCCAGCTGTCTGTCTCCTTTGGTTATTGTGGCAGCTCCGCTCCGGCAGCCTCATCAATGTCGGAAACTTCATCATAACCCCGGGCGACGTGAGATGGTGAGAGGGTGCAACTTTATAAGAAAGCCCCTCCCCCGAAAGAAACCCCTTCCCCTGTTCTCTTCTCACGGCGTTCTGCTTCCGCATATGCTTCATAAACTTGCCATCTTGCATTGGCCTATAAACCGAAAGTAACACGCTCACACAGATACAACACACACAAATGTGTGCAAAGGCAGACATTTAAGACGAGTTCCCGTTCCCTGGTACCCTCTTCCATTTTCAGATGCCCCCGTAACGCCCCTATTTCTACCACTTTTTAGCAGGCGTTGACTGGAAGCCGCAAGAAAAAAATATTTGACCTACATCAAGTTTTCAAGTTGCTTGTTTGTGTTTCGTCTTCTTCTTCTTGTTTTCGCCTCGTCTTTCTTTTTTTAGTCAGAGAGGCTTCTTCATCGCCATCATCATCATCATACAAGCTCATCATCATCATCATCATCTTGTTGCCACGCTTTATTTCTGCCTTTACCGGCTTTTGCCTTGTTGTTGCTCTTTTCAAACCACAATATTTGCGCATATTTGGTCAACTGCATTTTCTTTCTTCCCTCTCTTTCTAGTCAGCCTATACCCCTCTCGTTCACTCTTCTGCTAGCTGTCTCTGTCTATCCGCCTGGGCCTTGATTGTTTTCAATTTGGTACGGCATTTTCATTAATTTTTCAACATCTTGTGTGTATGTCAGTGTGTCGACGATGTCTTACCTTCCTCCACTCCACTCCGCCCACGCATAAAATATTGAAAGACATTCTGCAGGCAGTTTGGTGATGACCAGCCAAAGAAATATCCACAACATCTCCACAGCAGAAGCATCATCATCAACATGGACAATGTCACTGGGGAAAAACTACACTAAATATACGTTTTTTAGATGGTTGCAATCAAATGATTCATTTAAAATAGGAAAAACAGAGCAAAAATTTAGAAATATAAAATATAAAAATATATAAAAAAATATTTAAATTTATATGTTGACAGGAACAAATAATTCATTTTCCATTTTTGTTTTAAATTATTGTTTAAAAAAATTATATTATTATTTTTTTCTATTATATAAATTAAATATTTAGGTAAACGTTGTCCTAATGGCTTATTTTATTCATAGCTAGTCTACAAAAACATAAAATAAAAACCCATATCAACGTTATATGGCATAAGAGGTTCTTCAAATATCTTCTTGTTATTTCCTTACATATGTTCCCAGTGCAAAATACACTTTGTAGTATTCTTTTTCCCTAGCTCACTCAAACTTTGTCCAAGTCTGCCATTCAGTCACGCACTCCACCCCGCCCACATGCTCACATCTTTCCCTGATTCATAAAAAATTTGAATTTATTTCGGGGCTAACATTTTTGTTGTCTCTTGTTTTTCGGTTTCGCTTTTATAGTAGAATTTACATATTGGGCCGAGGGCTGCAGTGGCTGTAAAATTGCAATGGTGGCTGCCAGGTTGGCAGGCCAACTGTTTTTCCAGTGAATTTTTCATTACGGGAAAATGCTTACAAATTTAAAGTGAATTTTTAGCTTAATAGAGGATAATTTTAGCGTTTTGTTCACAGTTACATTGGCAGTGGGTGGGGTTTCCGCATTTAAAGGTGCCCTGCGGCTTTCGACTGAGGGAGCTTAATGTACAGCTATAGATAACAAAATGGGAAATTTTAAGAAATTTTAAAGAAAATAAATTGTTTACATGAAATGGTGAAATGGGATAATTATCCAGACATAAAAACAAAATATTTGTATTTATTTAAAATGATAAGATAATATTTTAAAATCAATAGAAACCTTATGTACATTTTAGTTCAATTATTTTACAGATACTATCCTTACGAATTTATTTTTATAAATGTTATTTGTTGATATGCAAATTAAATTTGTTTGTAAACTGTGGGGTACACGTTTCTTTTGTTATCAGTATGTTTAAATAGAGAAAAGAGCTTGCTTAATTTTTCCGACCTATTTGTTTGACCATTGTTGTTACACCCTGTTTTATAACCGCCGGATTGAACGTGCAAGACTGCCAAATTTAAACGAGGCCTGCAGGGGGCACCTTTGGCTTGAGGTTCAGTCTCAGTTTCAGTTTCGGCATCACCATCGCCATCGACCGCAGCCTGAGTTTCCATTTCCATTTCCACTTGGCTTCACACTGGTCATAGATCGCTGTTGGGCGTGGGTGCTTTGCAGGGGTAGTGGGATTGTACGAATGCGAATGCGCTCCACTGCACGGATCCAAACACAAACACAGTCTCGGATGCAAATCACTTGCGAAAGGCGGGGAGACTGGCTGCTTGCCTCATGCAAATGAGCGCAAAATTAAATAATTAAACCAACGCCGGTCCAGTCGGACAAACGGACAAGCGGACAAACGGACAAACGACGGATAGACAATCATGACTCGACTCTCGACTCTCTCAGTTTCGAAGTCCAAGTCTCGCAGCTTGCGAGCTGCAACTGTTGCACAAAGCCCGAAACTGGCACAGCAACTTTTTCTTTGAGCCAGAGTCCGAGACGGACTTGCAGCGTTTCTTTCGCATGTGGAGCGTTAATGAATTGCCATAGCGGAGAGGGGCACTGAAAAAAATAGAGCATTTTTAAAGAAATTTAATCTAAATTACATAAAAAATCAAACTGCAGTGTAAGGGTTGTATTTACCAATTTTTTCAAGAGCTTCAAAATATGTATTTATTAATTAATTATTCAAATTATTGAGATATCATAAAAGAGGAAAGAAACATGAAGTTAATTTTCTAAAGAATATCACAACATCAAAAAAATTGAACATAATTTATTATTTTAATTTAAATCTAAGGGGTCTGCTGAATTTATTCAAGGCCACGCAAGAAATAATCTTTGTATTTAGAAAGCTTAATATTATTAAAAATCTCCAAAAAGGATACAAAGAAGAAATGAAAATTTTCTTAGGGATTTTTAAAAACATAGACCAAAAATTATTATTTTAATCTGTAATCTGTTGATTTTTTAACGCCACACATTTTAAACTAAAATAATAATAACCTAGAAGCAAAATTAAATTAAACAGCATAATAATAAATATTCTTTTAATTCTACATAGAAAACTAGATTTTCTTTCAATATTACCCACCAGAATATTTTTTGCCATGCAATCACAGAGCCTGAATGCGAGATCTGCCGCCGCATTAGGGTGCCGTGAACCGGATGGGAATGGTATGGAATCGCGGCGGCAACTCGACTTGGCAATTAAAAGCGGCCAATTGTCGCCTAAGTTGGCCAATGTCCACAATGCGGCCCGAGAAAAGTCTGGCTGTGGATGTGGTTGTGGCGGTGGCGATTGCAAATCATTAATATATTAACATTTAATGCTGACTGCACTCGGTGATCGAGTTGGCCCACTTGGGTGTCATTCAACCGGATCGCTCCCAAAATCGCTCATACGCCCAGTGAGTCACACTCCGATTTTACCACCCCGAAAACGAAACTCTTGCTGATTTTTCGCATATCAGTGCTAAAAACGTTTACTTTACTCAAACAATTTCTCTCTTCTTTTCGTTTCAGGTTAGTAGGACAGAACGAGAAAAACTTTGAACAAAAATAACAGAAAAATACTGTGACTCGAGGCGTCTTAGGTTCACTCCAGGTAATTGTTTATAATTGGAATTATACAGCGATTTGCTGTGAAATTCGAGTTCAGTTTCAGTTCAGTTCGAGTTCAGTTAAAGCGACAGGCAAATTGCCAGAACAGGAACAACAATTCTGTGCCGGTTTTTATGGCAAAGCTAAAGAAAAAGTGCCGGAAATAATTGTCTTAAGTAGTTTGAACTTTGCGCATAAAAAAAACGGCAAAAGAAAGACTGGCTAACAACTAAATGAATCGCTTTCAATGTTCTACAAGTCGAGCCAGTAATTTTCGTGTCAGAGACATCAGTTAGCGGATTTCGAGGTCATCAAAATTATTTACAGCAAATTAAATATAGTATATAAACCTAAGTACCTGTACTTTCTCTTAAAAATAACCAACGATATTTTTTGAGTGATCTCGATCACTGGCGAAACATTATCATAATTAGAAATGAAAGTAAAATCTGTGGCAAACTGTGCGTGGGGCCATGACCAGGCATAAAGTTAAACAAAATATTCACTCCACTTCTTGTGGATTGGCCATGATGGAGCACAAAAAAGTCAAGCAAACAAAAATGTTAAAAAATATAAATAAACAAATCAAATGGCAGTGGAAGGGGAAAAACTGTAAGAGCTTTTTTGAGCGCGTTCTTGAAATTTCAATTCGGTGAATAGTCAATTTTGCACAGTAGCCAGTATACACATATATTTCCATACAACCGAGAGTATATGTAAATATACTCGGACGTACGTTCAAAGTCATAATCGATGACTCCCCAAAGTGCGCGGACCAACTTCGACTCGAACTCAACTCACTTTCTAAAAATGAGTTCAGTTCAATAACAATTTTTGCGCCTGACAGATGAAAAAATTCAGTTTGATAAATGATGCCGAGGCGCGGCGTTTGTATATGAAAAATCATATTTATATGTACGCGTACTTTTGTATGTTGAAATAACTATTTATACCCGTTACTCGTAGAGTAAAAGGGTATATTGTATTCGTGCAAAAGTATGTAACAGCTAGAAGGAAACGTTTCCGACCCTATAAAGTATATATATTCTTGATCAGGATCACTAGCCGAGTCGATCTAGCCATGTCCGTCTGTCCGTCTGTCTGTCCGTCTGTCTGTCCGTCTGTCTGTCTGTCTGTCTGTCTGTCTGTCCGTCTGTCTGTCTGTATGAACGCTGAGATCTCGGAAACTATAAAAGCTAGAAGATTGGCGTTTTGCATGCAGATTCTAGGAGTTCCTACGCAGCGCAAGTTTATTTTAAAAAGGTGCCACGCCCCCTCTAACGCCCACAATCGCTTATATACGATTTTAAAAATTTCAATATTTCGGAAAAGTAAAAATGCAGTTTTATTGTGTTTATCAATACCTATCGAAATGTAGAAGAAATTTTTCAAATCGGACCATTCGTTAAAAAGTTATTCGTGTTCAAAGTTTCTATCTCCATCTCCCTCGCACTCCCTTTACCTGAGTAACGGGTATCTGATTGTCGGGGCACCCGACTATAGCGTTCTCTCTTGTTTTGATATATTTTACAGCGCAGCCCAGTCCCAGGCTCTTTTAAAATTGATTGCCCACAATTAAAAGTTAAATATTGAAAATTAAAAAGCGAATGCCAAGCGCTACAAAAAACGATACTCACTCGTAAAATTTATGATACACATATACATCATTTTTGTAATCGCTCTTTATTTTATTTGTAGCAATTATTAATGCAAAGACAACATACAAAAAAAATGCGAAATATTTACATACATTTTTATATAGAATGCGACAATTTCATTTGTTGTCCCCCAGAATCTTTGGGTCTCTACGTTCCATGCATAAATCATTTCCTGCGTTTTTTAACACACTATTATAATTACATTTTAATTTATGCAAATATGTGTATATGAAAAATTAGCAGTAGCCGGGTTGTTAATGTTTATTTTTTACGTTTTTACGTTCGCATATATTTGCTTTAACTAATGACAGTGTTTCAATATTCACACACAGCAAAAACGAATCCTAAAAAGTTGCCTCGTTTAGTCGGTTAAACGGAGAGTTTGTAGAGCTTAAAAAATTACAGGCCAAACAATGGAAAATGAATTTTAAAATGAATGGCAAATAGGCGAACAAATAAGACTAATGTGAGTTTAAGGACGGCCATTACTAGGTTTTAAATAATAAGAATATTTAGGTGTGGGTTCTGGTAATAAATGTTGTAAAAAACAAGCTCAATGTAAATGGAAGATAATAAGAATTTGTTTTTTTGCAAATATTTAAATAAGCTTGACAAATATTTTTTTTGTTTGCCAAAGTTTGTTTTTTTCCCATTTTTTGTACGCTAAAGACCATAAATAAAAGCCCTGTCTTTTCCCGCTCCGCACGTGGAAATGAAAATGAAATCGTAAGCAGCTTTTGAATCGCTTTTCGCACAGGCGAATATCTGCGAAGGGCCTTCAGCCTCAGCCACTTGAATCGAGAATTATTCCACTCAAGAGGCTGTCAGATTGTCGGCAACCGAGGAAACACACGCAAAAACACACACACAGCCAATTGTTAAATTTCAATTTGAGGCTTCTCTTCCTGTTACATGTCAAATTGTGAAAAGGAAAACTTTTGGCCAACATTTGACTGCCAAGCTGCTGCCGAATGACCTTGTGTTCTCTGCAACACAGATTGAGATTCACATACAGAGATACGAAGATGAAAACGAAAACCCCAAGAAATACAGTCGGTCGTTTATCTTCTGTTTATCGAGTGGGAGCATCGGAGCTTTAAATGTTTTTCGTTTTCACTTCCGTTTGAGATCTGAGACATCAGAGCCAAAGTTCAATATCTTAAGTGACACATAACAACAGCACCTGCAGGAGGAGAGCTTGAATTACGATTTCAGTCTCATATTTCATAATCGAACAAACGGTTATGTAGCTGTATCCGTTGGCCTGTCTCAACCTATAAGCATATCTGTTATTTTTTGCGCACAATTAACGACGATTTTCAATAGCAACCACAGGAAAATTGGAGCGGAGTTGAGGCAAAGATACAAAGCTGAAATGACCGCGTGAGAAAATCAGCAATCTTTGAAGAAATTCAAAATGAACTCAGTCACGAATCACGAACTGTATTTTTCATGCTTCTTAGAAATCCTCTTTGAACTTGTCCTTGTCCTATAATTATTATAATTTTCTTTATGTAAATAAGTTATATAATAATAAGATGACATGAAGTAGTCTTAAGCTATTTTCGATGATAAGCATAAATAAATTAACCTTTGTTCATATACAACAATCGATAAGTAATACTGAACGATAAGTAAAATCACGACCTCCATTTTCGGTAGAACTTGTCCTTTTCGTAAAATTTTGTTGTTGTGTATGAGTAATACTTTCAATATATCATAAGTTATATCATAAGTCATTAAGTTATTTTTAATGGTAAATATAAATAAATATATATTTTTTGTTTTACAACAAACGATAAGTAAAATCGAAATTATCTGCGGTGTTCCGTCAATTTTTATTTCCATTTTTCCTTTTCCAAAAATTCTTTAATAACTTTAAATATTAATAATAATTATACGAATAAGAAAAACTTTAAGGAGATACAAACCAATCGATATGTAATATCGGAAATCCCTCATCTCCCACGCTTACATTCTCTGTGGTGACCTGTCAATATGGATTTGTGTCTGAGCTCCGTCTTTCGCCCCCTCCACTAATTGCCGTTAATGATGCAATTATGGCCAGCCAGATAGCAACAATGAGATCAATGAAATGCCAAACGAATTTGCTTAATAGAGCACAAGCAAAGATATATGGCCCAAAAATAGAGCAAGACTGCCCAGCCACTCGAGTTGTCAATCAAAATTTGATCAATGGGTTCAGCGGAGCGGGTTTTTGGATTTGCATTCAGTCCTGTATCGGTATTTGTGTATGGTGGGCGGATGTGAGTCTATGGGACAAGGCTATTTGACGCCTCTAATTGAGTTTTGTAATGCAAATCACTTTCGGTTTTTTTATTACCCCGTTTCTCCGATGAAATAGATAGTTGAGACCTCGGCAGTACGCGTATGCGTCAGCATGACAGAGAGGAAACTCAATCAATCTGAATTGTAAAGGCGGGAAATAGGGTTAATATAACTATACATCTTTATGATTACTCATAAAGGGGCGGGGAGAAAAGGCGGATATTAAGTATCATATGTGCAGCTGGAGGTCAGTCATTAATGCTTTGAATATTTTAAAGGGAAATGGTTTCTCATGAGTCAAATTAATTGGTCCAAGTATAATTAAAGTTCGTATTTTTGAGGAAAGGGAAATAGAGATTTTACATTTTATTTAAATATTTTTGTGACCATAAAGAAGTTTTCAAAATAAAATAAAACATAAAAAAGTTGAATTACGTTGATCTAAAAGTTTTCAATAAACCTGTAAAATACGTTTTCCTTTCTTTCCGATGGAAAAGTTAAGTATATCTACTATATACTATTTCTACTCCCATTATAAAAAATTTCCCATATACGAACCACATAAGCTAAGTTTCAGACTGGATTCCAAAAAAATCGGTTCGAACCAGTTCTGAGTCATCGAAGTAACCGGCTTTTGGCAAATATTTTTATGGCTAGGCTGCACGCGTCGCTCGGTTTAATTGCCGCCGACTAAAAAATGCAAAAATTTAAATTTTTTTAATTTACATTACTCCCTTTCCAAACTCCACTCCATCCCCCGCTACATTTTTCTGTTTGTTGTTGACTTTTTGTTGTTTTTCGCTTTCAGCTTTGTCTCGGCTTAATGTGCTGTTTTTTAAGATTTATTTAAATGCATTAAACTTTAGAGGTCAACTTCCTTTCCCCGGCGACGTCGCTGACGACGACGACGTGTTGGCGGATCGAACACGAGACGAGATAACGGCCTCTGAGATTCGGTTTCAGTTTCAGTCTCGACTCGATTCCCTTTTCAGAGGTCTGGTAAAAAAAATCCGCAAATAAACAGCGTAAATATTCGCAAAATCAGCCGCAAAATGTGACATATGACAAGTTGTTGGCTGTATTTCAATGCCATTTTCTGCGTTGAGCCTTTTTCGCCTTTTTTTGCTCGGCTTTTTTGTAATTTTCCATATGACCTGAAAACGAAAATTATTGAATGTGTAAGAAAATAAAATGCTCATCTGCAAGTTCATTTAAATTGAAATCCTTTCGCACATATGATACAAACAAACATTGTCGTTGTCAATTTTATGAAAGGAAAGTGAACAAGGAAGCATGTCAAAAAGTAACTGCATAAAAGTTCCTTGTAAATTTAATAAACTTTTATAGATGTGTGTGTAAGGAGCAGCTGCCGTTAATGCGTGTGCGGAGTCCTGAGTCCTTGTTGCCCCAAACCAATACTGTTGCTTTCGCTGCTGCCGGCAAGGATACCATGGCATCGAGTGATTGCTCCATGGGGTGCACTTTGGCTGCTCCTCGCGTCTTGTCAGCCATGAAAAAAGGACCAAAAAGGAGCCGAGCTGGAAAAATACAACAAAAAGATAGAAAGGAAGGGAGGGGGTGAAGAAACCTACACACACAGAAAATAAACTTTTATTGTATCCGCATTTCAGTGTCACACGACAACGGCGACGACGACATTTTGCCTTTCCTTTCTTTCTTCTCCCATTGTGCGAAAGTCTTTCTCTTTTGCTCTCGCGCGCTTTTTCAGGGTTCAGTTTCAGTTCAACTTTTGCCACATGTCAGAGATTGATACTTGCGGCGAAAGTGATTTATATACTGGCCTCCTCCCACTTCCTCCCCATCGAAACATCGAAATGTAGAAACTCCAACTCCAACTCCAAGTCCAAATCCAAATGGCTGAAGCTCATGGCAATTTGATAATAAAGCTGTCAGCTGCTTCAAGCCAAAAGATGCCAGGGAATGCAGTCGAACAGTTCAAAGTGCATTCACAATTTTCCAATTCCATTCGATGGCTGCCAAACGAAATGCACATTGTTATTTTTCGGGGTTCAACACACTGTGAATAATATGTACTTCAAAATAAATTGAAAACTATAAAACATACAGCTATTGTCTTTAAAATAAAATAATGATAACAAAAATAATAATAAAAAATAATTTAATTAAATAATAACCTTTTTATTTAATATTTTTACTGTATTAAACCAAACTAGACAAATTTAAATTTAAAATAAAATATTTAGGACTTTACTTTTTGTTGTACACTAAAAAAAAGTTGTATTTATACTTTTTCTTTAATTTGTAAACAAAATAAAATTCAAAATAAAATATTTAAGATACCTACAGTTATTTATAAAACAACATTTTTGGAGTGTTTCACTTTTATTTCTATACATTATTGAGTTGGATAAACTGGTATACATCAGCTTAGGCATTTCTTGGTCCATTCCATATAAAAGTCCATTAAAAATTATTTCTTATATAATATTCTTTTAATAAAACTATAATAATCCAATAATTTAATATATATTAATATTCTAATATTTTTGACTTGCTTTTTTTTCGCTGACTGTCCCGTATGTGACCGAAAAACACTCCTACACACGCTGCGAAAAATCAATGTATTGATATTGTCTTCTGGCCATAAAAATAATAAATAAAAATAGCAAAAGCAAGAGCAACAGCAGCGGCAGCAGCAACATCCATTGATGCAATTGTTGCAAATGCCACAGCTAAAAGGAGCGAAACCGAAACCAGTTTTCCTTTGTCCGCCGATCGGCGAGGAAAGCGGAGCTCCGAGGGGTCTTTCCCACACCGACTTACACTAATGTAATGCAAAGTTATCGTGGCCATTGTGTGCGGCAAAGGCAAAACGAATGCAGTGCAACAAACGAAAATGACCCAAACCAAACCGAAAAAAAAGATGGTTAAAAAAATGGCAAAAAAAAATAGTGCAGCAGCAACACAAACAACGAGAAATGGTGGTTCCACTCCGTTTCCACGGGCAATTGAAAGCTAAAATTGCATTTTGTGACTGCACTTACAGGCAAGATGGGAGGTGGGGGAAATCGGAGGAGCTCTAAGATGCCAACAGTGAAACCTCCCGCAGGCGGACGACCCAAAGGGGGAACCACACTTGTGTACTTAACAGGTTCTGGGTATCTGAGAAAGAAAATAGAACGGGTAGAAAGGAAAATGCAGGGAAATTAAGGGAAAATTACCAAGGGAGGGGCAGATACGGAAGCTGTTTGTTCAGTACAGAGAAATTTGTAGGAAGATATGCGGAAATATTACCTACACTTGCGATCAATGTGCCTTAATAATGTAATGTTTCTAAAAATATGAAAAGGGTCTTTGTTAAAATCATCTTTCATTAAAGGTTAGAAACCATCTATTGTCTACATTTTCTGTAACTAAAACTCAAGAGCCTGAAGTTATTTAGATCAAAAGATATTGTCCGTTCAAGAGAGCAGCTCCTAACAAAAATGTTTCTTGAAAATACATTTTTTTAAATTCTAAAATCTTTAAAATAAGAAATTATTATCATGATTAGTGTTTTGCGAGAAACCTCAAGTTTTACATATGGATTTTCAAGAGCAAAACCAAACTGTCCGTTAAAGAGAACAAGCTGTCCGTAAAAGAATATGATGTTCAAGGACGGCGGTTCTCTCTAGAATTATGCTTTTGGCTAAACTTTCTTTCATTGAATAAAACACTTCCCAAGCCAAAGCTTTTGTGATTAATGTGAGACAGCTCCATTCTAAGGTTGTCCGTTCACCGGAGCTTCCACGTTACCGTGTCTTACCGAGCTATCTGCCTGGCCCTCTAGCCTTGGATCCAGTGGCTGGCTGCGTATTGGATTACCCTGGATGCTGGCCTTGTCCAGGGGAATGGCATTATAACTGAGCCATGCAATTTGCATAGCTCTCTGGCTCAAAAATGGAGAATGAGGGGGGACGGGATGGGTCACGAGCATATAAATCAATCGAAATGTGGAGCTGTATTCTATATTTCATTTCATTCCATCAACATGGAACCCGGCATGGCTCCTGTTGGTTTTTCCGGGATGTTGAGTCACACAATCCGCGAAAGTCCTGCTGCAGCAGGAGCTTACAGCAACAACATTCGGTGGGGCTTTTGTCGCCTTTTGTTGGGTCCTCAAATTGCTGCCAATTTGTTTGTGGCTAGCTACCATTTTGGTCGTTTCTTTCCTTCGCAGCCTCGCTTTTTATTTTTCCCAGCAAGCCAGCATCGCAGCATTGTCCATCTATGGGTTACCATGGTTTTGGGTTGAGTTGGGTTGGGTTTGGTATATTTTTTGTGGCCCCCCTTCGCTGGCATTGCATTTTGTATTTCGCATGTATTTTCCGGGAAAGGGAATGGGAATAGTGGGTCTGGAGTGAGTCTGGGTCCCGGCTGTCGCTGTCGTTGTCATTTGAGGTCAGTTTAAATGGTTTCCTGTCAGTTGCGGTCTTCGGTTTACCAGCAAACGGGCAACAGCAGCAATGCCGGCCATCATTTTGCATACGTCGCACAATATTCAATAAAGTATTCATTCATATTTCTGCAGGGATTCGTTGGGTATTTTTTTCTGTGTTTTTTTAACTGTCTCTGGCAATAACTCTTCAAGTTATCGGGCTTTTTTTCTCTCTCCTTATATATATATATTGTTTTCCAAACCATTTTGCAATTCTGTTGCAATTGCTGAATATTTAGCCTTGCAGCTCAGTTCCAGCGCTCCAGTTGCAAGTTATGGCCTCCAAAAAATATAAAGAATCGCTTTGCTATGCTGCATAATTAAGCGCATTTTCTTCTGGCATGAAAATGAACACCTCAAGGTGTCGTAGCAGTAAATGCATTGAATTCAATACGAAAGCTACGAAATGAGATTGTGGCATCGTGGTGTTGCAGTTGCAGTTGCACTGCTGCCTGTGCCTTTTTGCTCATTTAGGTTTTTTTATGCCACAAATACCACAAGAATTGCATTGCAACACACACAGCTAGTGACTATGACTGACTGACTGACTGGCGTCGACGAATGTGACACCATGGGTTAGCTCGAGTGGAAATGCAGCAGCAGCAACATCAGAAGCCCTATGCATTTGCCACGCTGTTTCTTTCTTGGTTAGAGTCTCTTAGTTGGTTTTTTGTTGTGTTTTTGGGGCCAAGCACTTGAACATGATAGGAGCTTAGCCGAGTCAGCCAAGCCAAGCGGAGTTTTGTGGCAGCCAAACACGTAAGTGGCACATGCGCGGCGTAAAATTGCAAATGCCAGCAGCAGCAACTGCGTTAATAATACGGCTGTCTAGCTGGAGAACCAAAACGGAGTCTCTGGGCTACCTGACACACACACGCGCACAAGCACACACACCTCTCGTCCTTTTCGGACGTCCCATGCGGCGTATGCGTAATGTTGCCTGGACAGCTGACATGACTGCCTCCTTTCCTTTCCGCCTGTTACTGCTTCCGAATCGGCTTTTTGGGGTCATGGGACATCAATCCGGATGCTGATTGGTTGAAAGGGGAAAGCAGGGGTTCAAATTTGATTGATGGCAAAACAATTAACGAATTGAAGGTGTTGCTTTTCATTGATTCGCAAAAGTGGGTCATTAAGAGTAAAAGGATTGTGGGTAAAGCTATGCATTTGTGCATCTGTTTATCAGCAGGAATTTGTCAATAACTAAAATGCATTACAAAATTTAATTTACAATGGAAGAGATTTCAAAATATTTGTGGCTGATTTTGTGGAAATCATTTATTTATTACGCTTATAAAAAATCTCGTTATAATTAAAATCACTTTCAAATAGCACAGAAAAAGAAAATACGAATCGGTTTATTAACAAAGTAATGCGTAAATAAATATTTATTTATATGTAAGATAAATAAATAGTTAATAACAGTAGGCATTTAACTCTTTTTAAAACTAAAATAACTTTATAAAGTCTATAAAATCACGAAAAAAACCAAATCAATAAAAATCGTAAAACAAATTGTATAAACTCAAGAATGAAATAAAATTCTGTAGTAATAAGGAATTTAATATTTATTTTATATATGACAGAAATAAATAGTCTTAAGAATAGTCTTAAACAATATTTTACAATTCATAAAGCTCAATTACAACAGAACCTTTAGTTCCCAATATTTAATTATAATCTTAGTAATTTTAAATTTATCATTTTGTGGCTTTTGACCTTATGTTGAGCTTGTATTTTTCGGGTATGAGGTATGATTCATTACCATTCATCGCCGCACTCTTATTAATCAATATTACCTTCCTGGCCGCGTTCAACGCTAATGTAGCAATTCGAATTGCCTGGCGTTGACAGAACTGAGAACCGAGTAGAATAGAATGGGGCCGGGCCAAGTCCTGTCCATAAACAGAATGACATGGCAGCCAATTAATGTCTACCATGTCACGGGTTTTGCCGTACTGTGCTGCCCTCTTTGCCATATTCCATATTCCCTAACTTGGCTGCTAACGAAACTTGGACCAACCGTCGTCATCATCGTGGTCTTCTGTGCCAAATGGGCAATTTGTTGTCGTTTATATAAGGCGCATTCTGTGCATTTTCATTGTTATTATTGCGCCATCTCTTCTGTTGCCCCTGCCCTCTATTCCCCCTCTCTTTCTCCTGCCCAACTAGTTGTCTCTTTCTGTGGTTGCTTCTATCTTCCCTGCACTTCCTGCCGGCCACACTGGTACTGGTGTATATTAATTTTGATGCTGGGGCCCAGAGAAAAGTGCACATTTACATGCAGAGCGGCATTTGTAATTTGTGGACTCTTAGCCAAGTACCTCCGACTGGCCACGCCCCCTTTTTCTTTTTGGTGGGAGTATAGACCATAAGACCATGGTAGTACGTAATTGAGTTCATGTCATGTGCCTGTCGAAGTCTGTCTCGCTTTGGCCAACGGCCACCCCTCTTTTAATATTCTCCGCCAAAAACTGCTGAGAGTTGCACTTAAAAATATTGTTGCATATTTATTTTTTGGAGGGGGAGAAAACAACAAGAGCAATTCAAAGATCTCTCGCGGGGCCAGCTTAGCTGGGGGAAACTGAGAATTTCTATAAATCCGCACTTATTCCCAAAACAATAAAACGCGCAACAATTGCGCCCATTCGCTCTTAAATATGCAACAGCAACACAACCCAGAGGCGATGGGTTTAGGGGCTTCGAAGGGGTCTTAAGCGGGGCAGCAACAGCTATAGCCCATATTAGGAATGCCATAATTCAGCGGCGATGGCTGGCAGGACGGCAGTCCTCGGCTCGAGTCCCTGCTAAGCCCACTCTTGTAGTCATTTGCCTGGGACCCAGACAAAAGCAGCAACAGCAGCAGCAGCAACAGCAACACCAGAAACAGCAGCAACATCAGCGACGGCGGCAACTGCAACTCAGTGGGCAGCAGCAACATACTGAGAAAAATCAACGAAATTGGTCATCAATTTGATGCGTTTTCCTTGTAAAAGGGATACTAAATGTGACAAATTAAGAGGGCTTTAAAAGTTAATAAGGAAATAGTAAAATAATGATTAATTTAGAAGTGAATCATGAGTTTGGTCCACAACTTGAGTTAAGCATGTTTTATACTTATGATTTATTCAAAAGAAAATATTTATATACGACGACCATGACAAAGTTTTTTAGTTTGTGAAATCCATAACATAAATATATTTATTAAAATATTTTTACATGTTTTAGCTTTGGTATTTTTAAAATGATCTTTTATAATGGTATTATTGATAAGATATAGGTTTTATTGATCCCATAAATTCTGTAAATATTTTTTAATAAAGATAAAACCATATTAACTTCAAAATATTTATTATATAGATCTTAAAATTTTTAAAGAACTTTCCAAAGTTTTTGCCCATGTGTATTAGCTGCAGAATGTATGCTAGCAATTTAGACAACTTCGTTGGGGAGCGCAAGCTGGCTAAATTATCAAAAAATGGAAAAGCGAGGAGCAAAAACAAAAGGAAGCGATAACTTGCACCGTTGTTGGACCCGCAGGGGTGGCGGCGAAGGGGGGATGGAAAGGTGTAGGGGGCGGAGGAGCCATTTTCGGGGGCGTGGGCACACAAACACAATAAAACTTATTTACGAGTCACGACGGGGTGGATGCAGTGGCTCTGTGTAGCGTAGTTCATTGTAATGCACTTAAGGGGGGGGTCACAGGGGCGTCGGGCGTCGGACGTCGGGAGGGGGTGAACAAGATGCGCGCAAATGATATGCAAAAAAGGGGGGCGAGCGTTTCGGTTAAAGGGTAAATGAGTGAGCAGCGTGAGGCGCATGAATGAAAGCGGCCCCCGGCTGGGAAATTCGGGGGAAAGCGGCGGAAAATGAAGGCGGAGTGGCGACAGAGAGGCCAGGGTAATATAAATGAAGGCAACCAGGGGCAAGCCAGAGAGCAGCAGCAATAATATAATAACAACAGACACGAGCAAGTGCAAAATGGGCACTGAAGAAAAATGTAAAAGAAAGGTTAAGGATCGGAATATATTTATTTTATTAGGGGAATAATTTTATAAGCGTGTTATCTTGAAGTGTGTTATAAATCTGAAATATTAAAGCACGAGTATTTTTAAATGGATATTTAAAAATAATATTACAATAAAGTTAACAGACTGTAATAAACATAAGAAAATAATTTGGTATAAATACTTTAATCTTTTTAAATATAAAATATATTTTTTCTACTTTGTCTACTAAAATATCTGTACTATTTTCTTTTTGGTTAGCAATCCCAACTGATGACAAATCCTCTTTTCCTTTTTCCATTTCAGTTGCCCAACGAAGAGAATCGGAACTCAGTCCGCGGCAATTTCCCTCTGGAAGGTAAGCGCAAGTCCCTTGTATCCGCTGGTAATGAGTCCGGCCACGCCTCTTTAAGTTTTAATAAGCGCGCCCATTACGCATACGCCCCATTAGCGTGCGCAACATGCGTTGAGCGGCTCAATTTTCGTTCAGTGCACACGGTGCAAGGAGGTCCAAAAGGGATGGGCCATAAGATGGAGGGGTTCGGAGGTATTTCGAGAGTGGGAGTGGAAGTAATCGGAGTGGGAGTTGGGTCCTCGTCACAGTACGTAAAGTTCTCAGTAGTCAGTGAAATTGCTGCGCGTCTTGTTTATTGTTGTTGCTACTTGGCTGCTGTTGTCGTTACAAAAAGTGTTGGCTAGTTGGCTATTTTCTTTGGAAAGGTGGCTAATTATTATGGGGAAACTGAAGAAAACTTTATAAAATATTTAATAAACAAACTTGCCTTTAAAAATAAAAATTTAATTAATTGTAAAAAAAAAATTATTTTTCAAATATTTGATTGTAATAGTAAATATTTTAAAGAAAATAAAGCAAGAAAAATAATTTTTGCAAAAATAATCGCAGCTATTTTTGTCAATTTGCAATGATTGATTTGGCAACTCTGGCTGCTAGTGTTGCCGCTCCTGTATATGAATCTCCTGAATGTGTTGCTCCTGCAGACTGAACACTGCTGCCTTTATTATTTCGCTTTATTGTCGACTCATGCTGCACGTTGCTGTTGCCTCTGTTGCAGCATCTTCTGCCGTGTTTCAGCCCCCTGGGCTGCCCATATTTATGGCCGGCAATACTTTGTGCGATTATTTATTCGGTTTCTTTGTTTGCCTGCTGCTCGGTGGGTCGAGAAACCATATGAGCGGCCGGTCGCGACTGCACATGCAAATTGGCAGCGGGCGGGTGCCAAGGCTCATTAAAATGTACGCCGTAACAACAAAAAATATGATGAAGATGTGGAAAGTGGCCAGAATGGAGAAGAAAAGCAAACAATATGCATATCCAGCGAAGGACGCCGCCAAGGACATCGTCTCCTGCGGGTGTTTCTGTGTGTGCGTGAGTGTGCAAACGGGGGGTAATCGTGCGTGTAATAAACGATAATCCATTATATATCAATTTTTATCGCACCCAAAGTCGAGGCTAAGAGCATTGTCGCTCTACTTTATGGCTCTCCGACTTGGGGGCGAAAGTTGAGCGGCCAGGCTTAAAGTGGGCATGGTCCTTAAATTAAGTGCCTTCCTGCTGACAGCTTTATATGGCCTTCTTAGTGCAGGCGGTCGATTGATTTCGACTTGATTTTAATGCCCCCAAATAAGCTTAGCCAGAAGCTTAGTCATTAGGTTTTCTGCTTTTATAGTTTTGGTAGATAAATGGGAGTTAATTATAGTTGAATGATTGGGAAAATCAGTACTTGATTAGTGATTTATGTCTGAAATATAAAGAGTCGTTAGGAGACTATTAAAAATAGTATAGGTAATTTAATCAAGTACGTTAATAGTTGTTACAGCAGCTCTAAAAATAAGAATAAACTTAATTAGAGGTCAAGAAAAAATTCTAAACTTTATTAGGTTAAATTGAAACGTGATATTAAATTACATAATAAGCCATAACCCATTTTTAGAATCCACAACCTCCTTTAGAAAGCATAACTTCCTTTAGTTACTGTAGTAAATTACCCGTAATTCATCTAGCTACTAATCACTGAAATTTATAGGAATAAAAAAAGAACCCACTGATGACCGCAAACAGAAATCAGTTTAACTGTAATGCGTCACGCCAAACCGTAGTTAGAGTTTATTTGGGTTCGACTTTGGTTTCAGAACTTTTGACAGTAACTGTAAACGCTAAGCGCTTGTTTTTCTCTATTTCGCCGGCTACTAATTAGCTGCCGCAAAATTGACGCATCATCATCCTGCTCATCATCGAGGGCAAAACTCGATACCTACGAGGGAACCTATATTATATATTAGAGCGCCTCGCTGTGGATCCCCCGCACTTTCCCCGCACTTTCCCCGCATTTCGCCCACTCACTGTTTGCATGTGGCTAGCGGGCCGTGGTTAATTAGGAAGCAATCTTTAACGTTAATGCGAAATAAATCGCAGCCGAGTAGAAAAAGTCGATGGCGATGGCGATGGCCGAGAAGAAGTCGCTCGCTCACTTAATTATGTTGACGTTTATGCCGGCATCTGCCATCAGACACCCACACAATGGTAGGGAAAGAAGGGAGGGGGTTCCCTCTGCCCAGTTGTATTGGCGGCGACCAGAGAACCCAGCAGATCCCCAGCGGTAATCATTATTAATGATGACTTTTAGTTTACAAGCTAATTATTTGTTACTGTTACTTCCACGGCCACTGGAAAAGAAGTGCGGGGACGGAAATGTGTTCTGAACATTCGCGGGTTGTACACTCTCAAATAAAAAATGTAATCTTATTAACTGAAAAATATTTACCTTGAAATAGAAAAGAATTAGTAGCTATGTATGAGTAATACACTTCATATTAATTTTCATTTTATTCTATATCTGTATAAAAAATTAAAAAAAAAATTATTAATATTATTATTTATTATTGATATTATATTGATAAATAAATATTTTGTATTTCTATATCTGATTCGTCATTTAAAAAATAATTTATGTTCATGACATCTAGAATAATATTCTAATTAAATTTTACCAAAAGGCTTAGCCTTCTTTAGCTTTTAATTTGTCGAGGTTCCCTTTTTTAAGTGACCTCTTTCTAGTTTTTTCAAGTGCCAACTCGGCTGATTCTCAATTTTCAGCTTTCGGCGCCTTTCGCTTTGATATCGTGGTCGTAATTAATTTATTATATAGCCTGGCAGCGCTCCGGTTTTTGTTTGGGCTCTTATTAATTACCATTTGGTGTGTGAAATTTTTGCATATTGTGTTTGCCAGCACAGAGGCACAGAGTAGATTGTGTAAGCCGACGCAGTATTGAAATTGTTAGCCCCAGCGATCTTTGATCTGAAATCTGAAATGGTAATCTAAACGATTTCAAAATGTAAATTTAAGCTGCTTAAAGAAATATGACCACAAAAGAAGTCAGAAGTCGAGCGTTTGTATGTAAATCAATCGCAACGCCCACAGTACAAAAAAACTAGAGGCGGTCATAAATTAACCGACGTCAGCGAATCGGGCTAACAATGAATGGATTTGGAAATCAATTCGGGAATTGGGTCACTAGAATTGCGCAGACGCAGCGGAAGTTGAATTGGCCCAGATTGGTGGATTTTAGAAAGAGTGATGGACTAAGTCGTATAAACGGGTAGACATAAATTAAGCTAATGTTTCCTTCATTCAGTGATCTAGTTTGCTTTAAGATCGTTGAGCGGAAAGATATATTGAGATAAGCAGCGACCTGGTTTTAACTAAATCTTTTCGAAATGTAGTGAAAAATAAAATTTAAAACTAATGCAAAAGAAAATTGTAAAGGATAGAAAAGTGTTTAACATCATACCTATAATTATTTGGACTTTTTGAATTTTAAAATGGCATACCAAAATTATATTATTGTTCAGTAAATATTAAAATAAATATATTTTAAATTTATATGTATTTAATAAATATTATTTAATCCACAAAACAAAGAACTTAATACTATATCAATCATTTAATTAAACACTACTCACCGCTATGAATAAATCAACGTGCAATGAACTAAAGCGAATGAGTTGACGTGTTATGTGCACAGCAGTAATTATGAAAATTTGCATTAATTCTCTGGCTGGCAAAAAGTCAATTTTTGATGACGTTCATTCCACACAACAGACAATGGTGCCAGCTGTGACGAAATTTATTTCATGATTTGTTTTGGTCTTGCGTTTCAAAATTACGCAAACGATCGCACGACGACAGCCAAATAAAGCAAAAAAAGAAAAAATCAACAGAAATGTCTGCAAAGTGCGTGGGAAGCGGTTAACACGACATCGAGAAGGCAAAACAAAAGCTCGAAACCCAAACAGTAGCAAAAACTGATTACAAAATAACAACAATGAGGGAAAAACAATGCAAGATGACGACAAATTAGATGCAGCAAAGGTGAAATTAAATAAAAATGCAATTAAAATGCACAGCATTTTCTGCAGCGAGAAAGGGGGCGGGTGGCTCACGTTGGGAATAATTAAAACAATTTTCATTTTCCCCGCTCGCTGTGTGTGACACAAAACAAAAGCGAAAGTGTTGAAATATTTATGCACAAAATGAACAGAAAAAGTGAGCAGAGCAAAAGGTAGCAGGCGACAAGTGTCTCCTGCAATATATAAAGTACGATATAGTGATAACCGACCTACAACAAGTCGAATTTTAATTCGCATTTTTAATGGCAACACTACGAGTTGTAGAGTGTCGTCAAGTGGAGTGGATTGAAGAGTTTTGACCACTGGTTTTTACTAAACGAAACTAATGAATCATTTTTTAGTTACGAGTTTTTGATTAGGACATCAAATACAAGCTGCACTTAAAAGTTTATGAGAATGAACTAAATGGATTTTTAATTTTATGGATTTTTCATTTATTGAATATTTAATTTGATGCATTTTTTAAGGATTACTGCATTTAAGATTCATTCTGATAGTGAATTCTTTTTTTCTGATATTGAATTAATTTTTTTTCTATTTATGATTGCTTTTAAAAATTAAATATAAAATAATTTTTCTGCTTCTAAATATTTCCCAAACTGAACTAAATTAAAATATTTTTGTAGATTTTATTATTATATTTTATTTATTTATTTAAGTAATTTTCTGTATGTATTCTGTAGATTGAGTTATATTTTATTTACATTTTCTATTAATGTTTGTTTTTATATTATTTATATTTTAATTAAGGGAAAATATATTCGTTGTAAAATGTAATAAATCTAAAACACATATATAACTTTAGTAGCAACCCTCGCCATGTGCATTTGTATTTTAAACGATGCACGAAATGTGTGACTAATTTCTGCCGTTGTGCTCCAGTGTTGTTTTTGTCCATTGTTGGACAATGTTGCTGCTTTGTTGCTGCTATGTCGTTGGTGTTGCTGCTGTGTCGTTGGTGTCGCTGCTGCTGCTGTGTTACTATGCATCACGACGCATGCGCCACTGCCGGCGTTGTTTTGCTTTTGCTTGTCTGCCGAGCGTCTGCCTTTTTGGTGGTTGTGTTTGTGCCATTTCAGCTGCCTTTTTCGAGGTAATTAAAATGGAAATTGCATTCGCAGTTGTTGTTGCCGCTGCTCTTGTTGTTGGCCAGACGAGGAGCGAGTGAACAATGCACGAGTGCTCCACGTCCGTTGCCACAGTTAAATGCGCTAATAACTTTATTCAGCCGTTGTCGTCGCTGCTCTGTGTGCGTTGTTTGCATAGTTGCTGTTGCCGGTTGCTGTTGCCATTGCTGCTGTAACTGAATGGCATTGCAACATTTTGGCTCAGATTGCTATCAACGGGCAGAAGCTACTGCAAGACAATCGCACGGAAATGGCAAATGATGTTGTTACCAATTCCATTTGCTGTTGTTACTTCAATGCTCCCTGATTTTTTATGTCTGACGAGCATTCGCATTCAAAGTTCAAGCGTGTGAAGGGCAAACAATGAACAAAAAACAAACAAAAATCAACCCAACCAAAAAACAAACATCCAAATAACCGTATTTTCACGCAGATTTAATTTAATTTTCATGTGGCCATAAAAAAGAGTGAGACGAAGTGGCCAAGGCGTTGGATTTGCCCGCAATTTGTTTTCGAATCCCGGACTCGAAGTTTTTTTATGTGCAAATCGAAATGTCAATTAGCGTTAACCTTAATTTACATGTCCGTCTTTATGCAACCAAAAATCGATTCAGGTCACGGGTAAGATGGGAAATCTTTACAGTAAGTTTCTCAGCTTTTAACAAAAAATAGACAGGAAAAGTAATTAAGTATTTTGTGGAAATAATAATATAGCAAAGATTTTTAATTTTAATGGGTTTAGGAATTTTTTTTGGAAATTCCTAAGATAGGAAATCCTAATCAAAAAAATCAAGAAAGAAAACTGAAGTTTTGTGTTGAAAATATAATATATTAATAGAATACTTGAACTTTACTATCATTCTAAAAGTAAATAAAATGAAGAAGTTTCAAGATTTTTAAGTATATGATTTTTCCTTTTAAAACCCATCTTATCTTTTCTTCATCTTTCAACAATATTCCCTTCAATCCGCTTGGTGACAAGCCACAATTGCTAACGGTTATGGGCAAAAACACATGTCGAACTGCGGCCATAAAAGCGAATCTCGTTGAATGGCCACAAATTGGCAAAATAGCCCCGCCGACAAGCTGGAAATTATTTATTAATAAACATAATAACAAGCGGCGAAGAAACGACGGCAGAGCCATAATAAATAGAAAACGCACGGAATGCCAATTAAAATTCAAGCCGCATCGCCGCTTAATGTCATAATTATGAGCCAACTAAAGAGATTTACGTATATTTTGTTTCACAAAAGTTTTTGGCCTCCTGCTCCTGCTCTTGGTTAAATTTGTTATTAATATTGTTGTTTTTGTTGCCTTCGCTGGGCTGCTGGCCGGTTTTTTTGGTCCCTGTGCGTGTGAGATTGTTGGCCAGAAGGGAAAAAGTTGCCTCCTGGCATCGATTATGCAGGAACAGGAAGTGGCACGCTCGGCTCCTGAATATATGGTATGTTTAATACATATATTTAGCAGACAGTTGACACGTCAACTTCTCGGCGTGTTAACGAAGAAATCTATCTTGGCGGGGAAAAGAAACAAAAAATTGTCATAATTAAAGCATCATGCCACCAGTCGTCAGTCGTCAGCCGTCACCATTCACCTAGTCACGAGTCACGTAACAGAAATAGCTAATTTAATTTGCGACTTAGCTCCGCAGCATAAAACCCGCACAGCAAATTAATAATATTCAAAAAGTCACAAAAAAGTTCGAACGAAAAAAATGTTTGCGAGTAGGGAAAAAGTTTTACTTAAATTATGGCAATAATTGAAGAACAGTGAATGCAATTAATCAATTACTAAAATGTTGTTAAAAGCCAGCCGAATGGAATACGATTTTTGAAAAGCGAGCTAATTGATTGTGGCTTCTAAGGCGAATTGTTGAAACTAGGGTTTAATGCTCTTATAGATAATCCCTAATAATGTAGGTAACCCCGAGAATGTAGGTAACCCCTACATCGAATGGAACTTAATTTAATCAAATTGAATTATAAAATGTTCCTAAGGGTCAAAACAAAAAACGTTCGATTATTGTTTCTTTTAGATTTGTAAGGTTTTTTAACTAGAAAATATTATTGTTAAGTTAAGAAGTTTCTAAGTTTTGAAATAGATTAAAATAATTATTAGTTAGGCGATAATTCTTTGAAATCATTAATCTATAAAACTTTATGAAAGTGGTAAATAGATTTAGGCGAACGTTAATTAGTCTATCATTTCTTTTCTTCAATATACAAATAAAGACATACCTACCATTAATAAGATTTATTTGTGTTTGAAATGGAAGATTTCTAAGATTTATCTCAAGATAAAACGGTCAATAAAATGTGTGTTGCAAAATTATTTTATTATAAGATTTTTCACATTAAAAAATTATTTTACATTTTAATAAGGCAATTGATTAAGACCCAATTTGTGGTTAAGTCACACATCCTCTTCTTTCCCTAAAAGGATATGGATTTTCCATAATTTGCTGCCTACTTTTGAGCACTTTAATATAGTTCCGGCCCTCCGAACTGCATTTACAATTTAATGCGAAAGGTTGTGCGGGTTGATCTGTGCGTAATCTGTCCAGGAAGCCAGCTGCCTGAGCGATGACCTGAGGTTTATTATTCCGCTGCCTCTCTCACCTGTTATTTCCCTGTCGCACAAGCACACACACAGATACACCCACACGTACCGACTGAAATTTAATCAAATGAAAGCTAGAGGCAATTATCCTTTAAACACAATTAATTAATCACGCAAACAAACACACGCTCATCGAGTTATTTACACATACAGTATTTTGTTATTTCGAGCGTAAAGTGCAACGATTTTTCCTGTGTCCTGTGCCCCACATATCTTATTTGTTTGTTTATGTGTATGTGTGTGGGCGCCACAATATTAACATATCCTGCGTGTTTAAGTTACGCATAAAATTATATCCTGATTGAATTGGCCGGTCGGCCGGGAAAGTCTGGCGCCCAGCGTCCACATGGCCACATAAAATATGCGATTTTCAATAAAGTTGCCATCAGCTTGGAAACAGGAATAAAATCGGGAAGGGAAGAGGGAAGGGGAGCTGGGATCCTTGGCAATGTCGCCGCGTTAAAATGCGCACCCACGCACATAAATCACGTGCGTGAATCTCCGTGAATGTGTTGGTAACGGGGCGGTAGGGGTTGGGAGGGTGAGTGAAAAGGAGGGTCGCAGGGTCATGGCAACTGTTGGCAAACGGAAAATCACGAAAAGCATGGTGCTCCTGCTCACTTTTTACACAGAGAAAAAGGTATACCAAAAAAGATTAGAATCGGTATTATAAAATCGTTTTTGTAATTTTTTTTATTCGCATTTTTTAAGAATTTTTATACATTTTTGTAGGCATTTTTAAATTTATAAAATGATCTGTAATTTCACAATAAAACAGTTACAAGTTAAACAAACTAAAATTTCAAAAATTCTTTAATATTTTAAACTAATGTTGTATCTTAAAATTTTGAATTTGTAGGGATTTCACTTTTTTAGGTTTTATTAAACCTTTACAGCTATGGACTCCTATGAATTCAAAATTTTCCATCTCTTTAACATTAATAAAATGGATTACATATTGTATTACATTTTTCTAACATAATTATATTTTAAAATATATCAATCCTTTTGAAACTAGGTAGTTTAAATATAAATCCTAAAAATTCTAAGCTTTAAAAAGACTTTACAACTTTTAAAGATCATAAGTATAAGAAATTTATAATAATTGAATTACTAATTTCTCTCAGTACATTTGTACGAGCTAACGTCCTATCGGCTGCACTGCATCCGCCTGGACATTGGCCATTGTTGATTTTCCTCTATTGTTGGTGTTGGTGCTGTTTGGGCCTCGGACGTTATTGTTGTTGCGCCGGGCATACGTGTCAATGGCAGCGCGAGCACATTTTCACTGTCGTGTTTAATTAGAGTGCTGCCCCGAAGGTGCATCCATCCATTTCCCAGCCCGCTTTTCCGCTTTTCCGCCGCATCTGCCACCTAATGCCATTGTCAAGCTCTGTGCTTAGGCCCTGTCGTTTGCGTTTGCGTTTGGGCCAACTGGAGATTGGGAGTCAAGTGGGATCTGTATCTGTGGCACTGTATATGCAGGGAAGAACTTTAAGGTGTTAATGATTGATAAATGCAAGTGCTTTGGTCAGGAAGGCTAAATAAGTATTTGGTTGATAATTTATTTCTGTTATCTTGTGTTTATAGGTTTATAAACAAGTGTTCTAATAATATTTAAAATTTGTTTAGGCATAGGAATGCAAGAATTAACTGTTTTGAAAGGAATATTTTGGAAATAAATAATCATTATCTATTTAATATTTATACTTTATACTTTAATTTATCCTGAAATAATTGTAAATCTTAGAATTTGTAATTTCTAGAGATTTACCTTTTTTTAATTATTAATAAATAGTAATTGGTTATATTTTCAAATTCTGTACAATCTACTCAACTTAAATCCCCAAATAAATTATTTAAAGTCAACGAACTTAAAATAATTATATTTATTTTCCATGTTTGGCAACAACATTTTATGTTCTGTCATCGAAATGTTAGATAAATCTAAATATTTATGGCCATGCTAAATACAAATTTATATTTATAATCCATTGCTCCGCTTATAAGTGAAATTTCATAAATTAACACCATTTCGAGAGTGACTTTAGGCTGTTATTTATTCGGAGCTTTTAACTTAACCCCTTGTTTGCTGGCCTGTCCATCCTTTTAAATGCCTTTGAGTCATAAGTTTCACCTGTCGCAATAACCTTTTGCTCCGCCCCACGAACAATATGCAACCTGACACGTGATTGCTCAGCAATTAGCGGAGGTCTCGCACCTGGTTTCCACCATCACCTGCCTTTCCACCGGATGATTTAACATTTTCCCCATTGCGTGCTATATTATTTAGTTAGGCAAAAGTGAATAACCGCTGATGGGGGAGTGCATAAATTAGGAGGAATAAAAAGAAACTCGCAACAAATTGAACGATTTGTTTGGCCCAACGCCTCGTTCGTTGCTCATACGCCGCGGGTGCCAGGCCAGCATTTTCTGACGGCTTTAAAGTGCAATGGGTTTTTACTTCGTGTTTTCTTTTTCAGTCTGCACATCTCTTATCATCTAAAGTACATAAAGGTGTCATGGGCCTGGGCCGCCGTTTATGGGCGCTTAAAGTCAATCGCAGCCAAAAGGCGAGATGGGAAATCTGAAGAGCGAAGAGCTCCGAGTGGCGGATGGCGGATGGGAAACCAACGCACATTGCGATCCCAGCCAGTCAGTCGAGCTGCCAATCGTTGACATTGCAGGCCAGTCTTTAACCGAGGGCCAGGAAAAATGGCAAAATGGCAAAAGCAGAGAGAGAGACTGGGCCCAAACGACTCGCATGTCGCCCTGTCATATGCGCAAATTAGTCGTTAGCCGGAGCTTTGGTTTCGTTTGGTTTGGCCCGGAGTTTGGGCCAGGAGTTGGACTTTTCAGTCTTGAAGCTGCGGCGCGCGAGTTTAATGACTTTGGCGTTAGACGACGACGACGACGATGGCGCTGCTGATGAGGCGCATGATAATGGCCCCTGATGGGCCGCGTTCTTGTCAAAGTCGAGAGGAGAACGTGGAGCGTTCTGTTCTGGTCGGTACTCGTTGCCAACGAACGGCAAATGTCAGGCAAAAGTTTGCCACAGAGCCAAATGTGCTACTCCTATGCACTCCAATGCACTTCGGCACACATGCACTGCGGAAAAAATAGTATAGAAAAAACTACAGGCAAACTTCCTTAGCTAAAACCGCCAGCTGCCACCCAAAAAAAGTTTAAGAGTTATGGAATATATTTTACGTGCACTTATGCTAGTTCAACTTATAAAATCTTCAAGTTAGGAAAGTTTGTGGTATGGAAATTCAACTGTATAACTAATGTTTAATACACCCAGCACTCCTCCAACAATAATCTTAGAAAGGAAATGAACAAAAAAGCAACATAAGAATTTTGTATTACTATTTTTTCTTTTAAATATTCCTATTGATTTGGGAACATCACCATTAAATTTTAGATTTTAGATTTTTTGTAGTTGTGTCTAAAAGTATGCTGTAAATAAAGGACAGTCGCGTTTCTGAATGGATTCGAATCGATTCGTCCCATATTTAAGTTTAAAATATATTGTTGCATACTTTTAGAAACCTATTTCGATATTTAAATGCGTTTTTAAAAGGAATTTTGGTAACACCCTTGATACGAAGAATGGATTAAATATTTAATTAACATTTTCTGACATAATTCTTGATCTAGTGACTTTAAAAATATGTTCCTATTAAAACCTTAATTTTCCCACCTTTTCCTCTGTGTAAAGACTCTTACTCGAGGAGACACAGTTCCGGGCTCGGTGTTTTGTGCATTTCACATAAATATAGCATAATTAGCATGTCGCTGGCATTTGAGCCCTGTTTCTGTCTCCCGTCCCTGTCCCTGTCCCTTGGGCCAGCATATTGTCAACGCTTATGGGTTCCTTGACTTTGGAGGCGACTCACCTTTCGAGTACGAGATGCATTTGCGGCTTAGTTCATTTGATTTCACTTCCCACTGATTTGTGTGTGTGGAGTGTCTCTGCGGAGTTGCATTCTGGATCTCCCATTAGCGTCGTGGCTGCATCTTAGTCTTCAGAATTATGCAATCATCGTGTGCGGGCTGCTTTACCGTTCCATTTGCATCATCTTTCTCGTTTTGCAGCTTTAGTTCCGTTTAGTTCCTGAGTTTCTTGGCTAATTATGCAGAATTTTTGCGACTTTTGTGCATCTCATGAGCTGAGAGGAAAGTCTCTTAATTTACGCAGAAATAGAGACAAAATGGTTGAACTTAATGAAATACTCCTTGGTAAATATAAAGTCAAAAAGGCTGAGGGGCAAAATGGTAATTGCTAATGCCTCGAATTACGGCAAACATGTGACATATCAACCAAGGAGAAGCTCTAAAGGAAACCTGAAGGGAAATTGAGTAAAGGAGGCCAAGAGTCAAGTATTTGAATGCGTTTTCTCTCAGGTAGTTTGGTAACTTACTACCAAGTAGTATTGAAGTGCATTTCTAGTAAAGAAGGATCTAAAAAGTGGAGGATTTGATTCAATAGGCTTTTAAGAAATGATAAATGTTTTGTATAAAAAGCAGATATTTAATTAAAATTAAAACTTAATTTAGTCTTTATAGCCTCCCGACTGCTTTTCAAAACCATTAAAAATAAAAACTGGCCTACAACTGATAGTTAAATGTAACGCAACCGTAATTATTTTATGGGATAATCGAGAGTCTTCTCCCGCTCCCCACATGCAACATCTCTAGCTTTCGTGTCTGCAGATACTTCATCCATCGTTTACATAATCCCCCCAAAGATGCGATACTCCACAGCGGTCTAACGATCTATACGATCTATAGCATACGTAAGAAAAGCCACATGATGGCAACGTTTGCAGCTCTAATTGACATGAATCCCAGCCACTCCTCCTCCTCCTCCCCGATCCCCAATCCCAATCCAAAATCCGAATCCCCGAGATTTACCGATGGTGCGGCACCTGCCATTAGCAGACCCACTTTGGCTTCACTTTCTTCAGTTTTGGCCGGGTCCAAAACGAAACCAAATCAAGCCGTGTAATTGTTGTGTTTTTTTTTTGTGTGGATGTTTGGATGTTTGGATATATAACATCCAGTTGCTGCAGTTCAGTTTCACTTTCTATGCGACGGCGACACTTGCCGTGGAAAGTGCTGTTTTTAGCTGCACATTTTCGTTGCTTTGCTGTTATTTTATTTTCAGTTCGCCTTGGCCAAAGTGTCGTTAACCCAATTTGAAAGCATTTGGCCAGGAGACGTCAAATGCAAATATGCAATGGCAAATGGCGGACAACAACTTTTGCTTTCGCTGGCCGGCTGAAAAGGCCAGAAAACCAGTTCAAAAGTTTGCTAACAGGCGGGCTATTGGCCGATGTTGCAGCATACAGAGTATTAGAGTATTTTCATATGGCGCCCAATTAAGGGGAATCTCCCTGGCCGGCAATTAAGTTGATAATTTTATCATAAACTTTGCATCTGCTCTTTCGCTTGGGTCCTGGGTCAAGTGTGTAATGTGTGTGTGTTGGTTTGGGCCAAGAAAATCTCCAACTTATGAGCTATAATTGCTGCCCTGGGGCGGCCCAAAGGACTTTTGCCCGCAACCGCATGAATTTGTTGCAAATTGTTTACTGCAATTTGTCTTGGCCAAATATTTACGAACACGCCGGGGTCCCTAACGAAAATATTATTCAGCTGGTGAAATTTATGTGGTCGAGAGCCAGAGAAAATATGAAATGCCCGAAATTCTCATCATGAAAAAAAGATGTGTGTGTTGGAGATGGGTTCTCTCAACAATTAGGGATTGGCATAGGGCGGTTGCGTTTGTAGCCTGTCACTTTGGTCTAGACTGGGCCATAAATTATGCAGTCCAGCAACAGCTTGTCGGGGCTTCAGGACTCGAAAAGAAGGAGATATAGGCCCCGGATCAGGGCCAACGCTCTGCGATAGATACTTTTCCGTGCACCCGAAAGAAAAAATCAGAGTTTTTAAGTTTTTTGTATTACAAAAATCTCTACGAATTTAAAATCATTTATAAAGGTGTCTAAAAGTATGCAATAAAATACAAATCATAGTCTTAGGAACTAAAAGATAGTGTTGCCTAATTTTAGGCACAATTTAAAGAGGTTTCACAACTCCAATAATTTTTCGACCTAATTTAATTTTTTGGAATTTTTCGCAGTGCAGCTCTTCTTGTGCTGGCCGAGCACTTGAATCTGGAATCAGTTGCAATTTGCATGTGGCGGTCAAGAGATGCCGATGCCGATGCCCCTGCCACTTTTCACCCCGGCACTTGGCCCAGTTGAGTTCGAGTGTTGCCAATCCGAGAGTATTGGCCATCGGTTGCATAATCATTCGTCGTCGGTCGGTCAGCTTGACCATAAAGATTCTGGCCTGAACTTTAACTTTGTGCTATTTTCGATTTTCAGTTAGGGAATACAAATTAATAGCTTCGGGCCATCACAAGGGGTATCCACACTTTGAGTTTTATTCGGTGAAAACTTTTTGTGGTTTTTAGTTTTATTTAAATTCCGTGTGTGTGTGTGTGTGGCCCACCTAGCAATTTTCTGAGAAGCACTTAAAGCGGATGGCAATTTCCACAGCAGCAGCCGGTAAAAGTGTAAAATAAATTGGCAAATATATGCGAAAATATGGGGGTATGAAAAGCCAAATGAAATTGATATGCCATTGAGGGCGGTGGTTGCATTTTGTGAGTTGATTTTTGCCAATTTGTGTGGCAGCCCCGAGAACGTTGCAACAAAATATTTAAATATGCCAAAGAGCGGAAGATCGGAAGAGGGTGAAATGCAGGAGCTCTGCTCTGCTAACGAGCCAAGCCAGCACTTGAATGTACAAATACAAAATACAAAATCGTTATAGTCCACATATGGAGGTATGTATGTACCTATATGCATTTGCTTTAAGCCAGCACTTTATGTACATGCCGAGTCAACAACAACGCACAAATTTTTAATGTCAAAAAGTCACAACACAAGCGCCATGAAGCACACAGACAAACCTACAGACAGACATACGTACATATGGTCCAAAGCCGAAGCCAGGGCACTAACTTGGCCAATAAATTCTGTCTCAATCAATATGGCAGGGCTGGGAGGAGCTGCAGCATTCACACGTATCCGCCAGATACTCGAACACACGCTCGCCAGCTCACCAACCAACCAACCTTCCTCCTTCCCTTCAGCCCACTCCCAACATTTGCTGCCGGCGTTAGATAAATTCTTCCTGCAATTCAATGCGTACACAAACTGACAGCATCCAACTGGCTTTCCCATTGCCACAGAGCCACAGACCAGAAGTGCACTGCGAAGAAATATAGAAGTCTCTCATTAAATTATGATTTTAATTAAATGTACAATTATGGCACCTCAATAAAAAACAACTCCTAAGAAATAGAGAGCACTGACTAAATCAAATGTATAATTATTTTAAAATGCGTTATTTTTTGAAATTATAAAAATAACATTTTTAAAAATATGTTAAATATTTTAAAAAACACTACCAAAAATAAAATATAACAGAAAAAATGGTTTACATTTATTCACATCTTAAAATGATTTTTACTTTTTTCCTTTTACTTAAAAATTAAAGATACAACAAATATAATTTTATAAGATTAAAAAATCTTAAACTTTCGAAAATCTTTGATTTCCAATTTGTACATTAATATATTTAAAAAAACAAGATATTTATAAAATTAAGAAAACTATTTTTGAACATTTTTTAAAGATTATCTTATTATGCTATGGGTAGTTTATCTTTCATGGACATTTCCTGAGTCTCTAGGTGTATAAAACTAAATTTACACAAATATGCACTGCCCTGGCATCACCCCATACCAACCCACCCCCTGGCTGTCGCGCTCCTGTCAAAGACGTATCTTATCTTCATTTGCTGAACTGAACCGAACAGAACAGAACAGAACCGAACTGGACTGAAAATTCTCAGCTGGATCTTCCCTGCCTTTTTCGCCGCCCAGCCCGCTGACTCGCTTTCCCGGCACATTCTTGGCAACGTTTTCTATTAGCCAGCGCCTTTGTAGCCTGTCCAAAATCATTTGGGCTATTTAACTTTTAAGACTAATTAATTACGAAACGACGAAATGAGCAATGTCCGAGCGAGCGCCGCTTTGACTGTGAAGTTTCAGCTACGTGGCGGCAGCATTTTCCCTTACCATTCCAATTTTCCTTTTGGGCTGATTTTTCTCGACTCGTTTTAATTACTTGGCTTGGGTTGGCTTGGCCGTAACCAACTCAAGTGGCCGGGGCGCATCGATGTCGACTTCTGGCGCAGCAGCCGCAGCGGTTAAAAGTTAAGCTGGTCGTCCCTTCTTCTTCTGCTGGTGGCTCCTAAGTAGCCGTGGCCATCTCGGATCTCCAGCTTCTCAACTGCCCATCTACCCATCCATTGCCGTGTAATTGACGCCGTTGCCATGGCTGTGTGGGAAATTCGTTGCCTTCTTGAGTTCATGAACTTTGCCTTTGCCTCATTTTATTCTGGATTTCTGGTTTATTTTCTTGATTTTTTCTGTGAGGTTCGGCCTTTTAAATGTTCTCACTTTGGGATGAGCGACTTTAAGTGTTTCGGTAGCCGAAAAGAACATTTATGTGAATTTAAGTGAGGAATGAGAGATTTATTTTGTTTTTATGTGGGATTTGGGTTCGTCGTTTCTGGCTACCAAAGTACGCGACATAGATCTAAGATCTAAGGGAGAGAACGGGAATTTCAAGTACTTATATCGGGAATATATTTAAACGAAAGCCAAGATCATTTGATTAATTACGCAGATTGTTTAGATTTCGTTCTTTTATGAGATTTCAAACCGGAATTCTATAGACCGTAAGTTGCAGTACTTTATGAGGGTTCCCCACAGAGTTAACCAGCTATTTTTGGAGCGACTGCAGCTCGTTTACTGTTGAAATGCCTGTCAATTTTGGGTATTTTTCAATTTATTTTTGACTGTTAATTAGAAAATCGACGATGACGTTGATGCGACGGCTTCGTCGTCAATTGATAGATTGAGAAATTGAGCCATTCAACTTGAACTCGGCTATTAGGCAAACGAGATTTTCGTGTGCGAGTTGTCGCCGCTGCAATTTACAGTTGTTCGACCGCTCCCCGATGAAAAAATCCAGCTTTTTTCGAGTCAATAAACGAAAAAGTTGTCAAAAAAGAAAATAAAAATATATAAATACAAAAGTTAAGCCAGCTCAGGTAACGCTCAGTGACCGCTACTTGCACGAAAATGGCGTCGATTAGCGTTAATCAATTTGCCAGTTGCTTCAATATATATACAGTATATACATCTACATATATTCTCCGGGGCTTACACACATCGTAAAGTGGCTCAAGGTCTGGTTTTCGGGGTTTGTGCTTGTCAGATACAGATACCATAAGATGTATCGCATATACACAGATGTAAGTGTAACGGCCAAAAGCGGATCAACTACTTTTCGCCCGGCGTGTTAATGAAAAATGCGTTGGCCGCCGGTGGCTGACAAAAAAAAAGAGGTGATGAGGATGAAGGAGGGGGATCCAAGTGGAGGGGCCCAGTGGAGGAGCGAGTTCATCAACGGAGCAAAAACCTTGTCGCCACGAAATGAAACGTGTTCCATTCCTGGAAGTCTCGTTAGGGGGAAAGAGGGTTAAGTCTGCTCTACACCCCCCTCCTACGTATTTCTGTCACTTAACCCCCCGCCTCCCAGTCTTTTGGCCACGCACGAAAGTTGTTATCGCTGCCACAGTTAGACACTGAGACGGTCCCTGACTGCCATCGTTACCCACTAGGCAGATATATAGTGGAGTAAAATGGGGGAGATTAGGTACACTTGGAAAATATAATGTATCTAGAGTAAGAAATAAATATAAGGTACCATAGGTTCAAATGAAAACTAATATTCTAATAAACACTCAAAAATATTATGTTTTCTAAGTCACTAGAAATAGATATACCATATCCAAAAAAGAAAACTATACCTATAGAAATTAATATTAATTTATATTTCCAAACAAATCAAAGATTTTTTAAAAAATAATAAATATTTTAATAATATTTATATTAATAAAAATATAATACCAAAATTAACAATAAATATATAAATTAATATAAATTTCTTACACAAATAAATCATGGATTTCCAAAGGAAAAAAATATTCTACAGCTGCTCACCACTTGTGTATATAAATCCAATAAAATTAGCTTCCATAAGGAAATCTCTAATAAAAATTATAGTTTAATGGGCTATTCACTTTTATTTACGCTTCTGTAACTTAATTAAATTGGCATTCAATTGCCTGCATTTAAATAAAGGTGTTCCGCCTGGTTTAATATGGGTTTTAAGTAAAGTTAATTTTCTTCTATCATAAAGATCCCTCTCTTCGATAGCTAGGGTAACTAATATTTTTCCAAGTGCCCAAGAAGTAGTAAACTCTGGCTCTATTGGTCAGCAGGGGCTCTTTCTTTCGAGCCAGCCCGATTCCTGCAGGCATTTAAGTAAATCGTTCGCCTTTGTTTTCCTTTTTTTGCGAACATTTTATGGTGCGTTTAGTATTTGTGTAGGCTCACTTGTGTTGTCACGATGTCGCTTAATGTTTGCTTTTAATTATCAAATCAGCACATGATCATTACACAGCCGACGACAATGGCGCCGATTATCTGGGAGATAAAGATGAGTATAATGATGATGATGAGGCTGCATTCCCAAAGGCATTAAATTAAACATTTTATTTGTACAATTTTTATGCATATTTGCCAAGCATTCCCGTGACTGTGTCTTAAAAGCCAAATATTATTTTATTTACAAATGTAAAATCGAAAAAAAGCGAAAAAGGGAAAAAATGAGGAAGCAATAAAACGTTGTTAAATGAATAAGCGAAATATATATTTTATGTGATTCACCCTGAATTTAATTTTTATTCCTGACAAATCCATTTTCTTTGACCTTTTCCTGTTCCGCATTAAAAAATTTCGAATTTGCTAATCAAATCTCGGCCCTTTTTAGCCGACAATCGATGGCTGTTCCAGGTCGATAAATCAGCCAACGAAGTATTTCATTGTTATCGCATCTCATCGCATCCGATTCGATCCCCTACCACACCATTCCAATCCCAATTTCAATCCGTCGCCGATTGTTTTCCTTTCACCTTTCGAATTCAATTAACTGCAGCCAAAATACCAGAGACAATATACAAAATTCGTTAAGCAAATGGAAGAGCGTGGGAGTTGTTTGTAGTCCCATTCCTCCCCCCTTTTTCGACCCACTCACAAATATTTGCCATCAACATTTTTGCACGCTAATTTCCTCTGCAAATTTTTGGGACTCTGGCATCACGCGCGGAACGCATAAAGATTGTGTGGTGGGGGCTCGGGGCGGAAAGATAGATATTTTAAAATGAAATAAAAAACACGAAACTGTTGCAGTTCAGTAGACACACAGCTGCAGAGGGGATGGGTGCTACAAATTTCGTCACATATTTTTGCGTAAATTGCCGGAAAATCGCAAATCATTGAAGATAAACATCCAAGTCAAGAAATGAACAGAAGCCAAGAAGCCGCCGGAGAAGATGGGGTAAAAAAGCGGTGGAAATGTGGGAAAAAAGTCAGGGAAACGGAGGGGCGGAAAAGCGGGGACAACCGCTGAACCAAATATCGAACAATGTTAAGCAAACACTCACTCAAACACACAGTCAAACAGAGATTCGGCAAGCTGTGTGCAAGGCGAAGGCAAAGGCGAAAGGCATCCAGCAAGCAGTTACTAAAAAAAGCTATGACGAGGAAACGGTTCCAAGGCACCGAGAAAAATCTATTATGGCTCTAGAAAATATCTGAAAAAATATGAAAAATGTACAGAAATAAATAATGTATTGACTTCATTACTAACATTTTTAATAATATTTGAAATAATAAAAAGTTCAGTCTTTCAATTGGTAAACAAGTAATTTTTTGGTAATCAGTTATTCATCATTTTTTTGGGCAACAAAAAATCATATTTTTATCATGGACATATTGAGTTAGGTAATATTTTAAATTTGGAATTTGTATATTTTATTTTATGCAATTAATTATGAAAATTAAATAATAATAAGAAGTATAGAATATTATTAAGAAATCATAAATAAAAAAATAATCTAAGATCATAATTGTTCTCTAAATTTTCCAAGTGTGTATCAGAGGCTCAGTTCTGCGGTCGCCGCCTGTCGACGAGCCTTCGATGCCAATAAAATCGGGAAAGGGGCTTTGGTAGTGGCAGGGGAGCTAAGAGGCAAGAGGTAAGGGCAGGAGGAAGTCGGGGAAATGGGCCAAGAGTGCACTGAAGGGGCTATAGAGATAGACCAGACAGAGGGCAAAAAGCAGAGGCTACGGCTGCCGGGGCAGAAACGTTTTCGCAACGCTTGAATTGCCACTAAAGTGGGGGAGTTTGTTAGCGTGCGGGGAGGGAGGAAATCGCTGGGTCTTTGAGGGGCGAATCGGATGGGAAATCGTAGAGGGGTTCAGTTCATCTGCAACAAGCGCGAGCTGTCGTTGCAGTTTCCGCATCGCAATTCGCTCGCTTTCCACGCATCTCCCACTCGCTGAAGCTCACTTCGCAGCTCCGGAAAAGCAAAGGGGGAAAAACAGAAATCCAACATTAGGTAACCCTGCATGTGGCATGGGGTCTCGACGTGTTTATAAATATTTATAAAGCCCGATGAAAGGACTCGATTATGCAGCAACCTTGAAGGGATCTAAGTGAACCTTAAGTTAAGATTCACTGGATTTTTGGGAACTTTTTTACTGTTTTTGCGGTAGATTTTAATCAATACCTTAAAAAAAATAAACTAATAATATTAAAATATTAGGAACTATGACTGTTTTCAAACACAAAACTAATTTGAAAAGTTCTACATTAAATTTAATCTATTTAAAATCCTTTAATAAATGTTAAATTTTTTTTTGCAATTAATTTTCATTTATATTTTGCATATTAATTTTGTAATATTGGAATTTCTTATATAAAAGGGATTATAATTTTCGATTATCCCCTCCATTTAATCCGCCTGTTATATCCGGCTCCAGTTTCGACTTCACCTGGCGTATCTAATCAATTTCGGCCAATATTTGGCCACCTTGAAGCGAAAGGAAGGCTGAGATTGAGATTGCCAACGAGATTGGGATGGAGATTGAACCCGAGCGCTGAGCTTGTAATTTGTATTTAGTCACCGGCTGCTCGGGCTGCTTTAGCTGCTCCCTTCCAGCTGATTTCACTCGACTTGCAGCCAGATTTCTGGCGCGGCTGCTCTTTAGTCTTTAGTTCCTGGTTCCTGGTTCCCGAGTCCCCTGCCAAGACTCTTCCCATTAAATTGAATTTAGTTTGATTGCATTTGATTGTAGCTTATCAGAGAGATTTATGCTTCGTTAACCATGTGCAGTGCAACTGAAAGGCAGAGGCAGAGGATGTGGCGGCGGTACAGTGCGGAGCATTTGCATAATGCCCCGATGCCGATGCCAGGCAAAAGCTCAACAGTTTTTAATTAAGCCGTGTGTGAGAGTGTGCGATGCTGAGTGAAAAGCGTTATAAATAGCCTTGAGGCCCTGGGCCTCAGCCATTTTCACAACTGATGATGACTGCTCCTCGCCGTTTTCCTGACTGAGATGCGATGCGGTGGCTTAAAGTGCGCACTCATTTTGCCATCTTTGCCGTTTTGCCATTTTGCCATTAGGCAAGGCAAGGAGCGGCGGCAGCGCTAGAAAACTCTCACTTTGGTCTATTAATGATGATTCGCACGGAACAGTCGTAAGCTCAGGTCTCTAGCCAAACAGCATTTAACCCTCTGAGAGTTGAGCTCTCGTAAAATATTTTCGAAATGATTTTAATTCGATATAAAATGTGGCGTATTTTTATAACTCTTCAAAAATAATAAATGTTTCTAATGTAAATAATTTTGATATTTTTTTATAAACAGAATGTTAAATAAATCCATTGAAAAATAATATTTAGTCACTTACTTCCTTTCAAAAATATCAGGAAAAAGTCAATTTTAAATACATTTTTCATATTAATATTTAAACAAGAAAGGAAGCTAGCTTCGGCCAGCCGAAGCTTATATACCCTTGCAGATCATTCCTATTAATTTACAAATCTCAAAAATGTTAAATTTCCTATTATTTCTCTTATTTCCTTCCGATCGTTCCTATGGCAGCTATATGATATAGTAGTTCGATTTTGATAAAATTAAAATCGAAATTCGGAAATATTTAAAAAGAGTCATATCCTAGAGTAGAAGAGAATACAATAAAAACCAACGAAGCAATAATTTATTTCCTATTATATTCCCATTAATTTTCCGATCGTTCCTATGGCAGCTATATGATATAGTCGTCTGATTTTGATAAAATTTTATTCGAAATTCAGAAATAATTAAAAACTAATATTCCCAAGATTAGAAGGTAATACTTCAAAAAACACCGAAGCTAGAATTTGTTTACCTTTTTTTTTCGATCCTTCCTATGGGAGCTATAGGATATAGTTGTCCGATCCGGTCGGTTCCGACTTATATACTACCTGCAATAGTAAGAAGACTTTTGGGAAAGTTTCATCCCGATAGCTTAAAAACTGAGAGACTAGTTTGCGTAGAAACAGACAGACGGACAGACGGACAGACGGACGGACAGACGGACATGGCTAGATCGACTCGACTAGTGATCCTGATCAAGAATATATATACTTTATGGGGTCGGATACGTCTCCTTCACTGCGTTGCAAACTTCTGACTGAAATCATAATACCCTCTGCAAGGGTATAAAAAAGACTAAAAAATATGTGAGCTAATAAAACTCAATTCTATATGGGTTCTATGCAACTTATGTGGTTCTTCTATCCTTATTTTGCTAAATATTAAAATCTATTTAAATTATTTTGGAATTAGATTAACCAAATTAAATTAAATATGATTTGAGATTTTTTTATGGTTTTTATTTACGTTTACAAATTTTGTAACAACATTTTTAAGACCCAACTAAAATATTCTAGGGTTAATCTGCGACCAATCCAAGTCAAGTTGAAATATCATCAAGTTGGATAGAAATGATGCCGCGTTAATTGCGGCGGCCTCCAAGGCAAATGCAATTTTGCCTTCACTTTGCTCGTTGGGGCGTTAAGCTGACAGTTGCCCACCTGCAGCCCCGCCCCCTTTCCCTTACCCAGCGCCGCCCCTTTTGCCGCCCCCTTTCACCTGCAGCTTATCATTTGGGCCTGGCCATGACGCGTGATGCGTTTTGATAATTGCGTGCCGGTGGAAAAGGGCCAAAGTCAGTTAAATATATATCTATATATATGGTAAATATATAGCAACATTGCTCGCATCGCTGCACAATTAAAAGCTGTCAAAATTTCACTTTACCAAACCAACCCCCCACCACCTATCACCACCCCCATTACCCGATTTTGCTTTGTTTTCCGCCATTATCATCAACGCCCATTGCCTTTTGATTGTCTTTGCATTTGCACAATTCAGCGCCAATTTTAAAATCATTTTCACACACGACTGCATCCCACCTCGGCCCGGAAATGTTTACGGCCAAAGAAGAAATCAACGCCCACGCACCCGCACTGCAGAGCACAGAGAGCAATACTACGAAATAATACGATAATAATGAAGTTTTCGGATCGGGGGTATACTCTCTATATATGTACATGTAGTCCGGAATTTCCCCATCCGATTTCGATAGGCACGAAGCGTGTTTGTTTATCTGCTGAGCGGGGCAGCCAATGCAAATTCAGCCGCGAATACAAATAGAAATGAAATAAAAATAAAATAAAATAAATTCAGGCCTTGCATGGCTGCTTAATTGCGCGCAACTTTCAGCGGCTAAATTAAACGTAAAGATTGCAATTGTGCAATTGCGATGGGGCGATGCCAAAAAATTGCAAATATCACATACATTTAAACCGACTGCAAAAGCACTCAGCGCACTAATAAGATAACAATTTATTTATGTTTACTTGCAGATAAAAAACAAACAAGAAAAGCCATTGAACGAGAACTGCCAGCCGAGACACAGAGATTAAACAGGTGAGATAATGCGGCGAATATCTCAATATTCTGCACGTATTTGCATGGCTCATCGAGTCAAATTTAATCTGTTTTATTGTATTTGCTCTTTTGAGAGACTCTTTCGTTGGTTATTTGGCCATTTTGTGTGCCGCACTCAAACAGTTTTGGATTTGCAATCAAATATTTATTTATTCCTTCCGTTTGAGAGACAAACTGGATCAATAGTTGCTTAGCTAACTAGTTTGACGGCCTTGCATTTTTTTGTTGGGTTTTTGATAGTTTTTAACAAGTCAACTTTTAGGGAATAAGACGTCATCATTTTTTAAATATGTTAAACAATTTTCTACACTCTAGAAAAATTACCATTTCTTCAGGAAGTAATCAAAAATGGTTCAAAGATTTTTAAAATAATTTTAAAGCTTAAAAGAAAATATTAAACAATATTTGAAGAATGGTAAATGATTCTCTACACTATTGTGATCATTCAAAAATTATTCTAAGATTTTTAAAAAACCCTTACAACTATTTTTAGATATTTTTTTCCTTTTTATTATTATTTTTATATTTTTCATTAACTTAAACCGGATATAAATAACTCAAAGAGGTGGCTACAATTTCTGGTATGCGTTGTCCATTTGTTTCATTGCAATGTCAGTTGGCATCCTCTACCGGTTGCCTTGACTTTCTTTTGTTAAACTCATTAACCGTGGCCCAAAGAACTCCACTCCACTTGTCTTGACCAAACACACAACGCGTATTTGAAGTGCGTGGCGGCAACCTCGAAAGTTTGCGATGCGGTCAGCGAAGAAACGTTTTGCTTTGCCCACACAAATAATTATCGCTTAATAGTCAAACCTTTTTGGAGGGGGCGGTGGATTGATAGAGCGGATACCGCAAGGCCAATCAAAGCGTCATTGAAACGGAAACGGAAACTGCAAGTCAAATGGCAGTCGGCCACAGGAAATGAGGCGCACAAGTGCCGCAAATGGAAGAGTGCGAAGATGGAGACCGCATTCTCTTCACTTGGCGACCGCAAATTAACGCGAATATTCCAGCTACCCGCACTTCTGGAATCGGCACTTCTTTGACTATGATTCTGATTATGAATCCGATGAATTATTAAACGAGTGTCCGATGCAGAAGCATCGGCATCGCAATCATCTTGTTCTCGAGTGACCAAGGCAACGTTTGTCAACGTCTGCGGTTTCGGGTTTTCTTTTTTTTTGTATTTTGGCCCTGCCTGAATGAGCGCTCAAATGAACACCGCAATGAATGTGCGCCGCATGACAAATACGTAAAGTTTCTTTTGAAATTAAGCAGCATTTGCTGCCAATTCTTAACTACATCAGCGCAGCGCAAACTTTGTCCTCTCACCCTCTCTCACTGACGATGCCGAGTAGTTTTTCCTTTGGCTTCCTTTCCGTTGGTTAGTTTTTACTGGGCGACGATGGCACACGATAAAACTGGACATCACTTATGAACAGGGTTTCCAAACTGGTATCCTATAGGTGTATTTTATACATTTAATAATTTCAATTATGCGTTAGTAATAATTTAAGCACTAATACAAATCAATTTATTTTTTTTTAATGTGTAAATGTTTATGTTGTATTACTTATGACTTAGAAACCCGCATAACAAGTTAGAGACAATATTTAAACCAGACCATTAATAAATAAATTCAAATAAAAGTTTTGATTATAATAATAAATGTATTGTTGATCAAACTAGTTATATTTTATATGCTAAATATATTAAAATATTATTGGAAACGAAATATATTTTATAAAATACATATACATATACATACATAAATATATTTAAATAAAATTATCATACATATATTTTATAAAAACAAATATAATTCAATTTGGAAAGTATTCGTTGAAATACTTTTATAAAAAGTAGAAAAATTTCAGAATAGATTAAAGTATTTGTTTGCCTAAATTGCTAACACTTTAAATTAAAACAAAATATTTTATTAATGAGCATATGTTCCCAAAAACATTCTTAAACTTTTTTATTAATTTATTTCCTACTGAAAGAAGATGAGAAAATCCACAGAAAATATAGGGATTTTTTTTTGTGTAACCCGAAGCCAAGAGGAGCTTGCTCATTTCAAACTTTTGACACAGAAACTAATTTTGGCAAGCGGGCTTCAGTCAGCCAACCGAGACGACGACGACGCCGGAGAAGAAGTCGCAGTCGGAGATGGAGAAGAAAACCCAGAAAGCTGCAAGCGTCTCTGGATTTCCTGACTAACCAAACCGAGCGCCTCACCCATATTCCCATTGCCATTCCTTTTCCTTCTGGTGGCTTTTCATTCTTTTAGTGATTGCAATATTTCATTGCCTTTGCGGTTCGTGTGTTGCATACTTTTGAGCGATGTCGCTGAGGTTTGCCTTAATTAATTGCCACCACACGAACCCACTCACCCACTCTTGGGTTCCATTTTTAATCCGCAGAATTCAGCAGCTGCATTTTTCGCATGTGCCTTGCATCCCAAAATGCCGCCGCATTTGACTTTGAATGGCGCTTTAATTGTCATTTGATGTGATTTATACCGAATGCAAGGGAGCTGCAAATTAACGCTTAGCTGGCACTTCCACTGGCTGTCAAATCAAACCCGCAGCCCAGTCAGTTGATTTATGACATTTTGATTAGGCGATAAGTGTCGAGAGTGCTGTACTTGTGTCTCCATACCAATGTTTTGACACTGAATACTCACTACTCACAGGGTTATAGCCAGAAATCCCAGCAACTTGAGCAAGGCTTTAAGCACTCAGCTGGTACTGTGCTGCATTCGATTCAATTTGCCTTTGGGCCAACTCATCGCCAAATCCAGCCTGTCTGTGGGACCCGAGCAGAGCTCACCTTAATATGTTTCAATTTCATTGTGCACTCAGTAGCAAAGCCTCTGACTTGGCCAGAACCCCAAGCTGAAGCTGAAGCACACTTGTGCATAGGATATGTGCAGCCAGATGAAGAGGAAAATTTGTACAAATATCCCTGGAAAATAAGCCATTAAACGAGGCCAGAAAGTGGGCATTGAATGTTTGCCCATCATAAATTGGACGAAAATTGCCTGCAAATTGCACGGCAAGAAAAGAGTTTAAAATGATGTTAGAAGTCAAATGGCAAACATTAACTTAAGTACGATTATTGTGATTATGACATTTTAAGGGAACAGTCTTAATATAAATTGTACTTAAATGCTGTAGTTTATATGGTAACACAAAAATGTGTTTTATATATTATATATTTTATAAATATGAAAATACAAATTTTTAAAACAAAATTATCATGAAAAACAAACATTATTGTTAGTGTATTTTAAATAACATTATAACTTCAATGTTTAAAATTTTTAAATACTTGAAAAAATCAAAGTTTTTCTTCATTTTTATTTTCATTAAATTATATTTATTTTATTATATTTTCTAATATTAATCTGGGTACTTTAAATATTTTATTAATTTTAACTGACACATTGTTAAGATTCTAAAAGTCATTATTATCTAGGTTTTACACTCTCTTTTTCGTGTTTGCGCTGTTCCGTGTCAATTACACGGCTAAAATGTTCACACCTTTCGTTAATAATGCAGATGCGAAATGGAGATGCATCCAGCAGATAAAGATGGAAGTACAGCCGTAGATACAGTATCTGGTATCTGGATGGGATGGCCAAGTCAAGAAAAGTGCGCCAAAGAGCTCAAGCTGATTGCATTTCATTTTCAATTTAACTTACTCTTATTTCGAACTGCTGCCTTTGCCGTTCGAGCTGCCGGTCTTTGCAATTACCATCGGAGGGCAGACAACAGTTGGAATTACATTTTCAATATTTCCCAGCAGCAGCAGCAGCAGAGGCAGCAAACAGCAACAGCAAAAACACTAGCATCAGCTTCATTTTTTCATTCGCTGTGGCCCTTTTCCCTAGATTCTTGGGCACCATGGCCATAAATTTTTAACTACAAGCTCTTGAATGCAATTACTTTTCAATCTTTTTTTATATTCCGCCAGCCCCTTCTTGTCTAGTCTGGCACTCCGTCCAATGTCTTTATATGTTCTATAGTTGAACGCGAAAATTGCTTATTTCAACATTCAACTTTGAAAAGTTTCGTTTCGTCTCGTTACGTTTTAAGAACAAAAAAAGAAGAGTAAAAGTTTGCCATAATTCTGCCAGAGGTCTATCACTTACCACTCCTATTTTTCCACCTCTCTCCGGTTGTCTCAGCTGATTACTTTTATTTTTGTTGACGCGTATTTATTTTAGCGCACAAAAAGTAGGTTGAACTTTGTGTTATTCGATCAGGAATTTGACATGATGGTTTATGCAAAGGCTCACAAAAAATGTGGGAAATATGAAAAAGTTGCCCTGAAATCTAGGCGACATTTTCCATTCCATTTTCTCCTGAGAGTGCACTTTGCACTATTTGCTGCCCTTTCCACTGAGAAGGCAGTTATGAAACTTGATCTCGGCGATTTTGAATGACTGGCAAAGTAAAGTCATTCTCTCTACAAAAATTATGAATAATGTAGAGCGGTGGAGTAGCTGAATAAGTTGGGGATGCTTATAAAGTGGTAAAAGATAGGAAAATATTTGTTTAAAACAGTTATTATCCTTTTCATAAAATTTCTTTTTCTTAGACAAAAAAGTGGTATAATTTTTTCCCTATGGTTTATTTTTGCTTAAAAACACAAGTCATAACTTAGTAAGGTCTAAATAAATATTAAGTAAATATTAATAAAACATTAAATAAATATTAAATACATATTGAATAAATATTAAATAAATAATAAATAAATACTAAAGAAATATTTTATAAAAAGATTGGAGAATATATTAATTAAAAGCCGGGGCTCATTCATTTTCCAGTAATTTTTTCTCAGTACTGGATGTCCTTATGCATATCGATCAGCTCGCTGTCTGCCATATTTCCTGAGAGATCATTAATGAATCCCGAAAGGCGTCGCAGCAGCTGTCTCCGCTCGCTAATCCTGCCCCGGCAGTTATCCTTCGCTGCAGTTCACCCTTTTTCGCTGCAGCGACAGGAAAATGCACGTTCATCCGGCAGCCGCTTGCAAATATTATAGTTTCAGCTGCTTGGGAAAATACGTTGTGTAATGTCACTTAATCTTTTTATACGCGCCAGTTGAGATATATATTTTTTGTTGTAAACTGCCAAAGGGGCCAAGGGGCGGCCGCGTGGGCGGATTAGTGGAACGGATTAAGAATGAAAGTGTTTGCAAAATACTAAAACTTTACGACCGGCAGCAGATTAAGAATGAATTGTTTTTTATGACGCCACCCGAAAAACGGGGCATAAGTCAAAAATGTAGGTAGGTAGGTAGGTACAGTAGGTGGATGGTCCAGGATCCCAAAAAAGTCGGGATCACAAGAGGTCAGGTAAAGCACACAGGCAGCAGGATGTACGGGTGTATAAAAAGCATTGTGGGTGGTGAAAGTGACATTAATCGATCTGCAAACGTTGAGCAAGCAACATCGGATTATATTATTCGGAACTGCAAGGTTTTTGAACAAATAAGTCTTAAAGAAATTTTAAACTGTGAACTACGGAAATACATTATATTTCTTTGATATTTCAAGAGTAATATTTCCGTAAAAAATCAAGCAAAAATGCCCCGCTACCAGAAACTTATCAACGAAAGCAACAGCAAACCAGCAGCAACTGTTGCCTCGCAACAGCAACATCATCGCTATCAGCAGCAGCAACACAAGATGCCGAGCGTGGGCTATCACCTCTATTTGTACCGCCAGCAACTCGCTCAGAAGAATGTGGAGTACATGAGGTTGTCCAAGGCCAAGTACTTCATCACCGACACTCTCCTGGCCAAAACGGTGCGGAATCTAAAGGGCTGCAGCGTCGACGAGCTGAAGACTGTTAATCATCAGATCGTTTTTCGGCACAAACTGCGTCATCAGATCCAGCGACTTCGTAAACTAAAAAGTTTGGGTATCAAAAATGCCAATCCCAAAATGGAGAGCACGGAACTGTGAGAAGAATAAGAAGCTAATAGATCAGGATCTTCAAGAGCAAAAAGGATTTCTGAAACTATGGTTTAGGCATAGTTTAAAAGAAAAATCAACTATTGCCTACGAAATATGGAAATCTCTTTGTAATTTAGAGAGATTTAAATTATCTAAGAATTTTCAAAGCATACTTTATTATTAGTTTAAGTGGCAGGCACTGCATAAATTTATAAAAGTTACTTTTGAGCTTACAATCTTATAGTTTAAAAAACATAATAATAAATACATAGACATATTAAAAGGTAATCCTTTTTACTGGGGTCGGGAACTGAATTCTTAGGTTTTTTAATATAACTAAAATTTATTGGAATAATAATTATTATGGATTATAATCCATATCAAACTAATTCCCTAAACTAAACCAAAATCAATCAGCTTCTATAAAACGAATTAAAACCGTTACCCATTGAATATTTAATGAATGCTGCGACCTCTGTTCACTAATTGCATTATTTAATTAATTAGCTAATCACAATTAATAAAATGAAAGAAAACGCACGGTACTCATAATTAGTTAAATACCATTTAATGAAATCCACTCCTTATAGTAATATTAATAATATAATAAAAATAATCCAAGCTAAAATACGAAGATGCATAATTATTTTCGTTTCGAATTGCAGACTTTTAAATCTGCCATTTCGTCCTTTTCGGGTCCATTATTTTGACCACAGTTGTAAATATTATTTTTGGCAATACGTCGGCTGTCACAATTCCTGTTCCTAAGACAACTTAGACAGCAACTTGGGTGTGGACAGAGGCAACCTCAAATGTAACTATCAACTGAGGCCAATTTGTGGCAGCCACTAATTGAGTTCTCTGTGCAGCATCTTGACACGTGTCAAGACAAATCATCTTAGCTTTTCGGTATTTATCTCCTGATGACCGCCAGTCTGTAGGGATTTATGAGCCTTTTTTGGAGAGCAATGAACCCAAAATCGATTGGCAAACGCATTTTTTATACCAGACGCGTTTGAATAACTGGGGACATTTTTCGGGGCAGCTATTTTTAATTGGAAAATAATATTCACAAAGTGCTTTACACTTAACTGAACACCAACATCATTATTTTCACTCAAATAATATTAATAAATGCCGCCTGACCCCCGTCGCTATGCGCGGCGTAATAAATAAATGGCGCACATAATGCGGCCAGTAAGTCAATTTTATTATTGAAATGAGTTGCGATGTTCAAACAGAAACCTCAGCCAAAGTGAATGTGAGTGTTAACAATTAAAGTACACACATTCACTCACACATTAACATCGGGGGTGTTGTTTTACATATGCTCGCAATTATGCAGTCTGTTCTGTGGGCGATGCAATTTGCAAACACTCAAAAGTAGGCTGTGAAAAATGTCGCACGCACATTAAATTTTCCACACAATCAATTTTCGTGGCGAAAGAAGCACTTTTCCCATATGTTAATTTCTATAAAATATATATTTTCGAATGTTTAATCGAGGCCACATCCCGTCGAACATTTTAACTCTCGAAATTTAAATCAATACCGCTGTCTTGCGAGGCGTAAATATAAATACTTAAAGCGACAGCAGTCGATTAGTGCGCTTCATTATGAGCATCGTTTTCATTATGTTTATTATGAGCTCACCCACGGGTGAGCGGGGCCCGCCCACTTTTCCAACCCACTTTTCCAACCAAGGAAACGGTCTCGAGTTAATGCAATAAATAAAATTTCAACTGCACCGTCGGGCATGTTTAGCCGCATGAAAAGCGACAGTAAGCTGGGCCTGCATAAGAAGTTGCCTGTTTATCTTGGCCCGGTCCTTGCCTTTTGTTTATCCCGGTGTTCGGTGTTCGGGCAGAGGTCCTGGTGACCAAGCCCCAGCTACACAACAACTGACCCTAGTCCCGCTTTTTTCCAAGACCCTTGCTCATCTGTTACACCGAAAAAAAAGGTTATACTAAAACAAGTGAATTTTTGATGTGCATTATATTATAAAAATGTATTGCTAACCATTTTAAAATTAAAATATTAACAGTAAAAGCAAAAGAAACTCATAAAACATTTTTTAAGGATTAAAAAAAGTAATGTACGGAAAGGAAATTTACATATTAATTTAATTTCTAATTATTTTTAATTTTAATGAATGATTTTTTAATACGAATTTTTTTGACTAAACAGTATATATTTTTAAAGTTAAATCATAAGAAAGGATTTTAGGAAAAAACACATATTTTTCCTGTGTTTTTTCTTCGACTTTCTCTGAAAAAAGATGCCTCATCTAAAATGTCGATAGTTTTGACCAGCTAATAACCTAAGCCAATGATCCACATCACTTGTGGATAGATTAATACAAAAAACAAGAGAGAACGCTATAGTCGGGTGCCCCGACAATCAGATACCCGTTACTCAGGTAAAGGGAGTGCGAGGGAGATGGAGATAGAAACTTTGAACACGCATAACTTTTTAACGAATGGTCCGATTTGAAAAATTTCTTCTACATTTCGATAGGTATTGATAAACACAATAAAACTGCATTTTTACTTTTCCGAAATATTGAAATTTTTAAAATCGTATATAAGCGATTGTGGGCGTTAGAGGAGGCGTGGCACCCTTTTGAAACAAACTTGCGCTGCGTAGGAACTCCAAGAATCTTCATGCCAAATACCAATCTTCTAGCTTTTATAGTTTCCGAGATCTCAGCGTTCATACGGACAGACGGACAGACAGACAGACGGACAGACGGACAGACGGACATGGCTAGATCGACTCGGCTAGTGATCCTGATCAAGAATATATATACTTTATGGGGTCGGAAACGCTTCCTTCTCCCTGTTACATACTTTTGCACGAATACAATATACCCTTTTACTCTACGAGTAACGGGTATAATAATTTCGCTAATTTTTGATATTTTTATAAGGGGTACCATCATAATTTTTATCAAAAAATGGTTGAAAATTAAAGTTTGCATGTTTGAATGCCAATCGATTGGGAATTCAATTACGAGCTCAACGCGGTATGACATTCCATACTTAGACAATTTTTCGATATGTTTCGGTCAAAGTACTGATTTTTTTGAAGGAAAACTAGGATTAAGGATATATGACAAAAACAGGAAAATTGTACATGTTTTTTCGACATCATTTTGTTAAAATATTGGAGCCCACGTTAAAAGCCCGATCTTCTTTATATGAGCGGGAGCCTTATCAACGGTCTCCTGCAAGGCGACCCTTTGTGCAGTGTGAGAACTATATTTATGGTCAGGCTCAAGTGGCCTGTACTTAAGATTACAAGTGTTAGCACAGCACCCTTGTAGGGTTTGAGTTACAGATCGTTATTTACGGCTCTAGATCAATTAACATATTGACATGTACCGAACTCGTAAAGTATTAGATTTATTATAAAAAGTGTTCTTCTTGAACATTCTGCCAAGGGCGAGCAAGATGCGGTGTAGGGGTTATCAATTACATAGATTCTTTTTTGTTAACAATGCAAATATAAAATTAGTGGACTGTATATTTAATTCGACATATTGTATTTGCTTTTTAACTTATATATTTAGACACCTTGCAACGGTCTTGGATTTTATTATCAAATTCATAATCATTATATAATCAATCTTTAATTTTAACATGATACCTTTTCATGTATTCTTGATCATTCTTTAACCGTTTAACATTTACTGTATAATTAAACAGACATCGTTTTAATGGGCACCAAACCATTCTTAAATAGAAACTACTTTGCTTCACAAATTTGTAATTATATAACTTGGCCCGAAAGTATGCGTTGCATATCCTAACTATCATAGGATATCCATTCATTAATTCTTTGTCTATTGACTCTTCTTCTACTAAATGAACGGTTGTAAGAACGTCATTTACTTCAAGTAACACGGATGGTGAACTAAAAACAACCTCACCTTCAAAGTGAGGTCCTGCCGGCGGAATATTACGGCAGTGTATTTCTTTATCTTCTAATCCTTTAGAAATCGTTAAGCTACCTAACTCTTTCTCTTTTAATGGACTCGATAATAAAGCTTGTGAATCTATTCTATTTGATTCTAAACTATTCTCTTTATGTTTGAATTCATTGCAACAAATTAATTCATCGAGATAATTAGAAAACTGTTTCTCTGACAGGGTAAGAAACTCCTCTTCCCTAACAACAACAGGAAAATATCCTTCAATGCGGAATCTTTTCTCTATGGCCGTTACTATATTTTGAACATCGAATTCTAATTCATCAATAATGCGTTGAAATTCATTGCGTTCAAAATAACATTTAGCCTTTTCCACCACATTAAACAATTTTGTAGCTAAATAGTTAATCTTATTTCTTCTCATGTTAAGAGAATCCTTGCAGCCACTCAAATTATTCACTGTTTCATCGAGATATTTGTTTAATTGCTCGACTTTTTCTAAGAAAGCCACTTTTGCACTAAAGTAACTAATATCGGACAACATCGTGCTTTTTACAACTATATCAGTTACTAATATCGAACTTATCTGTTGATCACGTTGACTTAGCCCATTGTTGACGATAGCGTTTTTCCAAGGATGTTGTCATGCCGCTGTAGAAGTCGATGGATTGAACGGTACTTGATGTCGAAGATGTTGGTTCCTTGCTGCTTGAAGTCGGTGATGCGGGCGATGCTTGTAATGCTTGCTGCTGAAGTCGTCTTTCTGGGGTTGTGGGTCTTCTTTTCTTCTTTTAAGAGTTGATTTCGTTTTTGTTGTTGTTTTTCAATTTTGTCTTTGAGATGTAATTTTTGTTGATGTTATTTTGTAAGCAGGTTTTTGTAATTTTTTAATGCTTTTTTCAGCACTGTAGGCACTTTATTTTGCTTAGCTCTTTGGCTTTTAGCATTTATAGGCACTTTCCAAATTTTTTGATTTTTTGCAATTTTATTTCTCTTGTGGATTTTTTCCTTTTTCCAATGCAAGAGTATTGCATTTGTAATTAGGCACTTGTCACAAATGTTATTTTGTGGGCACTTTTTTTTTTTTAAATGCACTTTTCACAAAATTTTTATATTTTTTTTTTTTATGTATATCCGCTGTTTTGGCCACGGACACGCCTTACCAACTTATTGGTTTTAATATATAAATCGCTATATTTCTTTATATATTAATCCGATGTTAAGGCCTCGGAAACGCCCTACTGACTTTAGCAACCTGTAGCTGTTAAAAAACAGAATCTTTAAGGTGCTTAAAAACAAAAAAGACTCTTTGCTTGTCTTTTTGCTTTTATTTTGTTCAACACTTTTGTCTCTTACCTCTGGTGGGGGAAAACAATCGTGTGAATCTATTTGCAACCTGTAGCTGCAAGTGTCTAGCACTTGACAGAATCTTTAAGGTGCAGAATATCTCTGAGTCTCTTACCACTGGTGGGGGAAAACTGCAGAGTAGTCTGGCCAATTGTTCCGCAAGGAATCAAAGGCTCGAATGACCAAAATGTAAGGGATTCCTGTAATAAGGAAAACAACCTTCACGTTTGAGTTCTGTATAAAAACTGAGTTTATTTTTCTAAGTCTTCGCTTACGTAACTAACATGAAATTCTTATAATATACTTATCTATGGTCTACGCAGAGACCACATCTGTTTGCCTGAGCGGGAGCCTTATCAACGGTCTCCTGCAAGGCGACCCTTTGTGCAGTGTGAGAACTATATTTATGGTCAGGCTCAAGTGGCCTGTACTTAAGATTTCTATGACATAATATAACTGTCCATATCAAGTAAAATTATTATATTTTGAGCAATATATTGTATTTATTTATTTATTTATGCGTATTTTTGCCCGCTGTGTACCTACCCTGTCACTAGATGGCTGTTTTCTTTCAAAAAGTTGCCTTCTGTGCTGGCCGTGTTGTTGGTTGTAGCTTTGGCTTTGGCTTTGGCCCGAGCCCGATCCCGAGCCCGTTTGGTTAGCCTGGTCGCTTGGCTGCCTGCTTGGCCAACTGCCCTAATGAGTTTACAAAAAGTTTTGCTTTAGCAAAATGCGCAGTAGGAGTGGCGAGCGAGGAGTTGGCAGGAACTGCCCAGCATGTTATACAAATTGCAGGGGGACCCGGGACAAAACTGTCATCAACGTGTCGTCCTCTTCTGCAGCGGTTGCATGAGGATGGAGGATGGAGGATGGTGAGTCCCAGTTAGGAGGCTACCATTTGTTTACCTATCCCATTTGCACTGGCATGTTGCATTGTTGCCTGTTACTTGGCGACCAGGCGAAAGTTTTCGCATTTATGTTGCCTGTAGTTGCCAAAGTTCCCTGGCAGAATATGCATTTTAATTAGTTTAGCAAAGTTAAGCAACGCAACTCCAACCAGCCAGCCAGACAGTCTCCGTTTTGCGTCTGCTGGTTAATTGCGCAAATTTAATGGCTGCTCCTGCATCTGCATTTAAAGGCCAAGGAAACCCCGTCTTACATGCAAAAGTTTGCCTACAGCCTACACACAGCCTGCAGCCTACAAGCAAATGTACCACAAAAGTTGTTAACAACATTTCACTAAGTAGCAAATTCAATTAGTTTGTTGTCATCATCGCATCGCATCGCAAAACCATGTGTACATTTTAGTAAATTACTTTAAGGCCCCCGAAAAGTGGTCGGGGCCTTGCAATTTATGCCTGTCGTAATTTACTTAACTGTCTGGCGCATAAATTAATTTGTCTATGCATAAATCTGCCGACTATTGTGGCTGCAACTGATGGCAGCAGGAAGGATACCTCATTAGGTTTTTCAATAAATTTAATTCAATATAAATGGAGTGCCGGAGCTCAGACGCTGCCAGTCAGCCGTCTGCCGTCAGCCACTTCATCTTCGTCTTCGAATCGCATCCGTCGGGTTCTTTTGGCAACCGCCTGTGGCAGTGCAGTGGGGCAGCATCACCAGGAGCAGCAGCAGCAGCAGAAGCAGGAAGCAGCATCAAAGTTGCACACGTCGCCTTCGGAGAGGACTTAAGGCAGCTGATGCCGCTGCTCCTGCTCCTCCTGCTACTCCATCTCCTGCCCAGGATGAAGCTGCTGTTTCCACTACAACGCTTGCCAGGCAAAAATTCTTGAGGCCATGCACTCAAAATAAATATTTAAATCTCAAAAACATTTTAAAGTTCTATAAAGAAATAAATAATTGGTTGTTAGTTTATGAAAATTATTTATTTATTTTAGAAACCATATTTAATGGTTAAATGAAATAAAGGATTTGTTTATTAATGATGAAACCTATGAAAGAACATTTTGTGTTTGATTACAAATTATTTTCGAATATTTCTTTATTCAGCATTTGAAAACATACATCATTGCATTTAAATTGCAAATTAAAATCACATAAAAAATCAAACGATTAACTCGTTAAACGATTTTAAAAATCAATAAAAATGAAAATATTTATGGCCATAAATTGAAAGAAAAAAGAATGCTCCAATTATGATCATGGCTTCAAATTTTCTTTTTTTTTTTGTGGAAAATTAAAGGTTGACCTAAAAACAATGCATTATTTAAAATATGTCATGTTAAATATATATAAGATATGTCAAGTCTTTCTTTGATAAAAATCAAAAAAAATTGCCATGTATTTTGATTTATTTTCCTCAGTGATTTATTAAAACCATTAATAATAGTAATATTATAGTAAATGCAAGATGGTTTGGATTTAAAATTTGTATCAGTGTTTCTTTCCCTCCTCAGTCCTGATCCTTTTCGAGGACCGTCAGCCCCAGACTCCCCCTACTATTTTATGTTTCCCAGCCTGAGCCGAGCTTAGCCGAGCGTTTGCAACGCGTAAATTTGGCGCTCCAAAGCGGTGATTATGTCGTCGTCGTCTGGTTCTGCTGCACATTTTCCCCTAAAGAGTGCTCCTCCTCCTCTATTCCCCATTTTCTTGGCCAATTTTTCGAGCTGGCGCCGGCGACGACGACGTCATCACTTGAATAAATTAAGTTGCTGGCAAACAGCTAAATGAAATTGTTAATTTAGAGCTGCGCACAACGGAGCGTATGCTTGATGTGTCTGTCTGCGTTACCTGAGAAACCGGAGTTTCTGGATGTCCGGAGTCCGCTAAGCCGCTTATGGCATCATGATCCCAATCCAACGGGCAGCACATGCTCACTTCAATGGAGTGCCCACTGTACAGTGTACATATAGTCCCTGAGCTCATCGCTGAGCTCCTTTATTTCGCATCTGCAGCGTAATTGCATTTTGAATGTTCCTGCAGCTGCAAATGGGCAAATGATTACGGGAATTTATATTAAACTTTAACCCTCAGTCACTTAATTAGCCCGGCTTTTCCATCGACTTCGACTTCAGTTTCTGCAGTTTCGATTGGGCGTTAACTACTTTTTCATATGACCATCAATCTGCGGCATTGGCCAAGTTTCGTGGATGGTAAGAAACCGACACCTAGCTACCAAAGGGCCAAGACAATAACAAAATCGAAAAGAAAAGCGAAAAACGAAAACGTAAATGAAAATGAAAACTTTGTGCAGCCAGAAGAGAGAGCGAGTCAACTTGGAAATATATTGAAAAATGCACAAGTTCGTTGTTTTTCCTCACAAACTTTTGTGCAACTTGGCTGCGTCTGTCCTCTTGGCCCTTTTTCCCTTTGCCTTTGCCTAAACTGACGTAAATTTATAATGACAAATTGCATTTGGCGCAAATGCGGCGAATAAAAAATAAAGTAGAAACGTGGGCGAAACGATTCTCATCCAACAGTCGTGGCCAATTGAGCGTGAAAAATTATGAAGCTGGAAAGAAAACGGATTAGAGCAAAGCCAGCCATCCAGCCAGTGAGAGACAATCAAAGTCCTTAATTACAGCTTAAATCCGCTTAAATGCAAATTCTTTCCTCTGATTGCTGATTATGCCGAGTGAAAAATGAATGCCACAGGTAAAGTCGCGGACAAAAGTGAACGACTTTCACAAAACTCTTGAACAAAGATGGAGGGAATCGAATCAATAGAATGAATGAAATAATGAAAGTAAATTCTGACATCTGCAGTTCCTTTAATTTTTTCACAATGAATAGAAAAATGCTAATTTATTTGGAGATTAAAGGTTTAAGTTAAAGCTGGGAATATAAACTGTAACAAAAATAAATGCGGAACCAATTTTAAAAAATTTTAACATTATAATAATTGACAACAAACGCAACAAAGAAAATACAAAATTTAAATCAATTTCTAAAAAAGATTAGCAACGTAATTTAATAAAATCTGCGGAATAAACATATAAAGAATATTAAAAAAAGAGTTTTAGAAAATTAAATCTGTGGCATTTTTTAACCTAAATCTTTATGAAACTTCTAAAATGAAAAGCAAAATAAATATTTAGAAAATATGTGCACTGCCTGTATTTCTCTTTTCAATTAAATACAAATAAATATATATATTTTACGTATGCCAAATTTTTCAACCAAAATCTAGTAAGCTTAGTTGTCACTTCACAACAGATATTTATTTATTGATTTGCACCTTAAAAACTAGATATGTATAACTGCCATAGAACTGGTTACACCCTGCGTATGGGTAATATTAGCAGGAAGTGAAACTGGCTTTAAAACATATTTGCAATATGGAAAATACCCAACCTAAAACCATCCGTCAAACCAGCAACAAACAAAAGTGGCTTAAATTTCACGGGAGCCCTGTCCATGTTGCTGTTGTTACGGTTCATGTTGGTACATTGTTGTCGTGTTGCTGCTGTTGGGGCCATGGGTCATACTCCACCCATACTTTGCCTTGGGCGCCACCGCGTCGTCAGGCGATAAAGGAAAAAATGACACGTTTTTAATTTTATTTCACACCTACACAAGGACACCGCCTGCCATGTAATCAAAACTGCAAGAGAGCAACAGTCACAACAGCACAGCAAAACTCGAACAACGGACAACGGACAACTACGGACAACGGACAACAACAACTGCTGCTGGTGACAACAATGCAACTACTAACTGAAAGGCAAGGCGTTGGTAGAGAAAAATTAGATTTATCACGAGTGGTTGCCGGAAAAATTGTCAACATTTATCAACATTTTTCAACGGGGCACGCGGACGTGTTTTCTCCTACTGCTGCTGCTGCTGGCCAAGAAACCGAAAAACACACAGAGAACAACAATAAGAATAAGAAAGTCTGGCCGAAGACTAAGCCGAGCTCCAAGTCCAAGCCACCGAAACTGTGCCAACACCTCTCGCGTGGGAGTTCGCCTCGCATTTTGATTAATATCCACTGGCAGGATGCAGCAGCAGCAGCAGTAGAAGCAGCAACATCATCACGAAACTGGCCAACAGAAAGAGCAACAATCGTTGCTGCGATTGCAATAAGGCAGCAACAAAAAACAAGAAAGCCGGAAAAGATTCTGGCCCGTCGTCCAGTTGCCCCACTGATTGTGAAAAGTGGTCACGATGATGACAAAAATTCACTAAGGCACCGCTAAAAAAAATGTAGAAAATTCAAAGAATTCTTATGAAATTTAAATGCGTTTTCGCGGGTTTTATAAATGTAATTATTTTTGTTAATCTCTGAAATATTTAAAGTACCTACATGTGACTAACATTGTATTTAATATTTTCTACCTTGATTAACATATTTTCATGCATTTATATATGCTTTTTATTAATTGAAAATATAAAAACTGCTTTTTTTTATGACTTAAAGAAATTGATCAAAATATGTCTAGCATTGTATCTAATATTTTCTACCTTGATTAAAATATTTATAAATGTATCATATAAAATATTAATTTTTTTGATATGCAAAAATTTATATTTACTATGCCATATTTTCTTTTTGTGTGGCGAAATGAAAACAAAGTGGCCCGCTTTTCAAGCAGTGTGTAGGTGCTACCAAACAAGCAACTCTCTCTTCACTCCAGTGAAAGCAGCCTGAAAAGAACTTTCCCAAAAAACCGAAAACAAAAAAAGAGTGGTGAGCCTTGAATGCGGTTTATATTCTTTTGGCTGGTTTATTCGATTTGGCAGCCAAGGAGTAGGAATGAGCTAGAGAATTGTGAGAAATTGCCGGGGATTTGTGTGTGGCAAATTGAGTTTCGAGCATTGATGCGATTGAAGCTGAAAAGACAGCAGTTGGCTGGAAAAGTAAGCCCAGTAAAATTATAATCATTTAGGGCAAAATTAATTAAGGTAAACATGAAATATTTTGCGGATCAATTTCCTGGCCAATCCTGGGCCATTTTTTGCTTTTTGGGTTCTCAAAAACTCAAAAGCGAAACACAAACATTAGATGAAAGCCCTAACAGAGCGCCACGGCCACTACTCCTTTTCCCCCTGCCTGCACATAATCGCATTTTAAACTTTTTCAATAATAAAACTTTTCTAAACGGATTTCCCGCTGGACGCGTTGCGCTTTAATAATTTTTTCCGCCTTTTTTATTCCAGGCAGCAGGCGGTTGGATTTCAGCTGATGAGCAACAAAGGACAGAGTGCATCGGAGCCATTAATTTAAATTGGGTATTATGAGCGCACTAGCAACAAGGACAGAAAGGTTGGTTGTGATTTAAGAAATATAGGTGTATAGAAAAAGGGTTAAAAATCATAAAAATAAGTTTTCTAATTCAATTTTCATTACAATTTTTAGTAATCTTCATTTAGTTCAAATCAAATAAGCAAAACTAAACTACTAACAAATTATTCTGATTATAAAATAATCATTATAAATATTTTTTTATTTCTCTTATATATGTAAATTAATAAAATAAAATATTATTAGGATTTAATTGATTGATGTAAAATTTAATTCTTTCTATCGCCTTAGAGTGAAGCACATTTTTAAAAATTAAACAATTGCTTTTAAAATGACTACCCCAGACAAACATAAAAATCTCCAAGAGATAAACGAGATACCATAAAAATATCAATAAAAATCATGGCAGAATATTCGCTTTTACTATAAGCCATCACACTTAGAGTGAGTTTTCTTATAAATAGTTTTTTTATTCCCTTTCCCATAATACTAACCTTTCGTTTAATATTTTTTCAATGCAGCTCATGTACGACAAGTCCAAGAAATCGTGGAGTCAGCGGCTCAAGACGCTCGGCAGCGGTGACAGCGTCGCGGACAACAAGAACGCTTCTCTAGCCGCCGTCAGCGGCATGCAGGCCATGCAGCAGTTGCAACTGCACATGCAGCAGCAACACCAGCAGCAGATGCAACAGCAGCAGCAACACTTGGCCCACCACGGCCACCATGGAGGACACATGGTGACCGCCTATCAACTGCCACCGGTTCCCGCCGCCGAATTCCTGCCCAGCGCCCTCTCACGTTCGATGAAGTACGCCGAGCCCTGGATCTACGGCACAGTGCGGGGTATTCCCGCCCGCCCCTCCTACGGCGGCTATCATCCCCATGCGGCGGCCATTTTCGCGGCCACCGAGGGACACCCGGGCACGGGCACCACCGCCCTGGCCGTGGTGATCTGCTCCTGTTCGGAGTATCTGAATGGCACGAAACGTGATGTCAAGAAGGCCAGCGTGTGCAAGAAGTGCAAGGGGTCGCGTTTACCCCTAGCCACCATTGGCGGCGGCTCGGGGGGCACAGTGCGTCTGCCAGCTGTCAGCCAGTCGCATCTCCGACCCATTTCGGCCACCATGCGTGTGGTGAGCGCGACGAAGAAGGCACGTCCCTCGATTTTGGATCCGCAGAAGGATCCCTATGACCTGATGCGACGCACAAGGCTGCTTTCCCCGGAGCCGAGTAACAAGGATGGGGATTCCAAGTCACGTAGTCGCGGGGGGAAAATCAGCAGAGGGGCCGCACTCGCACCAGGGCACCACCTCCTCCACCCCAGGCACTCACCAATCCGAAATCTCCAGGGATTCCCGATCCCTCAGACTGCTGGCTCATGGAGGACAATGAAAGCCTGCTCCAGAGTAGCGGTCTCAGCAGTTCTCGAGCCTCCAGTCGGCGTTCCATACTCCGCTGCCACGTCAATCCCTATGACCTGATCTCAAGCGAAGGCGGCAAGCTGCAGAACCACTTCGAAGTGGAGGATAACAAGCCAATGGAACGCAAGATGAGCAACACCAGCAACAGCCAGAGGAGCATCTACAGCGGCAATGTGACCGCCATTGCCGGTCAGCGTATTAGTTTGGGCGATAAATCCGGCGATAGCACCACCGATCCAGGTGACAGCTATGAGCGAATTATTATAGTTTCAGGAGGGGAACCAAATGGACCGCGAAGACCGCCGCGCAATAAAAAAGCGGATGAGCCAGCGGAAATTCAGCCCGTAGCAACGCCAGCAGTTGCTGCAGTCAAGCCCAAGTTGGAAATCCCCATTGAAAAGGTGGATAAAGAGGAGAAGAAGGGGGAGTCCTCCTATACAGTGCTCACTGTAACGCCCACTTCGCCAGCCATCAAGTCCATACTGAAGCGCCCCACGACTCTCGAGTTGCCGGGAGTGGGAATGGGAATATCTCCTTCATCGCCTGCACTTCCTGCTACTCTCGACAATTCTGGATTGGCGACGACGCCCGCGGGCAAGTCACAGTTCTATATACCAACGCCTACGGGGACAGCTGCTGCCACGCCCACACCCTCGGGCACTACGCCCATGGCCACATCCACACCTACAACCAATGCGAATACTTCTACTGCAGCAGCAGCAGCAACAGCAACAACAGCGACAGCAGCAATCACGCCGGGTTCACGCAAAAAAGTGCAATTTATGGTCGAGGATAAAATCATAGCCACGACGGCGACAACTGATGACAGCGATGCCAGTGTGGCTGCAACGAAAACAAACTACGAGTACTACAATCGCAAGCGAAATGCAGCAGCAACACCAGCAGATGCAACAGCAACATCAACGGATCAGCAGGAGGCAACAGCGCTGTTTGCGGCTGACATTGATGATGAGCAGCGCAACTTTACAGCTTCCGCTGAGCCAACTCCGTTCATAAAGCCGGATAGTTTGCATTATGAAGATGTTCTGCCGGCTCCACAAATATTTGACAGCAGCAACAGCGGCGATGGGTCCTCCTCCAAATTATTACTGCCAGCGGATGGGTCGCCGCATGTCACTGCGAGTCCTGTCAGCGTTTTACCATCGGGTGAGTACTCCGCATCCCAAATCCCGATTCTCGTCCTGCCATAAAAACAGTTGACTTTTAATTATGTCCTGTCCGTGCGGACTTTCGCAAGGCCAGCAGTTTTTCAGCCAAGTTTCATTAGTTAACTTGCGCCAGCCACACAAAGAAAATATTTTATAGATCTAGAACCGCGTTTATTCCGGCGTAAAGAATTTTTTAATTTAAAATATTTCTTAATTTCAAATTTAAAATTTTTTAAAAATATTTTTTAAAAGATTTTATACTAGACAACTGATTTGTAAAAGTTTCAACCAAATTACTTAAAATGGTCTCAAGTTATCCAATTTGTTATAAAGGAGTGCTCAAATTTTTAAGCCAGGCTAAAAAATAAATGGTAAGAGATAAAAATAAAAAAACAAATCCTCTGTCGAAAAAAAAATATTTTGAATTTTTCTAAAGATACAATACAACTTTTTAAAAAATTAAATATTAAGATTAAATTAGATTTTAGATGTATTCCCACAATGTTTTTTAGAAAATATTCGCCAACACAAAATTTCCTTAGTTGTTTGAATCACAAATTCAACATTCTGTCTCATAAATAAGCTAAAAAGGTTTCTTAATTTATCTTTTCTTTATCTGTACTTTACATAAACGATGTGGTAGTTTATTCCCAAGTGCAAAATGATCCTCTCCCATTCGCTGTGTAGTATTTATACTCCTATTTTAGCCATCTGCCTGTCATTTATACACTCACTCACTGGACGACACTGACACAGAGTTTGTTTTTGAGTGAAAATGAAAATGCTGGCATTGTTTGCTAATTGCTCATCATCACGGCACGGTCTACGGAGTTTGCCGTACATTGCACATTACGTATACGCAAAGTTGGCGACGACGGCGTTGGCGTCGGCGACACTTTTGCATTATAGAAATTCCCTAACAAGCATGAAAACTGTTTTGGCCAGGGGTTCAGAGTTTGTGTGAGAGAGAGCCAATTGAAATGCTGACATTTGAATGGGAATGTAGGGAAGGGAAGGGAAGGGAAGGGGAAGGGGCTTTAGAGGAGAGACATGGGGTCACACCTGGTGCAAGTTCACGCAGGGGTTAACACCATAATCAAGCATCAGACGGAGCCGCAGTCCCAGGCCCTTTGACACAGTCTCCCTGTCAACGGCACACGCTCTGCCGCCCACCCACTAAACCCCCACCCCTACTCCGCCACCCACATCACGTAGCTGAGCGGCAAACAAAACGACAGTTACAACTACAACGGAAACGACTAGCAGGCCAAGTCAACGTGACATTTGCACCCACAAATGGCAGCGACGCACGGCGATATGCCAGCGAACTATTCGCAATTCACATTCACATACATATATGCATGCTTACTCCAGGTGGAGGAGGTGGAGAAGGGGGCGTGGCACACATGTTCGACTTCATTCAAAGCAAATTAACAGCCGGCACACACACACACGCACAAGGGTTAAGCTCAAGGGGGAAGCGCACCTCATAGACAGACAAAAACTTTTCATTCAATTAAATTTTGGATGGCGGCGGAAAAACTTGTGTCCATCAGGGAATCGAGTTGAGTTCGGTTGAGTTGAACTGAACTAAAGAGCACTAAAAGTGGGTAGCAGTATTCACTGGCCTACATTGGCCTAGTGCAGAAAATATGACAATTAAAGTTCAGTATATATTAACCTTTTATATCAGCATTTTAAAGCGTTTCTATGTTTGAAAATGATAATTTCTATAAAAGTAATTGTTTTATCAGAAGAAAATTTTACATTTGATTAAAAATTATTTGCTGTATTATTTAGCTATTATCAACTTATCATTCATATAATTTCGAAGAATTTTAAATTAATTAAAAATAACTGATTTACGAAATCTTCCTTTTTTATTTGGCTTTATATTTTGAAAATAACCTTTAAATATAATTTTTTGGTATTTATATATAAATATATATTTATTAATATTTAAATAAAAATTTAATGTTTATGTATTTAAAGTAAACAAATCACTCTTTTCACTTTGAAAGTTTCACCAATATCAAGTAATACAATCTGAAAACGGCCACTCCTACCAAAACCATGGTTTTCTTTCCATGATCGCTGAATGTCCCCATTATTTCCGAAGCTCGTATATTTCTTAGGACCCCCTGTCACCTAGGGTCTTTCTTTGGTCCCGAAGATAAGAGTCTTTCTCTGCATCTTGGGTATTCGAGCAATGCGGCCAGACAATGCCAACGCATTTCAACGAACTTCGCAGGCAGCTCATAAGAGGCCAAAAGACACCAGCCTACCACCGCAATTGCGATGACTTCGCTTATGGCCTGTCTATTGTGGCCCAAAGGAGTGGGAGGAGCAGGAGGAGGAGGTGCAACAGCGTCATAATGGTGACATGGTCGTGGCAAAGGCGCCCACGTGTCTCCGCAAGACAATTACAAAGTTCCTCCTGCGCTGCTGGCTGCAATTTGTTGCATTGTTTGCAACCGGCGGAGTTAAAGCACTTCGGAACTTTGCAAACTATTTTTGATTTGATTTTTGAAATTGGCTCGCTACGGGCGCTTAGCCAACCACCCACACCCACCATATTCCGACCATCAGGCGACGGTCGGCCTCCCGAGATGATTTATGGCGCACGTGTTGCATTCACCGGTAGAAAAAAAATGTTAAAAAAAGAGAAGGAGGAGAGTGGGTCGCCAGACGGGCCAAATCGCAGTGAAAGGCATTAAAGTGATAGAGTCTGGCCGCTCGACGGTGAAATTTGCATTTCTAATGCCCCCGAAAACGCCAACGCGGCCAACTTTGAGTCATGACCATGGCCTGAACTCGCAGGATTATTAATATTTCATATTTGTCTGGGAGATAGGCGAAAAGTGCGACTTCCGAATGGAATTTCAATGAAAATTGTAATATTTTAAGTGGTTCAGGCAAAAGTTTTCCTGCCTTTCCTATTAAATCAATGGGTATTTGCTAGTTAAGAAGAAAAAAAAGAAATATACATTCATTGGATTTTATTTTAACTTTAGCTGGGAAATAAAACTTTTTCTCTTCCATTAGATAAACAAAACAATGTGGAATTTAAAGTAGAGTTCAATAAAGATTTTTTATCCATTTAATAAAAATGCTCTCCTAATTTTTCTGATAAAAAAATCGATTTTCTTTTTGAATTCCGATGATAGATAGTAAAGGAAAATATTTTTATTCATTTAATCCATCCTTTTGCTTGCCCATAACGACATCCATTTTAATTGCCAAAGAATATATATTTAATACATATCTTCAACCCAGCAAATATATATTTTTAAAGCTAGTTAATTTGCGGCCACTCATTATAAATTGCATAAATTCCAGTTTAGATCCCAGGATACAAACTTGTGACTAATAAAATTAAATTGCTTTGATAAAGGGCCGAAAGTAGCATTTAATTGAGCAAATCATAAAATTATTTAGACCGAGTTTTGGGGCTGGGAAATGCAGACATCTCCAATTAACACGCTGCCGTTCAGTTGAGTGTTTCAAAGGACTATATACATCTGCCCAGGTAGACGATATTAAGTCATTAGCATTTCTCCAATCCCCTCTCTTCCACTTCCTCCTCCCTTTTTTGGCATTCAGCGAAATTTTCGCTTTGCTTTCATGCTCATTGCAATTTGCTTCACTAATGTTTCTCCTCTGTTTTCAAACGTCGCTCCATTCATTTAATGGCGTCTGCTTTAAATTTCCTTTTTTATTTGCAGACTACCCATCTCTTTCGTTTGCTCGCTAGCCATCTCTTTCGCTCACTCAAATGAAGTGTGAATGGTAAAAGCGTTTGGAAATGAGATTTTTAAATATGGCCAGCAATTGTAATTCCGAATTCTAAATGCCAATAGCAGCAGCAACAGCAGTGGCAACAGCAACACTCACAGCAGCAACATTGTTACATTTTGCATTTTATATTGCCAAGCTCAGCGGAAGTTGAGCCTCATGTCTTCATGTACTTTGCATATTTACACTAATAGAAATTGTGGCAGTTGGCAATTGAAACAAGAGAGAACGCTATAGTCGGGTGCCCCGACAATCAGATACCCGTTACTCAGGTAAAGGGAGTGCGAGGGAGATGGAGATAGAAAATTTGAACACGCATAACTTTTTAACGAATGGTCCGATTTGAAAAATTTCTTCTACATTTCGATAGGTATTGATAAACACAATAAAACTGCATTTTTACTTTTCCGAAATATTGAAATTTTTAAAATCGTATATAAGCGATTGTGGGCGTTAGAGGGGGCGTGGCACCCTTTTGAAACAAACTTGCGCTGCGTAGGAACTCCAAGAATCTTCATGCCAAATACCAATCTTCTAGCTTTTATAGTTTCCGAGATCTCAGCGTTCATACAGACAGACAGACAGACGGACAGACGGACATGGCTAGATCGACTCGGCTAGTGATCCTGATCAAGAATATATATACTTTATGGGGTCGGAAACGCTTCCTTCTAGCTGTTACATACTTTTGCACGAATACAATATACCCTTTTACTCTACGAGTAACGGGTATAAAAACGTTGTTGTTGCTGCTGTAGATGTTGCTGCTGTAGCTGTATGTTGCTGTTGCTGCCTTTGCCGTTTTATGTGCGGCCATAAAAAGTGTCGCAAGGGGGCGTGGCAAGGGGGCAGTTTTATGGCAATTCTTCTTCTTGGGTTGCTGCTGCGGCTGTTTTATTGTTGCGACAACAGTGCAACATCACTAGTGTGTCCAGGCTTCGGCCATTCCTCAAACTTAATATATCCTGTTTCCTGATTTTCATGACGTCCCTATAAGTGCCCCCGAACCCAACCGACCAGCTCTCTTGTCCAGCTATGGCCGCATTTTCTCGGTTTTCCCCGGTCTTTTCCCCATTTTCCTTCTCAACTACTAACCCTGTGTGCCATTTTCTGCATTTAAGTGCAATTCTATGCAAGAATGTGCCGACATGCATATTTGTGCTAAAGCCATTTCCCAGCTCTCCTGGCTGGCTTTCCCCCCTAGTTTTCCCCCGATTTTTCCCCCTCAGCTGCCATAAAATGTTCGTTTTGCCAGCTAATGCATACAAATGCCTGATGCGCTTTTTGCATTACAACAAGAACAGCAAAATAAGTGAATGAACAAGAGAGAACGCTATAGTCGGGTGCCCCGACAATCAGATACCCGTTACTCAGGTAAAGGGAGTGCGAGGGAGATCGAGATAGAAACTTTGAACACGCATAACTTTTTAACGAATGGTCCGATTTGAAAAATTTCTTCTACATTTCGGTAGGTATTGATAAACACAATAAAACTGCATTTTTACTTTTCCGAAATATTGAAATTTTTAAAATCGTATATAAGCGATTGTGGGCGTTAGAGGGGGCGTGGCACCTTTTTGAAACAAACTTGCGCTGCGTAGGAACTCCTAGAATCTGTATGCAAAATGCCAATCTTCTAGCTTTTATAGTTTCCGAGATCTCAGCGTTCATACGGACAGACGGACAGACAGACAGACAGACAGACGGACAGACGGACATGGCTAGATCGACTCGGCTAGTGATCCTGATCAAGAATATATATACTTTATGGGGTCGGAAACGCTTCCTTCTAGCTGTTACATACTTTTGCACGAATACAATATACCCTTTTACTCTACGAGTAACGGGTATAAAAATGAAAAAGGAAAAAGGAAAGGAAGAAAGGAGAAAGACAGCTAAACAACAAACAGAATAGTAAATTTTCATGTGTGTGCGACAGGGGACATTCACTTTTAAGTTGGCATTCGACAAAAATCGCATTGAATCTTGTACGAAAACAATGAGGAAAAGTCTGAGACACTTCTAAAAAGCCGAAAAATATGAAGAGCAGGAAAGCTAGGAAGGGAACAAGCTAAAAAGGTACAGAGACACTTGTAAAAAGTAGGGCTTTTAGTTAATTACCTAAGTTCTTTTAACTTCTGACCAAAAACAGTTAGCAGCTTGTGAAAAACTTTATATAAAAGTAGAGAGCTTATTTTTGGGCAAGCAAAAGTTTTTAAGTAATTATTTATTTTCTTATTATCTATGAGTTATTTTATTTTTAACCGAAAATCACTTTAAAATAGTTTTCCGTTCATTCCTAAAATATTCAAAATTTTTAATAATTTATTTTTTATCCAGAAAATCACTTTAAAATGTTTTTCAGATTGTTCTTAAAATATTATAAATCTGTAATAATTTCCATGGGAATTATTTATTCAGAAAATCACCCTAAAGTGGTTTTTAGTTCATTCCCTAGGGATTTAAAATCTGTAATAATTTCTGTGATAATTTATTATGAAGCACTTCCCAAACACCAATAAATTTAAACGAACAATACAGAACCACACATTTAACACTTTCTCAGAGTTTGGCTAACAAATCCGTTTTGGATTTGTGCAAACTTAAATAAGAAATTAGCCAAGCCATAACCCAAGCAAAAGTTTTCCTGCTTTCGTACAAGATCAGGCCATTTAAAGCAATTGTTGCCGCAGTTCTTCCTGTTTCTAGTTTCAATTTCTGTTATTTACTTCTAATGCTGATGCTGTGTCTGCCATCGATTTAGTTGCTAAATAAATTAAATTCCAGCATGTGTGTGGGGGTTTTTCTGGCACAAGTGCAAAGCCACAAAGTTTTTGGGAGAGAAAAGAGACAGCGAGAAAAGACAAATGAACTGCCATTCGGGATGCGGGATGTCAGGATCCCAGGATGTCCGGAAATATATATGGAGTGTCACTATCGATTTCGCACAGTGCAGGTGAGGGAGGTGAAAAATCCATCACTGAGAATAGAGAATAGCAAAATATTTCGCATAATATTAAAAGTGCATGATGCATGCTGTCGATGGTCCATGGCCAAGGGTCTGTTGCAATTTTCCGATTACCAATGAGAGACCTTCTTTGGCTGGCTGCTGATTTTCCTGGCCGATGATGATGATGTTCCTTGGTCTTCGAGTTGTCTTCTGTTGGCATGCAAAAGTTGCCTTTTGTTTTGGGGTTTTAAACAAAATGAAATTTCCTAGCTGCTCTCTTGAGAATCTCTTGGCCACAGCAAATCAAAAAACCGCAATGTTCCGGTGTGTTTGTGAGTATGTCTTTGTGTTTGTTTTTTCATCGAACACGAAATGCCACTCCAAAGTGCAACGAGAGCGAAAGAGACGGGGCTATTGGGATGAGAAAGAGCCGGCATGATTGTTGTAATGAAACGTAACGAAACAAATCAAAGCATGTGGCACGTGAGTAGCTGAACATGCTCATCTCGATATGGCAAATCCCCTGACCAGTATGTTACTACACCGAAAATATTAATTTAAAGAAAAATAATTGAAATTTCAAATTAATATTATTAGTAAGAACACAAGCTTATTTTCGAGGGAGATGGAAATATATGATTCAAAATGAATATGTAATTTTGATTTATTTAAAATTCAAATTCTAACTTAACAACATTTAGAAGGTGTTTTTAATTTTTAATTGTTTTAAGAATTAATTCATTTTCTTTTATTTTAAGGGTATTACAACTTTTTTGAGAGGTATAGAAATATTACATCCATAATTTTTTAGTTTATGATATTCCAAAAATGTTTTTCATTTCAAGAAAATTTTAATTTAAATTGGGTTTGAAATCATTTTACCATTTTCTTAGTTGTATAGTTGGCAGTCATCGAAGTGCATGAAATGCTTGCATATTACTTGTATTTCTTTCCGCTCTGCTGCAGATTCTACCCCTCAAAAAACCCCCTCGTTGCGGTTTATTTTTCCTTTTGATTGGCTGTCTCCCCATCTACGTGTTGGGGTCACAGGAAGCGACCCGAGGTATTATTGTGAGAAAATTGTTGACCAGCAGACAGAAGCAACTTGCCAGCGGCCAACGACAAACTTTCCAGCAGAGAGAAGTGCAAAAGTTGTAGGTGCAAATAGTTTTTGTAGTTTAATTTGCCAATCAAAAGTTGAAATTAGCGAATTACGGCTGTCGAATCGATTGATAAGGCTGCAAGTGTAATTTTTTTGACAGACTCAATCATTTTCACTCAATTTAAGATGTAAATTTCCTTGGCCAGAAGAAAATGTACTTCCTATCTAATAATTATCAGGAGGAAAAGGCAAATTGCATTAGGAAACTGTCACTCAACAAATGGCATTGCATAAAATCGAAGCAACTGCCAATCAATCGATCACTCGATTGAACAACTCACTCGCATTTCGTTTTAACAATTTGCCAAAAATGTCGAATGGCTACAAGTTTTGTGCCATTTACAGTTTTTTCGGCAACTTCTGTTGGCAACGACATCCGTCAGTCAGTCCTTCAGTTAGTCATTCAGTCAGTCAGTTAGTCATTCTAGCAATCAGTTAGCCTGGCCTAAATGTTGACACTTTCATTTTTGCCGGCACATGCTGTTCTACTGCAGCTGCTACAAATATTTATTCATATTCATGGGAGCAAACATAACATTTTTGTTTATTTATCGCGCCTGGAGGAGGCGGCAGAGGGGGCGTGGCAACTCCTTTTGCGACACTTTTCGCACCGAAAACTGCATTGCGGCTATACAGCAACCTCTTCTTCGGCGAATAAAATCAACTGACAACAACACGCAATTTATGGCATTTATGTAAAAAGCGAGCAAGCAAGTGGCATGCAATTTTTGTGCTGCATACAAAGCGGCGTTCATGGGGTGGCTGTCAACATGGTTGGCAAAAATTGGTGGGTGGGTTGCAAATTTTTCTGCGCTTGGCATTGTGCTGAAAAATCAATTAACTACACTTTGAAATGTTACGTGAGCGGCAGCAGCAGCCCACCTTTTGTGGTATTATAAACTGTTGCACCTGTATGCCTTTTATATTTTATGTATATATATTTCGCAACTAATATTGAAATTCCGGGAGCGTTCGGGCAAATAAAAGTAAATCTGACGCAGCTGCAGGGTAAATATTTAGTGAATCGGCTCAGTCAACAGTTGAAGGGGGGTTTACTTTCCCCATTTTCAGCAGGGGTTTTCTGTACTTTTTTTGAACCCAAATAGCCATGACGCCGACAAGTGCACTTGACAGCGCACTCCAGAGGGCAGAAAAGGCCGGAGTGGGCGTGGCATCAGTAAATATTACAGGGGCAGTCACGCAACAGGGGCGGCGTTGCAAAGGGGGGTTAAAGGTTGCGCCAAAAAAAAAGTACTGGCTGCGCTTATAAAAATGCAACTAGTTCCTGGCATAAAAGCCCATGAGCTGGCTGACTGCGGATGTGGATTCAAAGGCGGATGCGGATTTTCCACAAACACACACGCGAGTGGGGAACCACAAAAGCCTGACTTCGAGGGGTTTTCCCTTTTTTCCCTTTTTTTGTGTGCGTGCGAGCAAGCGCAAAAGTTATGAAAACAAGGATAAAGAAGTGCAGGGCCAAAGGACAACGAAGAAAATGAATTTTCATTTGCCTGCCCATATAGTCGCACGCAAAAATATCCGACAAAGGAAAAAAGAAGGGGAAAAAGACTAAAATAGAAAGCCAGACAGAAGCAACACAGCAGCAACAAAGATCGACTTAACATCATCGACAGATTCAGATTCAGATTCAGTCGACTCAGTGGAGAATGCAGGAAAGTTGGTTAAAACCGGGGAGGAATGTAAACGGCATTCCATTCCATTGCAAATCAAATCAATTTCTTTGACAGTCTGTGCATTGTGCCTCAATCAGTGCAACTGAATGTCAACTATTGGCAAGTGTAGGTGGAAATATGCCATTCCAAAAGGTTTTGATGAAAAATCGATTTCCTTCTGGGAGTTTTCAGTTAATAAAGTGGCTGCCTTTTGTGCACAGAGATTTACGAGAGGAAATTGTGGGTCCTTTCTTTATTGGCAGAAGGACTTCAGCAAAGAATATAGCTACTTGGTTTTATTTAGGGATTTGTTCCTTATAAATATTTTTAGAATATTTTAATATCAATAAAGAATTTTAATTTCCCAAAATATATTTCATGAGAATATTTTCACCTTTAAATTTATTTATGTAAATTTATTATTTGACAACAAAGTTATAATCCTCTCTTGTAAAAACTTTTCTAAACTAAACTGGTTGCAGAACCACGTTTTCCACCTTTCACCTAGACTTTCCCTTTTTTCCTGCTCAAGTTTTGTCCCATTTCCAGTCACTTGTCTCATATTTGCCTGTTTAGCTAGTTTTCCAGAGTAACTCTCCATGTGTGTATGTGTTTGTTTGTATGTCTTCTTGTTTGCCAACTTAACAACAGCAACAAACAGAGGAGAAGAGCCGCCAGCAGCGACAACAGAACAGAACAGAATCCGAATCCAAATCAGAATCAGCGGAAAGGGAAGCTCCGCAAACAAACTGGGGAAACAGGAAAAAGAAAATACCCGCGTTACAGATAAAACAAAAATTATTTGCATTTCACCTGCATGTTGGCACCTGATTGCGGGCGGGCTGTAGCAAACCCCACAAAAGCATTCTCTAACACCAACCCAAATCACCCACCAAAGTCACAGGCTCCGACGATCCTAAATGTTGGGCCATCGCTCAGGTTTTACAGAGCGAAAATAAGTGTTCAACTATACATATATTTTATTCCATTTTTTTGGGAATATTAAATATTAAAAAATATTAAATGTAATCAAGATTTAACAATTTAAAATATTTTTAATATTAAAAAAATTTTAAAATATTGTATTAAAATGTATAATGTATACATACTGATATACTTCATTATTTTTTTTTTTGAATATTAACTATTTTAAATTATTTATAAGAAGAAGCCGATAAGAATAAACCGAATTTATTAAAATAGGATGATTAGTTTTGGTGGTGATGTAATTTTTTACATTTTTAAATATTCAAATTAAATAGTATAAGTGATGCGGTTTAAGATTTATTTTTAATTTCCCAATGAATGATTGAATTTTTTTTCAAATTTTCCTTTACACAACTCCACCATTGTAATCCTCATTTAGTTGCTCGCTCTCCACAGGACTCAAAAATATTTGTAGAGCATGTTTTTGCGGGAAAGCAGGAGGCTGACGATGATGCTGCATCCACCTGCAGCATTTGTGTAGGTGTTTAGCAAACACGTGGCAAAAGAAGGGAGGAGGAGTGCCGAAATGAGGGGCAACGCTTGCTCCTGTCTCTTTTTGGAGGCACATCCACTTCAGTTGCAGCGACATGCAGCACGTGCAGCATGTCCTGCGAACAGGAGCAACACCCAAAGCCACCTTTCACCCACTTTTTCACCCACATTTGGGGTGGGGTGTCATGAAGCCGAGGCTGAAATGTCAACAGTTTACTTTGCGCCCATTTGGCAGACGCGGGGATTAAATGGGTTTTTGCAACTGCAGCTCTGCCTTTGACCTCGCCTCCCCTTTTGAATATGACGAAAATTACAAAAAAAAAAGTTGTGTCGTCGGCAAGTCACTTTGATTCAACCACAAAAGGCGGCTAAAAAGGTGAAGAAAGGCCAGGAGACTCGAAAAATATTAATCGCGTGCGCTCGCTTATCTGATTTGTGGGTCCACCTGGCGGGCGCACATTTACTTCAAAGTTGATGAAGTGCCAGAAAGCTTCCGCGACACTTGACACCGACTTCCGTCCTCCATGAATTTCGTTTCAATGCGCTTCGAGTTGCGGCGACACTCAAATCGCACATACGCCACGTGGGCCGAGGAGTTCTGGAACTGAAAGAAGAAGTAGAAATGGGAATAAGTCCTCCGCCTCGCTTCGTTGTTGGCCAGGGCATAAATAAAGGCAAATACGCAGGACGTTAAAATATATGGCATACAAAACGTGGCGGAAGTGCCAGAAAAACAAACCTGGAAATGAAAATATAAGTTGAAGAAGTCTGAACAAGCAGCAACGAAGTCAAGATGCTCTGGGAAAGTAATGGGATTTGGGTTAGGAAGTAGGAAATAGCAGAGGTAGAAATACAAATTACTAAACTGCTAAAGTTGGTATAGTAGTTTCAGATTTTTTTACTTTTAATGGATTAAAATAAATTAAAACCTCTTCAAGTTTTTCATTTTTTAGGTTTCTTTATTTTATAAACTATACAAATACAGAAAACAAATAAAACCAACAAACAATCAAGAAATCATTCAAAAATGATTTAAATAGAAAAATTGTAAAGGTGTCTAAAAGTATGCAATAAAATATGAAACTTCGTCACTTAGGAATAAATCTTTTGCATACTTTTACCCACCATTACAATTGATTTTAGATTTATGATTTCTATAGTTTGCTTTAGAAATATAATATTTGCGAGTACAATACGAAATCACCTATAAATATTTCCTTAAAAATCAAACCTGTTAGGCCGTCAAAGATTCCTCCTCCGCCTGTAGGGTAAACAAAACAAAATGTTGTCCACTTGAGGCAAAGCAGCCAGGTAACGCAATCGCAGTCCAAGGGAGTCCCGCATCCCTTCATCCTGCTTTCCTTTGCCATTACGCACGTGATTCATATGCAGAGCTCCTTATAAAGTGTCCTTTCGCTGGCTCTCTGTTGTGTCTGTGAGTGTGTGTTTGTGTGGTTGTGATAGGTGTGCAGGAGCCTTGTCACAATAAATTTAGTAAAAGTGACAAATATTTTATGCTTAAGAATAATTGATGAAGTGGCTACAAAGCGGCGGCACGGTCACGTCGAAGCAAGTTGGCCAGGTTGTTGAAATGGTTTTGGGGGTGGGGAAGGGGAGAAAAACGACCCGACAAATAATAAAGCGCTAAATCATAGCCACGCTTAGTACTTTCAACTGCCGCCCCTCGGAAAATAACGGGGAGGTCGCAAAAACTTGGCCAGCAGAATGGCTGTCAGTTAGCTCATATGTCCTTGCGACGTAGGCCAAAACGAATGTGTGTGCGTGGCAAATAAAAACAGGCAGCGCTCCGGATATTACGACATATTGCTCCTCCGTACACACACAAAAATTGCGCCAAGGATTATGGCACTACATTACAGGACCAGGAACCTCCAGGATCCCCAACACCCCGCTTATCATGCCTTGCATATGAATGATGGGCATCATTTAATCATTGTCTATGACTCCAACACCTCGCATCCCATGATCCCCAGAAATTCCAGCGAATGTGAGTGTTTTGTTTGCCCCTCCTGTTCGTTCGTCTGTTTGTTTGTTTGTTTGTTCGTGTGCTGCGCTTGACATGTCCTTAGGTCTGTTTGTCCTCGAATTTAACGCAGAATAGTGGAGGAGCTGCATTTGGCTTTAAGTTATGTACTTGGTAACAACTATCCCAGGCGTTAAGCATTATCCAAGGCAAACAGCGGGTCGGGTCTCCAGGGACCTTTAGATAAGGCAAACAGGTCAGAATAATCTGGGATTAATTAGATTTTAGGATCGCGGTCTAGAGAGACTTAATCTTTATCTTTCTTTCCACATTCTTTGCTATCAATAATATAAATATTGATTAAAGAAATATCTAGATTTTTCAAATTCCTTTTAAATGTCAAAAGAGGCGTCTAAAAGTATGCAACAATATATTTTTAACGCAAAAGTGATATGAATTCGTACAGAAAGAAAATTTTCCTTTATTCACTGCATACTTTTAAATATATATTGTTGCATTTATAGGTGATTTTAAAAACCTAGCTATTCCTGGCATCTTATTATCTTTCAGAAATACCGTTAACTTTTTTCTTTACATTTTAAAAAATATTCTCTTTCTGTTTTTCCTTGAAACCTTAAAGACAATCCAATATCCAGCTCTTAAATAAAACAGTTTTTCTGTCTATCGCCCCGCCAAATTTCAATTTGCAGCATATGCAGATTAGCATCCATTTACTTGGTACATTTTTGCGCCCTTTTAACAAACAATTATTTGCCATGAATAAATTAGCAGGACTTTGCGACGCCTCACGCCTCCTCCTCCTCTTTTAGCTTCTGCCCCACTGATGCTGATCAATTTAGAAAGAAGTAATAACATTTAAAATTCAAATGCAAAAGCACACAGCATGCGGGGGCGGCGGCAAAAAATTGAGCTAATAAAAGTGGGCGTGGTTCTAGGTCCTAAAACCTTGAGACGCCGCACATATGCAGAGGAGCAGGGAGCTAGAAATAAAGGGGGGTGAATAAGGAGGAGCAGTAACCGCGTTGTCTGGCTGTGCCGGCACTTAGATGCCCATTATGCCTGCGGGCCATAGACAGCGACAACGACAACTTGGCAGTGGGAGGGGAGTTAAGGAGGCCAAGGAGCTGGAAGCCCGGCTTCTAGCAGGACAAAACAAAAAGCGCCTTCAGCACATCTATGGTATATGCGAAATTAATTGTCTGTTTGTTGCCAACAAATTTGAATTTAAACCGCATGCAGGGCACTCCAGCAGCAGCGAGAGAACAGAGAGGAGCTGCACGGAGAGAAATAATGAAGGTTTTTAAATATCAGTCCAAAATATTAGCTTGTATTAAATGAAAAATCTATAAATTACTCATAGTTTAAGCTGCGAGCATTTAGTTTTTATTAGATAGAATATTTAACATCTTTACAATGGCCAAACTCTATATAATTGATACATTTAAGAACATTTTTACAGATATATTGGAATTTAAAATACTGTTTTACATTGCAGAGAATTTAAACCGATAAGAATTCTCTTATATTTGGATATCAAATTACAAATAACAAATAAACCCGATTTAAAATATTTATTTTAAGTAATTTTAAAATCCTAGTGATTATGTTTATTTTAATTCACGTTTTACTTTAATTACAAATTCAATTTATTTAACTATCAAATTCCAAGGTGTCTAAAAGTATGATATGAAATAAAGATACTTGCATACTTTTAGACACCTATATAAATCATTTTAATATCCTACTGATTTCTGTGGGACCTTTGATTATGTTCATTTTTAATGCATTTCCAAACTAGATAAATTAAGTATTTTCCTCAGTGCTCTAATAGCTGAAATGTGTGAAATGTAAGCGGCAGCCAAGCGGGGAAACGTCGCACGCTCCATTCCCGCGTCTCGCATCTCGCCCGAATCCTCGGCTGTCTGCCCAAGGACTCCATGGATTCCAGTTGGCAGTTCCTGTTTCTGTTTCTGGTCCTCTGCAATTGCTCCTCTCCTTGTTGTTGCCGTGTGGGTGCGTTTGTTTGCTTACGAAACAACTTGAAGTTGTTGGGCTTAAGTTGCTAGTAGCTGTTGTGGCTGTCGCTCTCGTTGGCTGTTGTTTCTGTTATTTCTGTTGCTGTTGCTCCGTTTCACAGTTGGCCGTGCGGTTTGCTAACAGCGCCGAAAAGTTGGAGCCCCACAGCCGAAAAGAAAGTTTCCCACGCAATGCCCCGGCAATTGTCTGGCCGAAGGTCCCTTTATCCTTCGCAAAGGACAGAAGAGGGAAACACACACAGAAGACCGTAGGACACCCTCACACGCAGGGAGCAAATTAATTGCTGCTGTTTTCGGCGCTTATTTGTCTTGGAAATTTGTTTCATGCCAGCAAAAACTGGACCCCTAGAATGTCCTGCTCCTAGCTCTGTATCCTCTATAGTCCTGGCTTTCTTTCTCCCCTGTTTTCCCCTGTTGTTGTATGTGTTTGCCTCCTGCCTATTTGCTATTTAAATTTAATTTGCATTACTTAAAGAATTTAAAAAGCGAAAATTTCTCATGCGTAATGCGACAAGGACTCCCTGTGTTTTCCTCCCTGTGCTTTCGGTTTCTTTTGAGCAGCTTTTCTGCTCGAACATTTTTTTATTTTATTTACTTGCGGTCACTGGTAATTTCTGTTTATTTTCGGCAAGTTTTTACGGTCAGACCAAGGAATACTTTTTGGTATAGTTTAATTTTTTATGGTGCACCAGCAACATATCTTAAATTGTTGAAATTGCTGACCCAAGATTGCGCATACGCACCATTGGCCACCGCAGTGCAGAACCCTCTGTCTGGACACTAAATTGCATATTACCGCAAAATCAATTTACATTCCTAAACTGATTTTCTGAGCGACCCTCTGTGTGTGTGTGGGAGGAAAAAGATTAAATTAAAATTATGCTGCTGGCTCGCCGACCTCCAATTAGAAACGGCAACGCGACACTTGGCTTCCCTCCCTCAACTCCCTCAACCAACTCGAAACGAAACCCACTCGATCTCATATGGGAATTGCTTTCCGCTGCTCTCTGCCAATTAACCCGTTCTGCCGCCTCAGCAAAAAGTTGCGTTAAGTAAAAAGTTTTAAAGTTTTATGGATTCAAAGCGGTTGCACTTGATGTATCCCCAGCACTCAAGGAATTCAATTTGCAAGTCCTTTTTGTGCTCGGTGATTTGGAGAAATTAAATAAACGAACTTTGCCGCAAGTTGGTCTCTAAATATTCTAGTTATTCTACGGTAAATATATTTCCCTCGTACTATTATTATGTGACAAGTTTTTTTATAGCTTAATATGAAGAAATATTTGATGGCATGGGGAATTATCTAGAAAATTGTTAGGCCTTGTGCGTAAATGATGGGAAAATTGTTGTTTTAGTTTAAGGTTAGTAAGGTTTTATCTGGGGTGCTACAAAAACCACTAGGGTTTTTAAATCTCTAAAATAAGTGTTTAAAAGTATGCAGTGAATATAGGAGATTCCTTTTCCTGAATGAACTCGTAGAACTTTTGAGTTAAAAAAATGTTGTTGCATACTTTTAGTCACCTATACCGAAAAAAATCACTTCTCTTAATTTTATGGGATTTTCTTAGGGTTTAAAATTGATTACGGCATTTTTCCTTCTTAAAAGTGATTGTTATGCCACCCCTTTTAGACTGTGATTTTTTCCTCCTCTTTGCCACAATGGGTTAAGCGGACTTCTGGCCATTTCTGTTGGCCAAGCGGCGAGCCAGGCACGTAGACAGGTGCTCGGCATGGGGCACATGGCTCATATCCTGCCAGCGATTTCACTTTCGCTCCGTGTGCGTACCGTCGTCCTGTCGTCCTGGTGTCCTGGCATTCTGGTTCTTTGGGTCTGCTGGCATTTCTGGCGTCCTTGCTGCGCTCACGTCGTCGGGGCCATTTAAGCCTTAAGCAGGCCACTTAGTGGCGCGGACATAAATCTGTGCACCAAATCCGAGCAATTAAATGCATCGTAATTTAGCCCGGTCTGGAAACCTCTCGTCTCCCCCCGAAACCTCTTTAGTGTGCAATTAAGTAGAAGTACGCAGACCGATTTCCCAGCCACGCCTCCTGCTCACACACGTGTAATAATCCGTGTGCCGTGAGCTTTTCGCCCATTTCGTTTGTTTCGCCCTGCCACGCTCCACAATTTCTTATTAATTGACGCGAATTTATGTATTTGCCACGCGTTATTGCTGCCGCACCCCCCGAAACCCCAGGAAAAAGAAATTAAAAAATATAAACAAACGCGTTTTGCTTTTTGGGGGGAGTCGTTCGGAAAGAGCAGCCACATAAAGCACACAAAGCGTATCGGTTGAGGAATGGGCATAGGGCATTAGGATCCATTGGCGAGATGAGGCGGAGACAAACAACAAACGCATTTTTATGGCACTCGGCAATTAGAGAGGCAGGAATATAGGGAATATATAGGGGGAAGGGGCGTGGCCCTAGGGAATGGGCGCCCTGTAATAATTTGTGTGCTTTTTATTTGTACTTTGATAGCCCGAAGTAAGCATAATACTCTCAAGAAAACGGAAATCATAATGGCGGAAACTAATAAAAGAAAAATATTTTAATGGTCCTTGTGCCAGGATAAAGGTTCAAAGTTCTATGGCGCACTTTTACAAATTATTATGTTTGATTCAGTAAGGAAAATGTGAATATAAAATAAAATAAAGTACAAAAATTAAGAAGATTATGAATTTATATTCATAAATCATTTTCGGAAATATTTTTAACACACTAAAATCATTCTTAGTAGAAAAAGCCCAATGATTTAGGCGGAAATTAATTTTAAGCTGAAATAAATAAATATTAATAAAATACAAAAATTAAGAAGAACTAAAATATGTAATTTAGATGCTAAAAAATCTTAGAAAGATAAATAGATCATTTAAAAACTGTATAAAATTGATTTAGTTTATATTTCAATTTATTTTAAAATGCTAATAGTTGATAACATATAATTAGTGCGATAGTTACGTAGGACAAATTACTCAAAAATACAGATTTGACATAGTTCTTTGGAAGTTTAAATGGAATTCTTAAAATTACGCTTAAACATTAAAGGTTAAAGAAAAGGGTCGCTTTGTTGTTTTTTTTTTTTATTTTCTTCTATAAAATATTCTTTACATATTTACACGAAAGTAGCTCAAGAATTAAATCTATAAGCAAACTAATGGGTTTTGAACAATTTATAGTTGATAAATCCGCTTTTTTCACCCCATAAACCTACACATTTAATAGGGCATCTTCCGTTCGTCCCTATTGCAAATTCCTTTGGATTGCCCACCCACTTCGACCGTAATGTTAAGTTAACGTTGGCCGCCGCTGGTGGTTGGCCGTTGTTATGGCCCCGTTCGGATGTTGGCTATTAGAGGACCATTAAATAATTGCTGGCAATTCCAGAACAACACAACGAGAAGGCAACAAACATTTTTGTGCTTAGCTCTGCGCTGCTCTAGTTTCTTTTTATTAAAGGCATCTAATTGCAGGCAATTTGTGGGGCCGAGATGGTCAAAGTGGTTGCGAAACTTTAAAAAGCAACATCAACTCTCGTTTAATAAACAGAAAAAGCAGAGTGGCCGTGAGGGAAAAAGCCGGCAATAAGCGTATTAACAAGGCCCGCACAAACACCGACATAATCGTAATAAAGTTAGCAACGGCAACGGGCAAACCGCACACGTGGCCCCCATTTAGATGGACCGACTGACAGGGATTGGTATAGAGGACTGCGAAGGGGAGACCCCACCTTAGTGGCAAATCCCATGGCCGAAAAGCCCGACCGAAAACCAAAAACCAAACCCCAATGGGGAAGGACACAAAAAACGAGGGAAATTCTAAAACCGCAAAACAGTGCCAAAAACCGAACAACAAAATGCAGTTGCACAACTGGCGAAACGGCAAAACTCTCAAACTGCCATCGCAGTTGGCGAAAACTAGTCTGCTGTATTTTGTCTAAAGCTGTGAAATTAATTAAATAATATTTATTTGTTGTAAGAATTTATTAAGCCGAGGAAGAATGCATGTACGTAGTTCCATGTCCAACAAGGTGTGAAACTTTGCCTTTCGTTGGCACAGACAAAATTCCAGCACTCGAACACATACACTCCGAAAACTGTTAACTTAATTGTTAAGTTTGGGAGGAAAAACGGAAGGGTTTTCCTTTTACTAGCAGAGAGTACTAGAGAACTCCTTTAATTGTTGTTGCTGCACCACAAATTGCAAATGAACACGAAACTGCTGAAAAAGTTACCCATGCCAACGTGGCGTATACGTAACATTTAACTCTTTGCTCCAATAAATAGTGCTTAGAATTTAATCGGGCAAATTGAACTGAACTTAACTTTGAGCTCGCCACCCCTTTTAATTGATCTGATTTACAAATTTCGAAGAGAAAGAAACTATTTTGTGCATTCTAAATTGGTAATTTCGAAGCCTTTATTGGGGAATTATTTTGAAGTGGTACTAATACTAGAATAAAAATACTAGAAAAAATACAAGTTAGTATCTAATTAAAGAAGGTACTAAAGTAGTTACTTAAATATTTAAATATTTTTTTTAATCCAACTTTAATTAAAAAGAATAACTTAATCATCCTCAACGAAAGCCTAAGGCTTAAATAAATTCTGAACTTTTAAAGATCTTCAAGGTGATTCAACTGAAATATCCTGCCCTGCGGATTTTAGCTCCTGGTTTCCTGGTTTCTGCAACATTTACTAATCTGCATGTTGTTTGCATTGCCTGCTCTTTCATTTCTTTCGTTCAAACTTAAATTTCCGCCTTGAATTTCCCCCTGCCGTTAAAACTTGCTGCCTTAAAGTGCGTAATGAAGCTCTCTACTTGAGTGATTCAAGTTTCCTGGTTGCCAAAATGTTTTATTCTCCTTTATTTCCTCGAAATTCAGCTTGCATTTTGCACTTTCGCCGAGCAGCGTAGCTAAAGCTCCTGTTTCGGAGTTTCCTTTTGTTTTGCTTCAGCTTTCTTGTTTTTTTTTAGCAAAAATTATCGTAAAAGAATTTTACCTGAGCTACGTGACTGCTGAACTTAATATCCGTTTGTCATAAGCGTTTCTAATGCTCACACAGCGGCACACACGTATATATACGAAATATCCTTGGCTGCACTTAGCCAGGCTAACACACACACACATACACTTTTTGACGGGGGCACGTACAACAGCCTGCCGGAATCGCTGACGAGGAAAGGGGACAGGGATGGGGGATGGGGGATAGGATCCCAGGCACTTCAGATACGATCTCTCCAGGCAGGAACTGTAAACTTGCTATGCTCTCTGGCAAAACAAAAGCCAGCGACATTTTCAGCTAAATTAAGTATTTTTAGTATTTTTAGAACTTGTCTGCCAGTTGTGCACAGCACTGTTTTCAGATTCTGCAGAGAAAAAAAAAATTATTCTAAGAATTTATGGTTTTACTCAAAGTTTGGTGTTCTAATTTATCAGGTGTAGTTTTTTAGGCTAAATATTTTACAACTTTTTTTATAATTTAAAGAAAAGATAGTAGAAAATATTATAAATACAGTTTTTAAGATTAGATATATATAGAGTACAAAAAATTAGTAGGATTACCCGATATGGTTTCAAATTTTCAAGAAACAAATTTTACGGAAATCTATACGGATAAGTTGGGTGTTTAGGTCTTAGCTGCTCAAAACACTTTATCTTTTAGCTGTAGGCCATAAAATGTCTAAATTGCGATTGAAACCGGGCAAAAAAGGATATTTATGTATATTATTATTTTCATTTTTATTATTAGTATTTTTATTTATTTTAAAATTGGACTGTAAGTTTTCTCTCCATGTGAGCCCTCGATTTCTTCTCATTTTTTTGCAGTTCGCTGCTGTTTTTGTTGTCTGCCAATGCATGCGAAAACTTCGCAAGTAGATTTTTGAAAGGTTTCTGGATGCGGAGCGGTGCTTTAATTGCATTTCGCGTTGCCGCGTTGCCTTCGCCTCCGCCGCCGTCTTGTTGACCCGGCTATCCGGCTATCCCCAGCTTGGCCTCCAAGTTCCCAGTTCGCTGGCTGGGTTCCTTTAAATAATGCAGCGCATTGTCTGAACTGCAGGTGGGGATCCGCGCCAGTGCCACGCCTCTAAACTGCTGCTGGTCATAAAAACGCCCCCCTACATAGGATATATAGTAACTATATATTCCTCGCGCTTTGCTTTGCTCAATTTTTATGACATAAAAGCGCCGAGACTGCCATTAAAGAAAAGTGTAGCACGCTTCTTGGCGCAGGAATGGCCAAGGAGATTTCTTCCTTTTTTTCCCGGAACATCGCAAGAAATTTTCCAACACATTTGGCAAGCGAAAATGGCGAAGCTGAGGCTGAGAGGCGTTGTATCTGGGGAATCGGTTTGTTTTGGCCAACTCAGTTTGTGCTGGCCCTTTCGCCAGAGTCATTTTCATTCTCATTTTCCTTTTCATTTTCATGTTGCCCTCGCAACCGTTCGTCGTTGTTGTTGCTGTTGTTGTCCTTGCGCAAATAATTTCACTGATAAAGGATTTTCAACGCATCTTATGCTCGCTGTTTGCACTTTCGCAATATGTTTGCCGGCAGTTTGTTTTTGTTCACTGCCCAAGAAATATATATTATATGCTTTTATACCATGCTCTATACAGTGGCATTCAAATGAATAGCTCGTGAATTTGTTTATGGCCTCTTATTTTGCGAAATATTATTTTTGTGGAATTTAATTTTATTACTTGGCATCAAATTATAATGCTTTTAAGGCATTTTTCTTATTGAGCTTTTGCTTAACAAATTTTCGAGTTTATTGTGAGTAATCTAACCGAATTAAAAATCATTTTGATTTTATAATTTTGTACTGCATACTTTTAGACACCGATATCAGTGATTTTAAAACTCAGGAGTTTAATGGGAGTAGTCTAACTTAATTAAAATCATTTTCAGGTTAATTCACGGGTTTTTTAGTTCAATTTTAAGATTTTAATACTTCACTTCACTTAGATAATTAGTCTAAAATATTCCTATTTATTTTATAACCATTGTATTTGCCTGAAAAGGAGTCTCCGGATGCGCCCGTAAGTAGTTTACGCGCATTTAAAAAGACGGAGCAGTAGAAACATCAGCAGCAGGAGTCCTGGGAAGACAAAGGGAGCCAGGGAATGGGTGCCAGGACTCGATGGCAGGACAAGGAAATGAATGTTTCGCAGGCCGGCGAAACGTGCAACTGCAACAGCAAAAGCAGCAGCAGTAAATGTTGCTGCTGCAACTACCTTACGCTGCACTTTGTTTGCTCTTTTTTGTTGCAACTGCAATTGCTTTTGTTGCTGCTGTTGCAATGGGCATTGTTTACTCGTTTCACAGCCAAAATGAAACTCAAATCAACTCGTGCATTTCTAATGCGAATTTATATGTTTTAACCCGGCGCTGCCATCAAAATAGCAACTGCTTTCTGACATGTCCGGCTAGTAAAATTTGTGTCCTTATTGAAATGAGCCAAAATGTACACAATGTTTGCTATGGGACCCAATAATGTTGCAGCTGTAAAAGGGGGAGAATGCACTGGGAAAAATGTGTGGGTAATTTCTAAAAATTAGCCGACAGAATGGTAATCCAAAATACATAACCATGAAGCCAGGAAAATCTATCAAACAGTTTTTTCAACAATATTTAAATAAAATAATTTGAATAAATATTAAAAAATTAGAATAAAATGTTAATAACATTTTAATTAAGTTCTCAAAATTTTTGTAAGATTCTTTTTTTGAATATTTTATTACTTTAAAACTATTATTTCTGTGACATTCTTGGCTCCGTGTGGCGATTGGGGAATGGAATCGCAATTCCAATCGGAATCCCGTGTACGTTTACGTATCTCAATCCCTGCTCAGCCACTATAATTTCTTTCTTGCTGCTTTTCCCGCTTTTCCGGACATGGACCCTCTGACTCTGAGTTTCCTCGGCAGATTGCCAGACTCCCCTTTGGAGTCTCGAGTCAGTTTGTCAGCTTGTCAGCACATCGGAGAGGAGTGCCTGGGAAAATGGGAAAAGTAGGGAAGGGAAAAGCGAGGCGGCGGGGAAAAGCTCAGCTCACATAGCCTCGGCCATGGCTTGCTTTTGTTACTCATTTATTTTGATTTGTTTACCATTGCGATTTATATTTCTTCGTCTCGCTCAGCTGAATGGCTCAAGGATGGGGAAATTCCGGGAAGGAGTAGCCAGCGTGCAGAGCAATAAAATTAAGCTCGGATTTATTGACCCATTTCAGTTTGACTTGCTGCCATTTCCCTTAACCCCTCTCCTCGTCGGCACTCTTTGTTATGCATGGCAACTAAATTAAAATGTTTTTACTAATCCCGACAAGTTACTCTTTTAATTACTTTTTCTTCTCAAATGAACAAAGCCGCATGGGGCAAAAGGATTCAGCAGGATTCAGTATTTCGACTTCGTCCTATTTTCACTTTGTTTACATTTTCCCTGCTTCGATTTTTATTTAATTTGCCAACTAACCGAAAAAGCCAGGAACCTATTCTGCACGAAATTGATCCAATTTAAGAGTGGATTTCGAAATTTAACAATATTTTTAACCACTTGGCTTGGCTAATTGAATCTCTGTAACGAAATTCGGTTGGAGAGCCAACGAGCAGCTTTGCTGGAAAATATTTGCTTTGTTTTAGCTATTTTTGTTTGTCTTTTTTTCGAAGATACACCTAGAGACCAAAGGCAATTAAATAAATGAAGGCTTTTGTATGCGCTTGGCTTGTCAAATTTGGGATTTATTTGTTGCTCCCTTTGTGGCCCTTTGTCGAGAGTGTATTACAAGCAGCCGAGCGAGCATCGCATCGCAACTACAAAAGGCGTTAATTAAATATTTTCGCTCAAAGACAAGGCGGCGGCAACCAATTACAATAGTCGACAACTGCGCGACTTCGCAGCGACAATAGCTGTGTAATTCTCAACAAAAATCTCATTAAGTGGCAGTGCGAAAAGAGCAGCAGGCGAGTTGCAGTAAGAACAAATTTGTATAATTAAATTAATTGCAAAAAATACAAATTTTTAAAATTTTTGTTTTTAAAAAGTTGACTTTTTTAATAAATTGTAATAATAAAATGAATTATATTGTGCAATCATTTTTATAGGTGTCTAAAAAGTATGCAACCAAATATTTTAAGTTGGAAATGGGTTGAATCCATTTTTACTGCATACTTTTAATTTTAACCTTTTAACCTTTAATAATTATTTAAAAACTCTCAGGCTTTTTTTTTGTTAAACTTATACGTTTTTAAATACTAGTATTATTGTTTAAATTCATATTTAATTTTCTAAAAATCATTAGTTCAATATTTTTCCCAGTGCCGAAACGGTTTAAGAGGTGTTAGCAGACAAGTGTTAGATGAAAACCGATTTACATTTTCCACCCGATCCTCTCACCATTGTTGCTGTTTAGCATGGCAAACTATTTCGAATCGAGGGCGGCTAATGAGATTAGCAAATCGAAGGGTTGTCAATTGAAATTCAAGTGGCTGTCGCAATTAATTAATTTCATTGTTCACAGGAGCGAACGAGTTGTTGTTTTTTCATGATCCGCTTTCGGGTTCAAAAGTGCACCGACTGAGCTCCTCGAATCTCAATGCCGATGACACTCATTAACATAAAACCGAAAAGGTGGCCGCCGCCGCAAACCCATAAAGCCAGCTCACTTTTCGCACTCATTAAAACGACGTTGTGGGTCACTGTCCGGATGTCTTATCTTTATTTTTTGAAGGGGTTTAGTAGGGGGTAGTACGAAGGGGGTTTCGCTTGGGTTATCAACCCATTTTAACTGCTGACGTCAGCAGAGACACTCAAATTTCGGCGACACAGCAGTGAACCCTTTTCGCGCAGCCTCCGAAATACATTTAAATGTAATCTATTATCTTAATTCCAACACAAATTGTTTGGAGCCCAGCCACGTTCGCGTCTTCTTGGTCGCGATTCGCAGTTGTCCTTGTGAGGGGGCTCTTAACCCGGCTAACGAAAATAAAAGCCCATTTACAAGCCGAATGCCACAGTCAAGGACTTGAGCCGCCTGGCAATTCAAATGCCAGGACAAGAGGACAAGGACAGCCAAGCGCTGAAAAGCAAAGCTTATCGGCCGCAACGTAAATCACCCAATTTACCATAAATAAAGATACGTACATATTGTCAGACGTTTTTGGAGAGGGGGGTTTTGGCTTTTCGGTGGTTTTTGGGTGGGTTTCAGAGGGGGTTTTGGGCGCTGCAAACCACAAGCGTGGCCACCACCGTCGAAAACCGAAAACCAAAAGAGCCGAAACAAAACACCTTATCGCGGGCAGGCACATCTTTAAGTGGCTGTCAACGGAAGTGGTGGGTTGAGTGGGCGGAACCACAAGGATCGAGGGGGTGGTGCGATTATAGTGAAGGACCAGGGCAACTACACCATTTGGCCGAACATAAATCTGCATGAAGTGAACCGAGTAAACCGAGTGAACGAGTGAAGGTGCTGCCGGCGCGAGATAAATAAGTAGCCATTCAGTCAATGGGGGGATTCCCCGAATTACGCGCAATAATAGCTTAAGTCCTACTGAATTAATAAACAAACAATAATAATAAGCTAAAGCTAAAGTTCTTGAGAAATCATTAAACAGAATTCAGAAATCACCTCGGAATTTAAAAGCTGAAAATTTGCTGTAATAAAACCTTTAAAATAATAAACCGTTGGTCAAAAGCATTTGCTTATTATTTAAGGTAACAAATCTGTGAGCGTAAAGTTCCCATGATTTTAAAGCGGGAAAAGTTGAAAATATTTTAAAAGTGAATTATTTTTAAAATTCCTCAAATTTAGAATTTTATAATATTTACAATTTAGGATGGAAATGGAAAAATTATTTTGGACTTATGAAAATGTTTAGTTAGAATTACAAATAATATTTCTGTCCTTTGATAAATTCTTAATCATTTTATTATACGTAAATACCTATTATACCTAGTACTTAATATTTTCAATATGTTTCTGTAAATGGATAATTTTAATATCTATTATATCCTTTGTAAAAGGTGTTTACTATATGAAAAGAGGCCAACATATTATCCAAATATGGGAATATTTTAGAAATATTAATAGGTATTTACATAAAATAATTTACTTAATTATTCGAAATATTTACGTACAAAAGGACAAAAATAGCTGAAATTCCTTTCAAAATCAACCCTATATAGCTGTTAGCTATTTGATTTGGCCAACTATGTTGCAGCCGTTGTCTACCGCATTTGATCCAAGCCGAATCCCCCTTGGCTCTTGGCTATTACTCTCATGATCAGGCAGCAGTTGTAAGGGGATGGGAGGGTGTATAAGGATGGGGATGTGGAGGAGGCTACTCCGCATCCTGGCCGCGTCTCTCTTGCCAGTCTTAGATTTACTTTACAAAAGCAACATTTTGCCAGTTGCGACACGCCACTCACCACTCACCAGTGTCACCAGTCTAACCGGCTTGCCATCTACTCTCTTGCAGGCACATCAAATGGAGTGGGAGGAGCAGCAGGAGCACCGAAACCAGGAGGAGACCCACCAGCAACGGCGAAGGCGACCCAAAAGACGACAGCAGCAAATCGCGATTATGACGATGATGACGAGCACAACGACAAGGATGAGAGTCACGACAACAAACCCAACGACTTGGCGGAAAGGGAGCAGAAGAAGGACAAGGATGGGGGGCAAAGGAAGGTCCTGGAGAAGGACCAAGCGAAGGATGCTGTTGGAAAGCCTGCGGCAAGTCAAAAGCGTGCAGCACAAACGACACAATCGCGAAATCCCATCAGACGGGCGCACAGTGAACGGCATTTGTCGACGGCGCCCACTCTGGTAGCCCCCACCACCTCCTCCTCCTTCGCCTCCGGGACTCCATCCCTGACTCCACCTCCTGCAGGAGGGGCACAGAATGTCATTTTAAATTTTAAGGACACAATGGCGCTGCGCATAAAAAGCAACCGCAGCGACTCGAGAGATTTATTTCAAAGGCGTCCCCGAGATCCTCCGCCTCCTCCACCCAAAGGCAAAGGATTAGAGCCACACGAAATCAATAAGTCGCCTTTAACGCCCCAAAGAACGGTGGTTCGGGTGGCTCCCTTCAACCCACAGGTGGGTGGTTCTGATGGCTTCGCCCACGAGGTGCATCGCCTGAAGATCTCCCACAGCGAGGATGATACGGGGTGTGATTTGGGGGGTGTGGAGCTGCGCCGTAGGACAAAACTCTGCCTCTCCTCCTTCGACGAAGAGGATGCGGCCCCGAAAAAGACCTCCATCCTCATAAGCGGCGATGATTGCTACTCCACCATGAATCTGAGTGCAGATGCGGCTCAACCCTTATACCAATCCTCGGTGGTGGTCAATAGCCACTCGGCCACGAGTGTTTGCATCAGTGTTAGTAGTGCCGAAGAGCAGGAGCAGGAACTGAATCATCTGAACAACCTACGCAGTCAACAGATGGGCTTGGGGATAGCCATCATACCCATTCGAGGTGGCAGCGATCTCCAGCGATCGGTGTCCTGCATCTCCTCGACCTCGAGTAGCTCCACCTCGAGTAGCGGAAGTTCCAGTGGCAGGGGAAGGACCCTCATCCGCTTGGATTACGAGAGGGAGAGGAAGGGTTCGGCCACCAGTAGTACACCTATAAACACTCCACCCGTCATCAGTTCCACGCCAGCTACGCCACCGCCCATGGATTCGAATGAACATACAATCCAATCCAATCCCCTGGTTCCCCATGAAACGGAACTCCTGAAGATCCTGCGCAATCCCGTGGAGGCAGTGAAACTTAACCTAGTGCCCCATGTGTGTGGTAAATCCAAGAAAGTTCCAAAGGAAGAGGAGCAACCCACCAAGGAACCCAATTTCATAGCCAAGCTGCTGCAGGATCCCATGTTGGGTCAGGTGGCCGAGGGTCTCGAAACGGAGACAGTGGCTGAACTCATAGAGAACTCACTGCAAAGACTCCAGCAAACTCGAAGGGGCATTGACATGAGCGGCACCAAAGATCATGATGATATGAACCGCCTTATAAGCGCCTCGCTGCAGCGCATTCGAATGGAAAGGCAGCCAGCGGTGGCGCCACCTGGAGGAGGAACTAGCAGTAGCAGTGCAACCAAAGAGGAGGACCGCCTGTCCAATCGGGGCAGCATCAGTTCCGCCAACAGCTTCGCCTCGGCCCACAATTATGAGCTCTTCGATTTTGAGGGCGGAGTGGGAGGTGGCAATGAGTCGGATTGCTATCAGAGCTGTTCCAGTGTCCTGGGGGAGGAACCTTTGAATGGAAGTCCCCTCAAAGATCCCGAAGTGGAACTGGATCCCGGCACCCGAGCCAAGTTCTATCAGCTCCTGGTGGATGCCACTCTGGCGGAGATCGAGCACTCCACGCATATGGATCAGAATCTAGGCAACGATCATCACTACGAATCGATTCGGCACAGTGGAGATCCCATATATGAGGAGATCCATGAGGTTCCTCCACCTCTACCACTCTCCGCTCCTCCTCTCAACGATGCGGAGCTGGACAAGAAGGCTGCTCGTTCTATCTTTGAAGGAGCCTCCAAGTACGACATCCTCTCTTACCTAGTAGATGCCAAGGAACGCGGTTTGGCCCGCGAAGAATCCTTTGACTATGGTAATAACCCCAAGATTATCGAAGAGGAAGCTGCCGATACCCTAAGTGATTTGGATAAGAGACAAGCGGAGGAAAGGGAGAGGGAACGGGATAGTGGGCAGAGCAGCATGAGTTCCCTATCACCTCCTCCTCATAACTTCATATGTGGGGGTGGAAAATCCTCCTCTGGAAGTGACGTAGAACGTCAGGATTCGGGAGTGGGTTCCGAGACCAGCAAGACATCACGCAGCAAGTACCAGGCCACCCCAACCGTACTCCACCTGTGCGAAGATTGCGATGGAGCCGTTGAAATGCAGGTGGGCGATGGAGGAGTCCTGTATGCCCCACTAGTTTGCAGGAAATGCGGTAAGAAGCGCGTGGAACGCAAGGAGATCATCACGGAGATCGTGGAGACGGAGGAGAAGTATGGAAGGGATCTGCAGATTATTCTCGAGGAATTCTGCCACCCCATGCTGGTGGCCGGCCTGCTCACCCAGGAGCAGCTCTCCGCGATCTTCCTCAACACGGAAGATCTGCTCGAGAACAACCAGACGCTGGCCGAGAGGATGAGGGACGCCTTGGATATGTCCTTGGAGCAGGGCGACGACGATCTGCTGACGGTGAACATCGGTCGCATCTTCCTGGACTTCACCCAGATGCTGCACGCCTTCGAGAGCTACTGCGTTAGGCAGGCTGGAGCCAGTCTGCTGCTGGCCAATCTCGAGAAGGAGAAGGAGCTGCTGCGCATCTTCCTGAAGGTCTCGCAGATGGAGAACGCCGTGCTGCGGCGCATGAACCTCAATTCCTTTTTGATGGTGAGTAATGCATGGAAAACACCATGATAAGTATTTTTGTAATTTTAAGATAATTGAGATATATTTTGAGATATTACAGAAAATAATATCCTGAAATTTGGCAGAGTTTTATCGAAACTTTATCAGATTTGAAGATATATTAATATTAATTCTTTAAAATGTTTTGAAATTTTTTATTAATTGAAATATATATAACAAAATTTCCCAGTAAATATTTTCATTTAATTTTTTATTTAAGATATCACAGAAACTAGTATCCTAAAATGTAGTAAAGTTATGTCGAAACTTTAAAAGACATCAGGATAATTTTAAAAAATATATTTTTAAAATATGAAACATTTTTAACCGAATAAAACAAACGTTTTTATCGAAGTACTATAACCACTTATTAAATCCCTTTATTTTCGACCAGGTTCCCGTCCAGCGCGTTACGAAATACCCACTTTTGCTGGCCCGCCTCTACAAGGTCACGCCCTCCCACCTCGACGGGCGCGATCTGCTGAAACAGGCCCAGGAGAAGATCGAGCTGCACCTGAACCACATCAACCAGGAGGCCAAGGATGTGCCCACCAAGCTGTGGCGTAGAATCAGCTCCTCCAGTCCGAATCGACGTGCATCCTGCGAGATCGACATGATCAACATCAAGCTGCGGAAGATGGCCATCGATGTTCTGGAGTGGAACCACGACGAGGTGCGATTCGCCATGGAAGGACGACTGCTGTACACCCAGCCCACAGACAGCAACTGGAAGAAGGCCCGCACCATCAAGTTGACACCGGTCAATGCCCTTTTGGTTACCAATGGCAAGGTGAGTACTAGATTTAGAACAAGAATATTAAACAGATATAATAAACTAAGGTCTTAAGTATTCTAGTTAAACCTTCAGTATTCTTTTTATTTTGATAACTATTTACGAAATAAAATTAAGTGTTTTATTTCATTATTTTATTGAAATCAAGAAATATACAAATATTTAATATTCAAACATTTCTGTGACAAAAAAAAAAACTATTACTTTAAAAAACTGTCTTCAGAATCAATCAATTCACATCCAATCATAGGCTACTCAAAATATTTTTATTTTTAATTTATTTATTTACTATTTACTTATTTAAGTACAGTAGATTTATCATTTCTTTAATAAATAATTATTTATTTGACAATTTGATTACATTAAATTGCATTTAACTTATTACTTTTGAGTAATATTTAGCTTAAAACATTTCTAAAAATTATTGAATAAATTGTTTCAAGTCTATCGGATTTTTAGAAACTGTTTCCTTACCAATTTTCCTTCGAGCAATGTCCAAAATTGGGTGCATGATGCCTTGGCCTGACCTTTCCACAGAGTTCACTCCTTTTCCTTTGCTCGCTTGAGCACCTCTTGTAGGTGCCTTCTTCAGGTCCTTTCCCCTATTTCTCCTATTTTTCCCCCTTTTCCTTCTCCTTGACTAGGCCACATTTGACGGGCATCCAGAGACGTTGGGCGTTTGACACGGGCCAAGATGGCAAAGGCGATTGCGATGGCGATGCCAAGGCAATTAGCGAGCGACGCTATCCAAGTTGCCTCCATGCGGCGGCTCCGGCTGTCCGGAGCTGTCTCGGCTTTTCCGGCTGCCATGGCAACACTTTTCCGTGCGATAAAAGATTTCAACAAATCAGAGCAAAGTCGGCTCGGCTCCATTGAACCGGCACCACATTCACATCTCCACATTTCCACCACCAGCCACCCAATCACCCACTCTCCCTGCCTCGTTCTCGTTTCTGGGATTTTCTCCTAATGAAAAGTGCTTATCCCAGCAACTATCTCGGGTCCCAAAAACAAAAAAAACATGAAACGTAACGAAGGAAAGTGGCATCCTGCCAGGGGTTTTGGGATCGTAGGCGTAATCGGCATACGGACGCAGTGCGTATGTCACATGTTTTGTTTGGTTTTTCTGCTCCGATCGGGGTTTTTGCACTGCTCTAAATTTCTGGCCCCGTCCTCGACCGCCGACAATTGCTCAATTCAAGGACCGGTCGCCATCTATCCCACATAGTTCGTTGCCGCCTGTTCCCTTTATTTTTTTCATTTTTTGCGAGTACGCTGGTCTTGTGGCTCCAGTTGCTCCTTGGTACCGCTTCCTGCGGCAGTTTCTCGGCCTGACACGCTTTGTGCGTTTGTACCAGGGCCTTATCTAGGATGGTCTAAGGAGCACTGGAGAAAAAACAGTAGAGGTTCAATAGAAAATATGGGGAAAATTTCAGTATTTTTTGAAAGCTATGTCTTTTGATAAAACATTACCGGGAATTGAATTTAAGTAGCTTCCTTAGATACAAATCCACTTAAGCTTACTTATATAATAATCCTATTAAGATCCCATTTTAGATAATAGCCAAATTACTGTACTGAAACTTAAAATAATCTTAGGTATTTTATGTAAAATGCCAGTTCCAGCTTATTAAGTATTTACTAAATTTAGTTTTAGAATCGTGATTCATAGTAATAAGCATTAAACAAAATATTATTTTATGGAAGTTTGATAACATTTTTAGAATTTATCTAAAGTATTTATTTTATTTTCGTTATTTTTTCTATAAATATTTCCTTCTAAAGTCAAAGTATTATATTACCATAGTAATACATTAAGTATTAATTCAGATATTATTTTATTTATATTATATACAAAATATATGTTTTACCTATTTTATTAAAACTTACGACATATCTGAAGGCTCATTTAATATCCCTTTTTGTCTCAGTGTCTTTCGTCCACCCACTTTTAGTTGTAATTTTGTTTAGTTTCGTTTTACACAATTTTCAATTTTTTCCTCTTATTCTGTTCCTTTATTTCCATTGTCGCCGCCTTTTGGTCCGTTTTTTTTCGTTGTGCCACACCAACCGACATCGTCGACAACTAAACCTGAAACAACCGACAACCCAACATCCCAACAACCGTACAACAACAACGTCGACCAACAGCCAAGTGCCAATTACAGGGCAGAGAAGGCCATGTCGGAAAAACTGAATTTCCCGAAGCACACGGGCATCCGCGAGGCGTCGCTGCTTTTGGTGAAGGAAAAGTGCGGACGGTACACGCTGATCCGGGAGCCGCTCTATCTGGACAGATGTGTCGTGTGCAGCGAAGCGGATTGGGATGATTATTTCGAAGTGCAGGAAATTTCATCGAAGGACACATTCATATTCAAAGTGAGTATCGAAAGCGGAATCGGAATCGGAATCGGCATTGGTATCGGCTAGCAGCCAAGACCGTTTGTTTTCCACTCCAACTGCCCAGGCCAATTCAGTTCGTAGTCCGTAGTCCATGGTCCACAATCCGTAGTTCTGTTCCCGTTGAGTTGGCTTTTGAATTAGTGTGAACCCCCGCCATTTGACTGCACAACGCCCTGTGTGCTTGGGCTTCGTTAGTTTCCCGGCCTAGACACGGGTTGGGAATGATAGTTGCTGGCCTTTTTCCAACCGACAAGTGCGGTTAATAGAGCAGAGCAACAGAAAACTTAACCAACCCAGAAATTGTTTAGTTTTCAACAAAATATGGCAAACGTTTATCAAATGGGAGACTAGGAAAAAATTTAAGAAAATTTATTTTAAGATAGAAAACAAGTTAATAAAATACTAAGGTTGAAAAACATAATTTGATGGGCATTACAAATATTTATAGGCAATGAAAAGGGTAAAAAAAAAGTATTTCTTAAAAAGTTTATTTTTTGATAGAAAAAAATGTATTACAATACAGAGGTCGAAAAACAAGTATTTTCGAGCATTGAAACCAGTTAACAAGTAAATTATCTTGTAATAAAATTACTTACTTATTTACAGGCAGCAAAAAAATAGTTTGTCATTCCTCGAATATTATTTTTATTGGAAAATAATTCCAGCAACCCAAAAAGAAAATTGAATACTGGACAAACTGAAAAGCAATTGAAATAATTTATAAAACCAGTTAATGACTGAATAATCTTGTTTGGAATTTGTGCAACCATTTATAGGAAGCTAAAAAGAGCCAAACAAAATAGTTATTAATTGCTCAAAAATTCTCTATAATTCGAAAACAGTTTTAGCTACCCAAATGGAAAATTCAATATTCGCAAAAAAATGCAAAGCAATATGAAATCATCCAGCTTAAAGTGCTTCCCGCACAATCATCTTGGAATGTAATAAAAGTCACCCTTGGATAGCTTCTTCATTCACACTCACATGCTCATAACCTTTTCTAGGGGAGCCAGCAAATTCCTTGGGCAGAAATAAGGGGAAGGAGCTCCAGCACAATGAAGAGTTTACCTTTTGCCGAAGAAAAAGTAAAGCAATTTTAATAACAGACAGAGCGCAAAAAGCGTATGCAAAAATCCATTCGAAATCTTTGCCCGTCTAATGCTTGTAGCAGCATCATCCGACCAGCCATCCAGATTTTAGTCATGCAAATTTCCATTTTTTTCTCTCGTGTTCAGGCCGGGCTAAGCCGTTGGAGGAGGGGAGGGAAGGGAGGGTCCTGGCCCGCAGGCGGAGATCCTTTCAGACGCGCTCAGGCAGCGCACGTAGAGCGGCTGCCAAAATGAATGACATTTATTGAAATACGTTATATAAAGAATGAAAGAAAAACGCACGGGAGCGCAACAAAATGGCTGCGTGAGCGCTCCGGCGGGAAAAGCGGTGAGGAAAACGGGGGGAAAACGGGGACGAAATGGAGACAGCCAGACTTTGGGACACAGCCAGGCAGACAGATTTGGTACAGGATACAGTCCAGAAAATATTTAATTTGTGATTTCCTTTTTGAAAAATATTTAGATTCATGACAAAACAAATAGAACTTGGATTTTAAATATTTTTAATGCACCAAAAAATGCCTAGTATCAATTTATGATTGCCTAGATTGTGTTTTCAAATAACATGAATAAATATTTAGAACTTCTTTTTTAAATTTGTTCTTTAAATTAAAAAAAGTTGTCAAAGAAAGTAACACTATTTATCCATCTTTTAATGTAAAGTTTACATTATAAAAAGAAAACAAATTTATAAAATAGAAAACATAATTTATTATTTCACAACAAACTTTACCTTAAACCTACAATAAATTGTCTATATTTTTCAATTTTCTGTTTTATTTCAATATAAGAGAAAGAGTAGAAAAAGTTAGAGAAAAAAATAAAAGTGTTCTGAATTTTTTTTAGGGATAGTAGAAGTTTTTTTTATTGATCGATGCATATTTATCCTGTAATATTTTTAAATTTAATTTAGAAGGAGTTAGAAATACTTTTTCCGGTCTTTATTTTAGAGTTTTCGTTCCTTAAATAGGTTTTGATTTTCTTTATTTTATGTTTTTAAGAGTGTAGGGTTTACACTACTGCGTAGGCTGTTGGAGGCCGGCGGCGCATAAATTGAAACGTTTAGTTCCGGCTAACTGAGCGGCTGACAAGCGGCCGCACCCTCACACTCGCACTTGCATACACACACGTGCGTACACGCACTTCACGGGTCCTGTCAAAATGACATCCTTGTTGGGGTGGGTGAAAAGGGGGGTAGCAGGAGGTAGGGGAGATCGTAGGTCGCGGCCCAGTCAATCAAATACGTCTAACGGGTTTACACGCCGCTTTATTTATTCGCAGGCCGAGGATGGCGTGAGGACGAAACAGTGGTACACACAGCTGCAGTACCACGCCCAGGGCATGGGGGCGTGGCGAAAAAGGCGTAACGCCCTGGCCAACATCATGATCAACGGAATGCTGGCAAGGAGTTAGCCTAGCCCATCGACATCACCATTGGGAAACCCAAATACCCAACCCAAAACCCAAACCGGATACCGATTATAGATGGCAAAAGGACGTATAGCAAAACTCAACAATTGGTTATGCATTTAATGTGTATTTATGCGCTATTAACCAACGAGCAATTTCGTTTCGTAATTATAATTTAAGTGATATACAATTGAATCGAGCACGCATAACGCTAGTTAGTGTTTACATATTACCTATATCTACATATACCTATACCTAAACCTATACCTTTATATATTATGCATAACCATACGTACGTACACACACGAATACCCTGAATCTGAATCAGAATACAATGCAATAAAATACCATATACACTAATTAAACACTTCAAATTGCGCAATAATTGAGAGGCTATTTGTTTTCGGGGCTTGCGTCATAAATCCAGCTTGTGTGGCGCCACCTGGCGGCAATCTTTGGTGAGGAGCCATCCGCCAATAAATCTCACAATCCTGTATTATTTTTAAATTTAGCCCCCAAGATTTATGGGGCAAACGGGCGAATTATACAGGGCATCGAGGCACGCACGTGGCCCAGACTAAGTCCAAAACAATCACAGCCACTGCCGAAAAGTGCTTGTAAATATTTTCGGTATTTTACAAGGAGAGTCGAGTGTTTGGCCCAGTTGATTAAACCATTTTAAATCCCATGAACACTCATATTTGGTCAACAATAAAAACACTCAAGTGGTAAGGGCTCTCGGCTCTCTGGCTCTTTATTATTTGTTTAATTACACAAACAACAGGGGCAGATTATTATGGTTAAACACGAAACGGTAATTGTTATGACCAGCAATCGCTGCGACAATTGTAATGGGCCAAAAGCGAAAATATATATGTGAACGGGCCTTCTATATCTATATCTGCGGTTACGACTGGTTTAGAACCTAATCTATATGGATATATTTTGCTAATGGATTTTGGTAGAATTTTTCTGTGCACAACAAAAATATATAAATTTTGACTTTAATTCTATTTTAGAAGTTTTCAATATTGGTGCGATTTGTACCTATTTATTACTCATTAAATTCTTTAAATAAATATTATTTATATACCTACATTTTATTTATAAAATTAAATTAATCTTTATTTTCCTTTTTAAATTAAATTTCTTATTAAACACAATTTTCTTTTTGTGTAGCATACATTTTAGGGCTGTGCAAAACTGTGGTTATTAACTTTTCATTAGTTTATTAAGCCATCGAGCTTTATTACATCCACATCCACTGCTGTTTATCTAGATTCCAATTCCAGACACTCTACATGCCAAACTGTATTAATGGAAACGCTCTCGACCTCGTCTGTTTTCCGTTTTCCCTGCGGTTAACCCCACATAAACAACAAGAGCAGCACTGCGGACACGTTTAAATTAGTTGGGCTAAGGCAATGGGAAAATAATTTCCAGACTCGCCTGCGGCGCATCAAAGCCTTTGATGGCTTCCGTTGTAAATTATACTAATACGCCACGTAAACAAGTTCCAAATCCTTTAAAGCCTCGCAAGAAGGCAAAACTAGGGAAAATTGAAAAACGCCGGCAATGGCGACGACGCGTCGTTCGTAGGAAAAATATTGTAGCCACTGCCAGGAGAAGGAAAAGCAAAGGCAAAGGCAAAGGGAAACTGCATGCTGAGCGCAATTATGCTGGACAAACATTTACCAGTCAGGCGGAGCAGCCGTGACTGATGCACTGAGAGAAATACCCTTAGTACCTATAAAGATCCATTTATTGTATCAAAGATCAAAGAAAAATCAACATGAAAACATTAAATAAGATTTTATTTCTATTTTTTATTAAATTTAAGGATATATTTATGAACAATAAAATTTTAAAATGATTTAATATTCTTTGTTAAATTTCAAAATATTTTTACCAACACTAAAATATTACAATAAGGTAAGTATGCACTCTTATTTAAAAAATATCTTTAAAAACCCTTAAAAAAATATAAGACAATATATTTATCAGTGTTTTCCAATAAATAGTTAATATATTTAGAAAAATATGAATTGTTTTTTTTAAACAAAAGATGATATATTTATCTGGACTTGGATATTTATCAGTGTATTTCAATAAATTTTGTATATACATAGCTAGAAAAATAAGATTTTTTTAGGCTTTAAGACTTTAAGAGTAGATTTATAATGTTGAACTGTTTAATCAAGAAATTTTCCTATGTGCACTACAAACGACTGGGGTGGCAGGTGGAAATGGGCTTGGAGGTCGGTACTTAGCATGCACCTGGGCACATACACTCCAAACCCAACCGATGGCACTACTTTCAGTGTTCAGCTCCGATGCTTGCCAAACACAGACAGAGAGACATAGAGTCAGAGTCGGAGACTCAGGGACTCAGGGATCCAAGGGCTTCGGCCCAAGTCAGCTGGAGATGTTGACTAGGTCGTGAACGTGTTATAACAATAGGGTGTCACGATGGCAGGAGGCGAAAGGATGCGAAAGGCAGCGGCACTAGCTAGCGACTAACACTAACGAGCAGTTAAACAAGCTTAAGATTTGCCGACGCAAATAAAAACACAGTCGGAGACTCAGAACCACCGCCAATCCCGCCCAGAAATTGCTGCCAAGCGGAACGGAAAGGAAGGGAACTAAGGGAACCCCCAAACGGAAGTGCGGATCGGCGTGCAATAACATAACCAAGGCACGTAGCACAAACACGGTACATTATATTGTATAAGCAGACTTCATTACGGTATTTAAACAGAATATCCACAAATTCTGACATGCCAACTGAGGCACCGTGGATCAAAAAGCCCAAAACTGGTTACAGGATATAATATTCGGTTGGGTGTTATATGACTTGGGGCGACCATAAAAGAAAACCCCAATTGAATTATCAATGTGGGAGAACAATACACAGCAAAAAGAGCTAACAATGCTGCATATAAAATAAGATTAAAAATGTATTCCACTCAATAAATTTTTGGGGAACAATTTATAAAGAATGCTAGCAAAGCATAAATTGTATAGCAAAGTTTGGAAAATTGAATGAGCAACGTTTTGTGTAGGCATTTTAAATTCCTGGGTTTTTAATATAAGGTTTGGTAAAACGATCGATAGAACTATCGATACTATCGACGATTATCTTGCATAAGGTTTCAAGTTAAGGAATAAATTCACAATTAAAGATTTTTTTGACTTTTTCTTAGTTTTGAAAATTATTTATTTTCTCTCATTTTCGATAGCATCGATAACAAAGCTAGTGGCCACTATCGATAGCCAAAACTATCGATTATGCACTATATCAATTTTTCACAACCCTACTTAATTCGGTGCCTCCTTTTAAAAAGCTAAAAAAAATGTCCAAAAAGTAAGTTTTCTTTTCTCAGTGTAATTGCCTTCCCACAGGAAAAATTCAACAGTTTTCTGTGGCTTTCGGCTTTCTCGCTGCCATCTCATTTCAGGCCCCATAAATTAAATTATCTGCTTTCATAAATTCAATATTATTGCTTCATAATTTTGGATATGATAATTAAAACTTTTGGTGCACCTGAGAGAGTGCCAGTACCCAGTTCGCTTTCAATAGCGAAAATTAAAATGGAAGCCACATAAGTGGCAGTGTTATTGGAAAACTTGCTACGAAACTCCACAAACATTTTCGGCAGCGAAACTTTAGCATTTCACCCATGGTCCTTGAGGGCGTGCCAATATCCAATACCCACATACCCGCATCAAAAACTCAAATTGTGAGCCAGTGGAGCGAGTCGAAGGCGATGGCGAAGGCGAAGTCGAACTATCCCAGGACCGCAAGTCGGTCCAAGTCTGAGTTTCTTGTAAAAAATGCATCACGTACGGCGAAGGTTGGCGTCTGATTCCCGATTCCCAATGCCTGATGCCTGGCAATGTGATTAGACCCCAGGCACACTGAATGCACAAAAGTTTTTTCTACGAATCCCACACAGACATATGCTGCCTTTTGGGCAATAAAAATTTGTCGCTGGGCCAATAAATGTAGACCATATCCTGAAAAAGCCAAGAAGCCCCAACCTAAAAAACCATTTCATTGCTGTATTTAAAACGCCGCAAAACTTCCAAGCCACAGGACCAAAAAAAAATGAAAAGGACACAATGGAAAAACAGGTGAGACAAGTCAGGCTTCCCTCCTTTTTTTTCGGTGCGCAAACAGATTTGAAGTAATAAAAAATTGAAATTAAAAGTTCCACTTCAGTTGACCACTGGCCAAGTGGCCACCGCGAATGGCGACACAGTTTTCACACGAAATAGGTCGTAAAAATTATGAGAAAATCCGCGGTTAAAGGTGGCCAGGCGATAACTGCCAGAGATGCCAGCTATTTTGAGGCCATTTTGAGGCCATTATTCGGTTAGCTTTTGGGGAAAAACAGCCATTTATAGCAAGTCGGCTGAACATTTGCTTCTGTTTTATTTTTTCGGTCATGAAATTTAATATAATTTTTCTGAAATCTAGTTCTTTTTCGGCTTTTTATTCTTAGCAATTTGTTCTTTTAGCTTTGATTCTTTTAAGTTTTTTTTTATTTTAGATGAAATTGATATAATATTTTTCAGGCGCTTTTGACATGAATAATTTCTTGACACTTTTTGGATCTTTGAGTTTATCTAATTGTATAAAAATTCAAATTTTTAATCATCTAAAAATATTATTTTTTGTCTTATCCATCGATGCAAAACTTTATATTTATTATCAAATTTATATAAAAGAAACATACTTTAAATTTAAAATAATAGTGACACTATTATCTTAGTTTGTACATAATGGTCTTATTAAATTAAGGTTTCTAAAAAATCTTTCAAGATCTAATATCATCACTACTAAATTATTTTTAAATAATGGTCTTATTTTATATATTTTTTAAGATAATTTGAGCAAAAATAAGTGTTTTTAAGTATTTTAAACAATGATAAAAATATTAAAGATATGAATATCTTTTAAGTTTTATGTTATACTCCTTTTTGGCATAATACCATTAAAAAACAAGAGAGAACGCTATAGTCGGGTTGGTGTCCCGACTATCTAATACCCGTCACTCAGCTAAAGGGAGTGCGAACGCTGTACTCGGGTTGGTGTCCCGACTATCTATTGGGGCTAAAGGGAGTGCGAGGGAGATAGATATATAAACAATTTTGATTGCGTATAACTTTTTAATGAATGGTCCGATTTGAAAAATGTCTTCTACATTTCGATAGGTATTAATAAACACTATAAAATGGCGTTTATATATTTTTAAAATCTTAAAAGATGTGGCCTCCAGACACATTTGAAAATCGTTTATGGCGATTGTGGGCGTTAGGGGGGCGTGGCACCTCGATGAAACAAACTTGCGCTGCGTAGGAAGCCCAAGAATATGTGTGTGAAATCTCAACCTTCTAGCTTTTATAGTTTCCGAGATCTCAGCGTTCATACAGACAGACGGACAGACGGACAGACAGACAGACAGACGGACAGACGGACAGACGGACATGGCTAGATCGACTCGGCTAGTGATCCTGATCAAGAATATATATACTTTATAGGGTCGGAAACGTTTCCTTCTAGCTGTTACATACTTTTGCACGAATACAATATACCCTTTTACTCTACGAGTAACGGGTATAACTACCACTTTGGGTTCATTCTTCTTCAGCTAACATCACTGATAACCGCCTAAGGTAAACTTGTTCTAATATTACCGCCCACTCCGCCCCTCCTACCGCCTGCTTTTCTATCCACTTTAGCTGGCTGCTCAATGAGGTCAATGGGCAGGCATTTCATTTCCATAATTTTCATTATTTCGCGCTTAGAGCAAATCAAACAAATCGTTTTTACGGTAACAAAAGAAATTTTAATTGTTTGGCGGCCTTGTCAGCTGTGCCTTGTGTGTTAGTGTGTTAGTGTGCGTCTAATCAAAATTGCTGTGCACACACATTCAGCATATTTCACACATCGTAGCCGACGGAAGAGGACATAAGAATAATGTGCGACACGTTCGGGCATAAACCGAATTAAGTATACGCCGCGTTTGCCAGCCAGCCAGTCGAAGGAAATGGAAAAGGAGGAGAACCTAGCAAAGCTCGGAGTTTCGGAGTCCGAGCCGCAAAAACCAACCGCACACACACAAACACACTCGCACACACACACACGTAAACACACTTTACGCCAAGTCGCATCTTCATGCGTTGTAGCTGGCTCCAAAGTGGCAAGCAAACACCCCCAAACCACCCACAATTTTCCACCTCCCCCCACCACATCATGTGCTAAATATGTATGAAAACAAGAGAGAACGCTATAGTCGGGTGCCCCGACAATCAGATACCCGTTACTCAGGTAAAGGGAGTGCGAGGGAGATCGAGATAGAAACTTTGAACACGCATAACTTTTTAACGAATGGTCCGATTTGAAAAATTTCTTCTACATTTCGATAGGTATTGATAAACACAATAAAACTGCATTTTTACTTTTCCGAAATATTGAAATTTTTAAAATCGTATATAAGCGATTGTGGGCGTTAGAGGGGGCGTGGCACCTTTTTGAAACAAACTTGCGCTGCGTAGGAACTCCTAGAATCTGTATGCAAAATGCCAATCTTCTAGCTTTTATAGTTTCCGAGATCTCAGCGTTCATACGGACAGACGGACAGACAGACAGACGGACAGACGGACAGACGGACATGGCTAGATCGACTCGGCTAGTGATCCTGATCAAGAATATATATACTTTATGGGGTCGGAAACGCTTCCTTCTAGCTGTTACATACTTTTGCACGAATACAATATACCCTTTTACTCTACGAGTAACGGGTATAAAAATATAAAAAAATAAAATCAAATAAAATAAAAAAAAAAACGAGAAAGAAAAGTGTGGCAAAAAAGTTTTCTGTGCGCCCGCCGTGGAAAGGCCAACGTCTAAGTGAATTTGCCATAGTCAAATTTTGTGCGGCTTGCCTTAGGTCAGGTCTGCGAACGAACCACGGGGTTACGGAATATGAGAATACGAAAAACGGTCTCAAATTTTTTCCCAGCTAAGAGTGCATGAAATTTGCATTCATTTTGCCTGGCCAAGAGCCTCATTCAAACAATTTCCACCCGTAGCCGCACAATAAAATCCCCAATTTCGAATTATTAAGAATTTCAAATAAATCAAAAATTTGACCAACATAACCGCCTCTCTTATTTTTTCTTCTTTTTTTGGTAAATCCCAAACCGACAGCAGCTGCCGGCGAACATCGTGACCGACTGCCGCCGAGTTCAGTGTGTCAATCGAAGTTTAACGGTCAGCCGAGCGCTATTTACAGAGAAATTCGCTGACAAAAGCGCGCGCTTGAGCAGTGAATTGAGTGGCTTCGCAAAAGACTCAAGAGCGAATGAGTGCGGACTTTGAGTGAGACTCGAATTCTTGAGGAAAACTCATGGAGCGCCATTTATCCCGGCTGTGGCTGAAATGCGAACTACGAGATGGATGATTACAAACTTTACTACCACCAAAAATTCACCACGAAAGAAAAGTTAGCAAAGGACAGCTGAAGGACAGCTTAGTTTTCAAAAAGTACAATTTGTTTACACTTGTAATTTTTGTGTAAATTAGTATGGCCATTTGTCGGAAGACCGGAAATGGCCGCGTTTTCTGACAATTTTTATTTAGACACTTGGGCGGGAAAGGACTCTCTTTCAGCAGTAATTTGATTCGGTAACAAAAACAATAGTTAATAAAATAATTTTAGCTTTAAAAACAAACACTTCAAAATGTTCATTAATTTAAAGCGGCTTTAGTCTACAAGGGTTATTAAAAATCTAAAATCTAAAAATTTTAAAAAATACACAGCTTATTACAGGTAATAACAATATTATTGCAAAAAATCAAAAAGTCTTGAAATGTTTCACAAATCCCTTGATCAATAGTTAAGATTAACCAAAAATGTCTACCTAAAATAAAACAACTTTCCAACTTACTAATATTCACGACCCCAAAACAGCATTAGCCAAATTCCATTTTAAGTTTTAGTTTTTCCAACTGCCCAAATTGACCTTCTGTTATCCGGGGAAAACACTTAGGTGGCAATTGGTCATTGACTGGAATCCTTGGAATCCTTTAAGAAGGCTCCCGTAGGCCCGTTGCGAAATTCTGCCAAAGACAAGACGCTAAGATGTTTGCTTAGCTGGCAGGAGACTTTAAACTTGGGGGAATTTGCATACATTAAGGGTGTTTTGTTATTTTGTTTAGCAAAAGGCAATTCAAATCCTTTTACTTCCGCTTTAGGCAGCAACGACTACGGCAAAAGACAGATGCGACTGATAGCAGGATTCACATTTGCACCACCGCCCCTTTCCCACCGGTTTTCCTGAACCTGAACCCCTTCCTCCCACCAGTTTTCCCATCCGTATTTAACGGTGACGCGTGCGTAGCGTATAAAGAAAAATATGATTACATATTGTTGTATTTTTGAGAAGTCGGGGGTAGCAGTGGAAAAGGGTTGACATTTTTTGTGCGGCCATGTCAGAAAGCGGAGCCCAGCCACTCAGAGGCAATCAGATCCGATTCCCTCATAAACACCGAGAACAAATTCAATCGGTATTAGTTTGATATTAGAAGCACATATCATATTTTACAGCAAAGTCACCTTTATTATTATTATTAGTTTCTTTAAAAACTTAAAATCCTCTTTTTTGTATTTCTTAAAAATCCCATTTGAATAAAAACAGTAGAAAATGTATGAAATGATTTTTTTAAAGCAAAAGTTTTAAATGGGATTCTGGATATATTCATTATTATAAACATTCTTATAATAATTTTTTTAGATTTGATTTGTTTTCCCTAAAAATATACAATATTGTACAAATATCGAAAATATCGATATTTTCTAGTTCTATTTTCTGGGTTTCCCGTGACACGTAAATATAAATTTAATAAATTAAACAAAAAATCTCTCAGTGCACACAACTTTCAAACAAATAGCCAACAACAACAGCCGATGCGACAACAAGGGCAACAATGGCGGCATTCAATTTTTAATATTTGCCTTGCAAATTTTCTATAAAATGCATTTGTTGTCTACAGGCCTCCAGGCCTCCATCCCCTGGGATTCCCTGGGCCCCCGCCCCGCCCCCTTTGGAAATTGGTGGGCGGAAGAACCGGAGACCGATGAATGGCGGAGGAGGGCACACTATCGCCCAACAACACCCGAAACTAGGAAGTGTCGAAAGGGGGGAAAACGGGGAAAACTGGCAACAGGAAGCAGCCAGCGCCGGGCCAAAGTGGAAAAGCGGGAAAGTGAATGGAGCACGGCAATGTCAACACATGGATATTGCAAGGACAGCGCCAAAACAAGAAAAAAAGAAAGGAAAACGGTGAAAACCGAAAAGGAAAAGGAAAACGAATAGCAGCAGCCACAGTAACTATAAACTGGAATGGTATTGCCGACGAACATAACATAACCACACAGAAAGAAAATATTTAAAGAGCTCGGATTTAATAAATTTAAAAAAAAACTTTATCACAATGTCTATTTGTTGAGAACCTGGAGAGTGCAGACATGGATTGATTGTTTATAACTCGGGGAAATTAAATATTTTGTAGCTGAACGTTGTATAATAAAATAAGAAATAAATACAAATAATAATAAATATTTTAAAATATAAAAAAGCAAATATTCAAAAAGAAACTTTTTTTTAAATATCTAAAAATGGAACCATTTAATAATTATTATACTCAATATGTAATATAAGTGTAGGGTTTCTAAGGGTTATGTTTTCTTCGGTGCATCCAAATGGCAAGAGCGGAGCTAGTGAACCCAGTAGGACCCCAGATAGCTCCTAGAACGAAGTTAGGCTGGGCCGGGCGGAAGTAATAAATTGGTTAGGTAAAAAGCTTGTCGCAAACGCAGACACCGGTAAAAAGCGGCACGCGAGGCCGAGACAGGCCCGTAATTTTTGAACCCACCAAAAGGCCAATGGAGGCGGAGTGAAATAGAGGATGCACCAAGGATGGTTTATTTCCCATGAGGTTGCAAATTAATACTAAATGTCTGCCATGCAAATACATAATTGACTTTAAATTTGTTTTGACAAGAAGAAGTGGAAAACTTTCGAAACTATGATGAAGGAGAAGTAGGTAGCAGAAACTGCAAGTTTTGTGCCTGACATAAGTGCAAGCAACTATAAAATCGTTTTCAATGCAGAATATTATACTTTAATAAGTGATTTTATGAAACATTTATTTGGGTACTAAGGGAATTTATTTAATACATATTTTCTCTTTATTCTAACATTATTATTCAGCTTTAATACCCAAAGAAATAAATATAATACTTTAACATTTAAAAAGTTAAAGCTTCAAATACTTAGGTTTTAGGGAACAAGTAAATGAATAAGTTATGTGATTTATAAGTGGTTTACTTTTTCTTATTGTGAACTTTCTTGATGGCCACGCTGGTTATATCGGCCTCCTTTAGCTCCTCGTCGGTGGTTCCATTATAGATGTGCTTCAGGTATAGATTAAAGTAGTCTGTGTAGTTCATCGGCGTGGAAATCTGATGCTTTCGAACTGGCAGCCGTGGTGACAGGGACAACATGCTGGCCCACTGGCCATCGCAGAGGTCGTCATAGCGCAGCAGACCCACCTCATGACCTCCCAAATCGCCGGGACCTCGGCACATGGGCTGCTGCCCATCCCACAGTTTTAGGACAAACTCTCGAATCCACCTGGCCAAGTAAAGAGCTCGGCAATCGCAGTGCCAGGGATTCTTGTCCAGCTTGACTGCCACCAGCTTTTCCAGACCATGAAGTGCTCCATTGGGCAGGAACATCAGTTTGTTAGAGTCAATGCGGCTAATAAATATAGTTAAATATTATAGTAGTTATAAAAATGTCCTGTCACTCACAGTTTTTCCAATTGAGCGAGAGGCTCAAAGGCTCGGGAATCGAAATTCTTAAGAATGTTATTATTGAGCAGCAAAATCTTCAGGTTGCTCAATCCCTGAAAATCATCAGCTTCCAGGGTGGTTAGATTATTGGAAAAGAGTGTCAGCCGAGTGAGGGCACTGACATTCAAGAAAAGATCAGCCGGAATGCTGGACATGGAGTTCTGGCCCAAAAACAGTTCGTGCAGGTTATTTAGCTCTACAAAGGCGTTGCCATCCATCTGTTAAGAAAATATATACAATACAATTAGACCTTGAAAAATATCGATAATTTCAATATTTTCAAAATATCGTATCATAATATTGAGTTGTCAAGGAAAAAAATTAAAAACAAAAATTATAATATGAAAAACATCGATGGTTCCGATAATGGGAGATGTAAATATATCTAAAATATCGATAATGTCGATATTTCGCAAGCTCTAAATGCAATTTAATACAGTTACTCTTACATGACTTATTCGATTCGTGGTCAAATCGAGGGTGACCAAGTTGGCCAGGTTATTGAAAATGGTTCCCGACAGCGATGAGATGCGATTGTTGTGCAGCGAAAGAGTTCGCAGGCTCTTCAGGCCCACAAAAAAGTCATCATCAATCTTGGCTAGAAAATAATTAAGTGAATAATAATTGAAATTATTTTTTTTAATAATTAATAATTCCATGTATTCGATTCACTTACATATTTGATTCCAACCAAAGTCGAGGGTCTTCAGCTTGGTCAAATATCGAATGCTGCCCGAGCTGAGCTCGGTGATTTTATTCCGGGACAGGTCGAGCTCCTCCAACATCAGTTGATCGCGCAGGAGGTTGGGCGGGAAGTTCTGGATCTGATTGTCGCACATATTGATCACGGTGAGTCGCTGGGCATGGTAGAATATCGATTCGGGCAGCATGCCAATCTCGTTTTTGCTCAAATCCAAGATATTCAAATTGCGCAGCTTCCAGAAGGTACGATGGTCAATGTCCTCTAGTTGATTGTTTTGAATGCGCAGCACGAGCAGACTATCCAGATCCTGGAACAAATCGAAGGGCAGAAAATCCAGCACATTGTGCGATATATCCAATTCTTTCAGAACCGTCAGACCACGAAAGGTGTCCTTGTGCAGGGTGGACAAGATGTTGCGGGAAAGGTCTCTATGGGGGAAAAAATGGCATAGTGAATATAAATAGCTGCATACATATATAATTGCGAGATTGAATTTGAAAATATTTGAAAAAAAATTAAATTTTAAATAAGCCTATTATATTTAAATATCATATTTACTTTATATATTTTACGTCATAAAAAAAATTTGTATTTCATAAAATTGGCTTTGAAATCTTTGGATTTGCTACTTTTTTTCATCTTTAGGGGGTTTGGGAAACCTTTATAAAGCAATAATTAAGTGGAATTTATAGAATGATCTTGGTTTTTTTCTCTATGCACACTTACATGTTCACCATATTCATGGGTATCACCTGAGTGACCGGCACTGATTTCAGATTTGTATTCCAGCAGGTAAAGCTCTTGGTGTCCGGATTGCAGCGACACACGCCCGAGGTGCAGTGATTCCACTCGATCTGACTGCCAGTGGCCAGGTGCCAAATGGGCTGTTCCACCGAACGAAGGCGACTCTCGATTTGTCTTACCCTTTTAACCAGATCGAAGTTGGCCAAATGGGACATGGCATTCACCTCGCCACTACTCCCATCTCCTCCATTGCTATGACCATTTCCTTTGTGCTTTAAGGGTTTCTGATCGTTGGAACCAGTGTTCGTTCCATTTGGCATCGAATTGATGAGCATCAAGAGCTGTGACACAATGCCCAGTGACTCACAGGCATTCAGACTGCAATTTCTGGTATCCGAGGAGATCAAAGGTAGCAAATACCTCTGCCGAAACTCATCCAAACTCTGTGTGGGCACATCCTTGGCCTGAGGAGGTCCTGTGATCACCTCGGCGGGATCCATTAGCAGGATTAGGCTGACCAGTTGAAAGATTTCCAGCGACATGACTACAGCGATTTCCACCGACGTTCTGAGACGTCTGCCGTGATCTGCAGCCCCATTTATAGTCCACTTCCATCCGAGATTCAATTCGTAATTCAAATAATTTGCGAAAATTTGCATTTACTGCAATTACTCTTAAGTAGTAAGTCAAAGCGCCACATGGGAGCCGGCGAATTGCAGCGCATCTTGTGGTCGCCCAGGCCTCACCAGAATCAACGGAATCCAGAGATCAGCTTGAAACTGAAAGTCTCTGTTTGCCCGCCTAATCATCAACCCAGTGTCGGAATAATCAGCCGAAAAGCTTTGGGAAACCCCCCAGAACGCTGACTCGTAATCCCCGTAATTTGTAATTGGACAGACAGTTGAGTGTTCTATTGTCAGTGTAGAATAAAGCTTTTACATAAAAAAAACATTTTTTTAAGATCCCATCTGGTATGTTTTATACTAAAACAAGAGAGAACGCTATAGTCAAGTACTTCGACTATCAGATACCCGTTACTCAGCTAAAGGGAGTGCGAGGGAGTTGGAGATATGCAGTCGTTTTAACAATTTAAAAGTTATTTGCCGTTACAACAACTCTACTACTTCTTAACTCGCTATACATATCCGTTAATTATTGTTCTATTAAATCTTTATTTCTAGCCGTGAATTAAAGAAAGTCTCTCTAGTAAAAAACAGTTGAAATAAGAGAATGGTCGTCTTAAACGAAGCCACCTAGCGAAAAAAACTGCCATTCATTTCGAATAAACCGTCACCAGTATTACGTAGATTCGAAAAACCCACCCTTACCAGCCAAGTATTTTCTTAAACTCATCATACAGAGGGCGCTTTTTGCGAACCACCCCCAACAAGAACAATGGTTTATTGAAATTTCCCCCACATTTAACGGGTATAAGACTAAAAGCTCTTCCTGGACTGACACCGCTCGAAAGCCAATTCGATGGGCTTTACACACAGCCTGTCCGCAATATCCTTGTACTTGGACAAAAGGCTGTTGGGATAGGGTAATGCCCGCAAATCCTCCACAAAGTTCATATGCATCCGCTCCAGTTCGCCGGGTAAACGGATGGGTTCCGATTCATCCGCCGGCTGGCTATCCTGAATGCGACCACAGAAGTCATCCAGGCGTTCCATAAAGTTGGGTAAAAAGAATTCAGGATCGAGGGCAATGAAAACTTGGCCCAGATTGGAGGGTTGGCTCTGGTCCAGCGGTATTTGGGTGGCATATTGTGCGCCGGAGAGGACGCCACACAGAAGATCAATCATGGCTGAAAGGCAGTATCCTTTGTGACCTCCGGCCGGGAAGAGCAGCGGTGTCCTTAGCGCCAAGCTGGGAAAGCAGGTGGAGAAGCCTCCCTCATTGGCCGCCCAGCCATGCGGTATGTACTCATCATTCGCCCAAGCCCATTCCACGGCTCCAATATCCCTCACACTGGTCGCCATGTCCAGCACAAAATGATACTCCTTTCCCTTGACACAGAAGGCCAGGCAATTGGAGCCAATACTGGCCGACTTGGAGTCGGGAGCCATCATTGTGGGCGCCGAATTGGACATCACCATGCCGGCCAAGCCCTTGACAGCAGCTCGAAAGGCATACCAACCTGCCATTCCGATGTGATGAGATTGCTGGGCCACCACGAATCCAATGCCCGCCGTCTGAGCCTTCTGCACCGCCAAATCCATGCAAAAGTTTCCCACGAGGACGCCCAAAGCGGAATTGCCATTCACATGGGCAGTGGCCACCGTTTCGCTGATAATACATGGCTCTGCATCCACCCGGGCGTGTCCACGCTGCAGATCGCTGAGGTAGTAGTCCAGGCGATTCAGTCCGTTGCCAAAGTTCCCTCGATAATCGGCCACAACCAGGAACTCGCTGATGCTGCGCACTTTGGAGGCGGAAACGCCAACCCGCAGCAGGCAATCCTGGATGAAACGACGCGCCTCGTCCACCAGAACCAAGGATGTCTCGCTCCTTTGCTGCGGAAAGGGCACAGCCATGTGGTAGCCACGTAGGCCGCATCCAAGCCAAAGAGCTGGCCGGAGAAGCGCCAACATTGTGAGGAGCCGGATTTCATCCAATAGAAAGATTTAACTGGGGTTGCTATGAGTAAATATATTTTAGGAAGCTTTAAGGGAGTTTTAAAAAATTTTTCAAAATTACTTGAACAATAGATAGTGTTTTTAAAATTAAATACAGACTTTTAAGGAACATTATAAAAAAAAAATTACTTCACTTTTAAAGAAGGATTTCAAATCTCAAAATTATAAAATTTATAAAGATTTTATCAACTTTTAACTTTTACGAAAGCGCTTTAGGTTAAGACATTATCGGGGGTAATATGTAGTAGATTATGGTAGTTAGCTTGTGCTGAGCACTTAATTCAAGGCTGTGGAGGTCAAAACAGCCACACCCCGCTCATAGAAGCTGTGCGAATCCTGTCCAGCAGCCACGGCCAAGTCCACAGTGAAGAGCAGCTCCGTGCGCGTGGAGTTCAAGTAGACAGGCAATGTCAATTTGCTGATGCGCGGCTCCGAAGAGATCCTATAAAAAGATAAAGCCATTAGTAAAGAAAGATTCAGTACTCCATAAAGGAAAACCCACTTCATCCACTTGAGAATGGTCACTGGCAGGTCCATCATTATGGTGGAGGCCAGCAGCAGCTCATTGTTCTTGCACTGGGCGCCCTGCAGTTTGAGTCCAGTGACGCCGAAGCAACAGTCCTTCTGATCGGTCTTTAGACCAGCATCCGTGATGGTTACTTCGAGGGTAAGCTCCTCCAGCGACCAGCTGTTCGCCTGGGCCACACACTGCCGGGTGGCAGTGATGTAGGCCTCAGGATTGAGCAGACCGCCCAGCCAGACGGGGAAGCCCTGCAGCTCCTTGGCTCCGGCCTGCGAGACTAATTGCGATACCTTCTGCAGCTGCTGCACACGGTTGCTAAAGTCGGTGATCCACTGGATGACTGTGCAGCCGGTAGGAACGGTATAACGCTTCCAGCCCTTCGGGATGATTCCGCGCACCAACTCCGAGAGCATAGAACGATGGTGGTTGGTCTGCTTCTTTTCACCCTGGCAGATGAGAACGACGTCCTGGAGGTCCAGGATCACCGTCTGCAGCAGTCGCGAGCCACTGGTCACCTCACGCTCGAAGTAGCGGTACAACGGATCCTTGATGTTCTCCACCGTACGCTTGAGCACTTGCAGATTCTTCGGGAGCAGCTCCAACCAGGCGGTGGCCGAGTTGTGGAGCGTCTTCATCCATGATGGCCGTCCATCCTCGCCGCGACCCACGGCCGATTGCTCCTGATCCTCCACGCTGTAGGCCAACTCATCGTCATCCTCCAGCTGCTGCATCTTCAGCAACTTGCTGACCAAATCGGTTCCACGGGTGGTGAGCAGCACCTTCTCCGCATTGTTGGGCAGTCCAAGCCACGAAGGCGTCTGGCGGTCGGTCAAGTTCTCAATCCACTTCAGGAAGTGATCGCGACGCGTGCCATCGGGCATGGTGATGTGACGCAGTCCTCCGGAGGCGCCGTCAACGTTGGCCACCAGGGCAAAGTCAGCCTCGAAGCTGCGGGCGGTGAAGAGCTTCTTGAGGAACGAGGTTAGCAATCGCTGATCGAAATCGTTGTCGATCTTGCCGCCGTAAATGGACTGTGACAGCAGGGTGACCAGGGCATCCCATGGCACCTTCTCTGGCGGCAGATTCGTACGTCCCATGGCCGTGGTGTCGATCCAGGTGTCCAACGTATCGCAAGCGACGCGCAAATCGGATTCGTTGAACTCGTACTTCTTGGCCCAGCCGAGGGGCACATAGCGCAGACGCTCCTGAACGATGGCATGGAACCAGGCCAGCAGGAAGTAGAGGCGAGCCCGCTCACTGGGCGTCTTCATCATGCGCGCCGCCGGCACCGTGGAGAAGGTGCGCAGCAAATTGGCCCGAATACCTGGTGGTGGCTCAAAGACAAAGATGCGACCAGCACGCAGTAGGTTGACCGGCACCTTGGGATTAATCTCCATGGTGAGGAAGAGTCGGAAGCCGGAGTGGGGCTGCAGCGAGTGCATCTTCTTCTCCAGCTGCACAAGCCACTGAGGAGCCAAGTGGACGTTCTTCAGCAACACCCAGCGACCAGTCTTGCAGGCCATGTTGATGGCCCTCTCAGCTTGATTGAATCCTTCGGCGGAACCGATGGCAATGCTGGAAATCTGCTTGTTCTGCTCCGCAGCCAGGTCATCCACGCGTCCGGAGGCATCGAAACCGGGCACCGAGCAGAGAAGCGCTGGCGTGTTGCAGTTCAACTGCTTGTCCACCACGGCGGTGAAGTCCAGCTCCTGCTCGGCATTGGGCATAAAGTCCTCTCCGAGCACAGTGTTGACCACATTGTGGGCAGCGGCTATAACGCGATCCGGCCGGAAGGCCTGAATCAAAAGCAGCTGGTGCACCGAGCTGGCAATCGGACTGAGTGCCTTGGACTCGTCCCACAGTTGCGGGACAACCTGCTCGGGCGAGCTCTGCTGCAGCCAGGCACCCAGCTCGGGAATGGAACGCACCTTTTCCAGTAGCTTACGGAAGATGGGAAGCCGCGTGGCCAGTCGATTGACGCTCTCAATCTGCTCGCCCGAAAGTCCCTCCACGTGAGTGGGGTTGGCCAACAGTCCCTCGCGGCTGCGCAGGAAGAAGTTGAACTCCGCATCCAAATTGGACTCCGAAGTGCCCTTCAGATGGATCTTGCACATGAGCAGGGCGAAGGTCAGGCGATCATTGTGGATCATTCCCCGAGCCACCCGCTCATAGCAGACCTGGAACAGATCCCTGGTTACGATGCCCAGACGCTCCGAGTGATCGGTTCTGCCCTCCAGCTTGGGGTTATTATACAGCACAGTGGAGAATATGTCCAAGAACATCTTTAGTGAGTACTGGTAGAGGAAGTGCACCTGGTTCAAGCTATCCATGGTGAAGTAGATGTTGCTGCAGGCCACCGAGAGTGGGAGATACTGCTGCGACACTGTTTCGATCTCGGCTATAACCTTGTCGGTTTCATCCACCTTCTGGTTGATGTCGTAGGCCTCCTTCTTGAGCGTCTCCAATGTGGTTATCACCGAATCGTCGTCCAGAATCTTGCCCTTGGCGTCGTTGAGCGCCTGCAACAGACTCTTCTCCAACTGGCGCAAACGCAAGCGGAACTCGCCCTGTAGCTTCAGCAGATCAGAGCGCTTTTCATCGATATCCGGACGCTCGGCCTTCAGCACCTGGTTGAGGCACTGCGACTGCAGAGAGCTGCGCGTGACCGTAAAGTTGACGAACGTGACCCTGGAGCAAATGTCCGGCGGGAATTCCACGGTGGGATCGCGTGTCGAAAGGAAGATGACAAAGGACGGCGACAGATCAATGTCCTGGTCGCCGAGGGTGATCAGCACACGACCGCCAGTGCGACGCAGCTCGCGATTGAGCACCGGGTTAAGAATAGGATCGTAGTTCTCCACATCCTGAACGAGCAGCGGGTTGCCGAAACGCAGCGCGGACTCCAGATTCTTGCGGAACGAATCATCCAAGAACGAGGTCTTTGTGATCTTCTTCCCGGCGTATTCATTGAGCAGGAACGTGGTGGCCTGACCCGAGGGATCAATAATCAGCGGATAGCGGTTGAAGCGCTTCAACATAATGGCGTTCTCCGTGCACAGATCATCCGTGGGCAGGGCATTTGCCTGCCAGCGCAGTCGCTCGTCGGGATTCGAAAGGTATTCGGTGCGAGCGATATCGGCGCGGTACTGAATGCTGGCCGCCTGCAGATGCTGTGACCAGGTGGTGAACAAGTTCAACCGATAGTGCTGATCAAAGTAGCCTCCGTAGGCGATGAAGGCGGCCGAGAGCAGCACATCGCCCACAATGGTGGACATCTGGGACTTGAACGTTTCGCTGGTGGACTCCCAGCGTTCGCGTTCAATGTTCAAACTAGCGAGCAGAGCAATCGAGCGATCCACCTTGGCCTGGACATTCTCCAGATCGGTTTTGATGGCCTGAGCCTGGGAGATGAGCTGGGCGTACTCCTCCTTGTAGGCAGCAATACTGCGCTCCAGTTGTTCGACCAAGTCCTTGGTTTCCTTGGCGCTGGCCAGATTTACATCGGCCTGTTCCTCCAGGGAGCGCAACTCCTCGCGCAGGGGTTCCACACGTTTCAACATATCAGCGTATTCGATCTGAATTTGAATAAATAACGATATATTAATAATATATCATAATATCGATATTTTAATATTTTATGTATATCGAAAAATTTAATTTTTTTTGTTAGAATACATCGATATTTTCAAGTAATATTTAGTTTACCATAAAATATTGATATATCATATTTTATATATTTTAATTTAATATTTATTTAAAATATCAATAAATATCAAATTTTTGAAACAAAGAAATAACATCGATGCGATACTTTTAAAAATTTTAAATGAAACTTACCTGAGCGATGGCCCATTTGACCATAGGACCGCAAGCCATACTGGCACGATTAACCTTCTCGAAGTTGTAGTCCGGATTGCTCAGATACTTGGACTTCATCTTTTCGCGCACATCATCGCTGTTTTAATACAATTTGAACATTAGTCACCCATAAAACACCCTTGGTAAATAAGTTATTTGAATGAATTAAGCAAGCAAAGCAGTCGGATTACTATGAAACAGCGATAAATTTTACCAAAACCAAGGAGAAATCAACGAAAAGTTAGAGCCAATAACCGAAATTAGTTTGAAAGTCAGTGAAAAATCATTAGAAGTTCTATAATATTTACAAACCATAAGGCAGCTCGCTTGAACAATTCAAACTAGAACTACGCAAAAAGTAACAACGAAATCAACAACTCAAGTGAAAACCAATTTCTACACTCGAAACTAAGGCATAACATCAAAAAATAACATCAACAAGAACAGGAATTAAAGTCGATAAGAATAATTTGTTTCATGCTTACGTTATGTTCTCGGTACCGAAGTTAGATACAATTGAATTTATGAAATTTTCGCGCATGATCACGGCGCGGATCGATTTCCAATCGGTCGCATTCTCGCCCAGCAGCAGGCAGATCGATTCGAGAGCCAATTTGACCACCGACGGCGGATTAGCCATGGTTCGCACCTCAACGAGCTGTTGCTTGCGGATCGACTTGACCGCTGTGTTGATTGATTGATTGATCGGTATCGGTGGGTTGGTTGGTTAACATGAGGGATCAGAATTAATATACGGTTTGAGCACAACGTTGCACTTATCTATGGTTATAAAATTAGGCTAGGTTACCATCTAAAGTTAATTACTAAGGACCGATCAGGGTTCCTTGCACCTGGACCTGGATCAGGGTTTACGGCTGATGGTTAAAAATAATTCATACCCTTGCAGAGTTAGAAAGATTGAGTTTTAAAAGTTATAATACATCGAAAATTTTATAAGAGATTATTCTTATTATAAGAATCTTATGGAACGTAGTTCTTTTAAAATATGTTAACTATTAAGTTAATAGTTAATATTCCCTGCAAGAGTACAACGAATTCGGGGAACCGAATAAACCTAAACCTATTTAATCATATTCCACCTACACATTTCTTTCTTTAGTTTCACACACACAGAAAAGTCAACTTTATACACGTCATATATCACTTATCAGAATATTAAGGATATTATAAAGTGGTGTTATAAGGGTTATGGTAAGTTGGCCAGTGCATTGCGTATGCTTTGGTGTTTGCTTGTATATATGGTAAATAGAGTATATTGTAGTTATGGGTGGTACGAATGGAGATTATATTCAAATGATAAGGATCGAGGATCGGAATCCATCGATTGGATTTAATACGTTTTAGACAATAGACTGCTGATTGCTGATTAGGATTTCATGAAGTGAAGTGCTGATGATGATATTGTGATGCTAGAGAGAAAGAGTTTCGTACGTGATCTTGTCAGTCTCCAAGTTAACGATCGAGGAGATGAAGCTGTCTTTAACGAGGATGCCCCTAATGGCCTTCCAGTCGGTGGCACTCTCGTTTAGCAGCTCGCACACAGACTCCAGGGCCAATTTAACGACGGCCGGCGGATTGGCCATCGACCGGACTTCGGCCAGGTGTTTCTTTTTGATCGAGCTAACGGCTGTCGAATTTTGATAGTGGATTGTTTGGTGGGGTCAAAATTGAACACAAGTAATTAAATTTATATTACAGGGTAGCATATATACATTTTCTAGGGATTTTATCCAATAATTTTGTTCACCCAACCCCCTCACGGATTTTCTTAGATATTTTCATTATCATTAAGTAATTAAATTATAACTAATTATAGTACTAACTAGTTTAAGTTCCCGCCCTTTCAAAAATCCTCGCCCGATGGACTCACCTGCTTGTGCATCAATAACAGCCGGTTCCACCTGGGCCAAATCGGCCATCACGTATTTGCGCTTCTCCTCGATCTTCACAGTTTGATCGGCCAAACGTATCTGGATCTCCTGCGACTGGATCTTTTTCTTCTCAGCCTCCTGCTGATCCTGGAACATCTGCTTGAGCTTGGCGTTGGCAGCCTCATTCTTGGCCTGCAGCTCCTGCTTCTTCACGGCCAGCGACTTTTGCATCTCCTCCACCTGCTCCACCGTTTCGGCGATCTTATTCAGACCCACGTTGAGATGAAGCTGCTGCTCCTCGAGATCGCTGCGCTTCTCATTGTACAGCTTGACAAAGTGATGGATAAAGTCCAGGTAGTGACGTGGAGTTACCGCCATGGTGCGACCTCCCCGCTTGGCCAGTCGAGCGTTGGCCTGGTGGAGAGTCTGGTGGACATACACACACGAGTTGATCACCGCATCGCGATGATTGGGATTGGCCGGCACCAGGTGGCAGACGGACGGGAAGAAGTCGGGCGCATGCCAGTTGGGCTTCTCCAAGTCCACACGGGTGGTGAACTCCTTGCCCACCTGGAACAGAGCGGAGTCCGACCAGTCGCCAAACCAATTGAGGACACAACGATTGAACAGCGCAGGCGAAGTGGCCGCCCGATCCTTCAGTCCATCGGTGGAGGGATTCATGGTGAAGACCACGTGCAAGTTGCGCATCACCTGCTGCGTGAACCACTTGTACAGTTCATCGCTGGAGTCCAGCATGAGACCCTCGCGCTGGGCGCCCTCCTTGCACTGAGTCATCAGGGTCGTGTACTCGTCACCCTCGAACAATCCGGGCACCTCGCCGTTGGCCAACAGCGTGTTCATGCGCTCCAGAAAGCCAGAGTCTAGAACGTTGGATTCATCCAGAATAAAGGCAATCTTCTCGTCCTTGCATCCCGAGCGACGCAGCACGCAACGCAAATCCTCGTCAAAGTCCTCGCTTGTGTACTTGTTGTGCACCTTGATCTGGAAGATGGACAACCCGTTCATCCAGGCCACGAAGCGCGAGAGCGTAGTCTTTCCGGCGCCCGAAACTCCGATGAGCAGCAAATGACCCTGCGGCTGGCGGAAGATTCGATCAATACGCAGCACATGGTCGAGCACCTCGTCGAAGAGTACGAGGGGCACATCCAGCTCCTCCTCGTAGAAGACCTTCAAGCGGGCGCGCACATAATCACGGAGCTCCTCACGGTTCACCGGCATGTAGTCCTTGCTCAGCCAGTTGCTGTAGAGGATCGGACGTTGCAGAGCCTCCTCTTGGTTAATTCCAGGGAAGTGCTTCTGGCCCACCAAATCAATGTTTTCATTGGTCCATCGGCGCTCCGAATCATCGACCAGTCGATCCTGGAACAATCGCAGAGCTTCATGGGCCCAGAGGCGCACCAGGCCTTCAACTGGCAGGGAATCCAACGGGCGGATGGCCTCGCAAATGCCTCGCACCCAACGGGTCATCTCACGCGGCGAATAGACGTAATGGGGCTGCATGTCCTGGGTGAAGCGATCCTGTGAGACCAGGTAGAACTCCACCATGGCGTTGGTCAAAGGCTCTGCGTAGCCACGCAGGGCAGGCATCAACCTCAGCATGGCGCGCGAGAAGGTGCCGTAGATCTGCTTCAGCGATGTCTCTCCCGGGTAATCCACATAGATGATCGGCACATGGCGCAAGAATCGATGCGACAGCGGCTTACGACCGGGATCGGTGGGCGGATTACAGGCGCCCACAAACTGAATGCGTTCCAGCGAAACCCAAGCCTGATCGCTGGCCCTGTAGAAGCCCTTGTGCTCCACCAGTTGACGCAGGAAGGAGATAACCCTCTGAGTGCCGTAGCTGTCCATGTCTGGCAAATTGATTTCATCGCAGAACAGCACCAGCCACTTGCCAATCTGCACGGGAGAGAGAACGACTCCATTGGGTGTCTTCCTGTACTCACAGTAGTGATCGAAACGTCTTGAGCAGCAGCTCCGGCGTGGTGGCAGAGGAGAAGTTCAGGCCCACCACTTCCATATCGGGAAGAGCTCGAAGGGCGGAGAATAGGGTCATGGTCTTACCAGATCCAGGTGGACCGCAGAGCACTAAAAGGGAAAGTAAGTAATGACTATTTTTAATAGGTATACCCAAAGAATAAACTCACCCAAAGGTTTGTGCTCGGCCAGCCAAGTGTAGAGCAGCGACTCGTGGCGAACCGTGTCCAGAGTGGGCACAACAATGTCCGGCGAGGCCACCTTGTGCGTTTCCACCTCGATGACGGGCACCTTGTTGCTCCAGGGCACCCAGTCACCGCTCATATTCACCTCGTAGTCGATGATTGGAGCACCGGCAGCGCCCGGCAGTGGAACAGTGGTCACACTGCGCACAAAGTCTCCCAAATCGATGCGAACCTTTAGCTTAGCATCGCCAGCGAAGGACCAGAGCACCGAGTAAACCAGCGCCTTCGGTATGTAGTGCTCCAACTGATCAGCGGAGCAGGGGAAATCTGGATGCTGTGAGTTGAAGGTAAGGACATTTCGAGCCGCCTGGTTCAACATAGAGAAGAGCGAGCTGAGTGCCCGCAAACGGGTAAAGTCCATAATGTGCTCCTGGTCCATGGCGTACTCCAAAGTGCGCACCACAATGCCGTCGGCCGAGAAGAAGGGCAGCAGAAGCAAAGCAATATCCCGCTGCACTTGCAGAGAGGGTGACACCTCCTCTTCCTTGTCCTTGGCGGGCTTAATGACACCCACAAAGTCCTCGTCGCCATCCTCCAAGGGAATGCTACGCAAACGGGACAGATAGTTCTCGAATATCATCTCCGTGGAGAGCACATCCTCCGAGAACCAGACCATGCCGCAACGCGAAACTGTGGCCAAGGTGGCGAACTTCAGATCCTGAACCTCGAACATCACCCTCACGTTGGGCGGCAGCGAAAGACGCTCTCCGTTCGGCAAAGTCAAAAGCTTGTTGTCATCCAGCACGGAATTCAAATTCTCTACCCACTCGGGATCCACATCGCCATCAAAGATAATCCATTGCCGCTTGTTGATCTCACCGCGCACATTGTCGATAATCTTGCGCAGAATGTGGGTGAACAAACCATCGGTCCACTCACGAGTATTGGGATCGAGGACACCATAAAGCGCCTCCTTGGAGATGGCCTTGGGATCGATGACATGGGCCACACCCTCAACGCCCTCGAAGCGTTCCAGAGCCTTCAGCAGTGTCTTCCAGGCGGTGGACTTGCCGGATCCGGATGGTCCGACCATCATGAGTCCATGATTCAGATTGGAGATTTGGTACAGTTGCAGCACCTGGGAAATTAAAGGTATTGTAAGTAAACGTATGGATAAACCCCTGCCGGTTTAGTTACTTTGTCCACCCAGGTGGAGCCGAGTCCCTGACGATTAGTAAGCATGTTTGAAGCGAATGACCGTTATGATGTGGATTATTAAATCGATTTTGAATTTTTAAAAACCATAAGGGTGGAAAGTAATCAATTCTTTAAATACTAGTTATAATTATTCTTTGAAGTTATTTTTTTTGAAGTGAATGCTGATGCAAAACTGAAACTGCTAAGCGTAGTTAAGAGATTACTTTTCAACCCCTTCGATTTCTAGAAATTAAATCGATCCACTCTTAATTCATGATTAGCCCACTTACCTTCTCCATCCAGGCAGCGCCCTGCTCGTCACCCTCGCCGCAGACGAGGTAATCCTCCTGGCACACCTTGCGGATCTCCTCCTTCAGACCCTTCATCTCCGCCCGAGTGTAACCCACATTGGGGAAAACGTCGCTCAGAAGCGAGAAGAGCAATGGAATATCCTCGGCCACCAGTTTGGGCACCATGGTCTCGCACACCGACTGGATAAGGATCTCCTGCTCGGGCAGGTTCTCCGCGACCGAAGCCTCGTCGATGTTTTCGTCGCCGCGTGCCCGCATCTGTTCTTTGATCTTCATGATGCGATCGCGCTTAACGTTGCCAGCCGAGATAAGTACGGATTTCAAGGCACGCAGACCAAAGTCGTAGTGGCTCTGGTTGGACAGTTGTTCGTCGCACAGCTTGAAGAAGGGCACAATCTTGCAGGCCAGCTTCTCGGCGGAGCGGAAGCCCTGCGAGAACAACATCACCTCGGCAATGAGCTGACGATCTGGCGTTGTCATGGCCAACGAGCGGAAGAGTTTCTTCAAGTTATCCGGCAGATTGGAGCGGCCGGCGTAGCCAGGATTCATGGTGATGAAGATGGCCATGTCGGGTGAGACACGCACCTGCTTGCCCACCAGTTCAACGGTGATGCTCTCCTTGTTGCTGTCCATCTCGTACTTCAAGGCCTCCTGAATGGTCTGGATCTGCTGCGAACAGGCGGAGAGCATGCGCTCCTCCAGTCGATTGAATTCGTCGAAGCAGCCCCAGGCGCCCACCTGGCAGAGACCCACAAAGATGCGGCCCATGGCCTGGAAATCGAAGGTTTCATCGCAATTAAAGACGAGCACGAATCGTCCCAATTGGTTGCCCAGAGCCTTCACCGACTCGGTTTTTCCTGTACCCGCAGGTCCGAAGGGAGAGCCTCCAAGACGCGACTCCAGCGCCTGGGTCATGGTCAGATAGCAACGATCCGTCAGCGGCGTCTGAACCAATCGATCCTGAACGCCCAGATACTCAAAGCCGTAGAAGAAGCGGGCGTTGGCCATATGGATGGTCAGTTGCTTCAGCACCTCTGTCTGCCGTGGATCGAAGTAGAAGCGCATCTCGCATAGCCACTGGAAGGACTTGGGCGAGGTGACTCCGTTGTTCAAGAGTCGCCGGGTCACGGTTCGCTTGTGTACAAACTCGTTGATGAGGTGTTCTAGCTTGCGGCGACGCAAAGGAGGCTGCTCCTGTAGGACCGAATCGGCCAGTACGTTCAAAGTGCTTTCTACATTTCCCAGCACATGTTGCATCGGCTTGGCGTTGTTGTTCTCAGAGGCCTGCTGAAGGGCAGTCTCCACATCCTCGGACCAAAGGATCTGGGCGGCCAGCACCACAATCTGGGCTTGGTACTTGTCGCACCATTCCATGTAGGCCTGTTTATAGAAAGCATAAGATTTATTATTACTAAATTTTTTAAAGACAACCTATAACCTTACCTGAGGATCGATCTTTCCATCGCGGAACTGCTTGATATCCTGCACAGCCTGTGCCAACAACGAGGCCAGAGTAAAACGCATCTGCTTCTCCACCAGCGACAGCCACTCATTGATCTTCGGATGATCCACAGTGGACACTGGGTTGATGAAATGCACCTCTTCGCCCTCGCGAGAGGAAATACCCAGAATCACGTTGTTCTCCTCGTTCAAGAGGATGGCAGCCACGCCGGCAAACATTTTCTTGAAGTGCTTCTGCAGACGGGCAATGTTCTTGCTGTTGCCAATGATCTCCAAAAGATCTTCATCTCCCACGAAGTAAAAGCGGGGAAACGAGGTACGCTCCCGCTCCAGATACTCGCCCAGAGCCTTCTGGATCTTGCCCAGCAAATCGGCCAGACGTTCTAGCGATCTCTGCACAGCGGGAATGTTCAAGACATCCATTACCTTGGGCGATTTGGTCACCTTCTTCATCAGGCCAAGGAACTCGGAACTGATGCTCTGGAAACGCGATGTCTCAACGGGCAGCAGCGTCTTGATGTCAGCGCTCCCGGAGAAGATGCCCTCCAAATACACCCAACGCCTCTGCACATCGATCCATACATCGAAAAGGGCATTGATGCGGTTCAGCTTCTCCTCCCAGGTCAATGCCTCCTCCTCGAAGACCTTGTAGTACGGCGACAGCTTCATGGCGGCCACCGAGTTGATGTGCTCCTTCACCTTGTTGAACAGATCGTCCCAGCCGCGGATAATGCGGCACTTGTTCTGGTAGTTGATCAAGTCCAGTTCGTAGTTCTGCCAGGACTCGCGAACCTGCTTCAGGAACTCCTCCAGTGCCATCTCGCCCTGGGCTACCAGGATGATGTCCTTGACAACACCCTCGTTCTTCTGCAGATTCACATCCCAGACTTGGCCCAGGGACAGGTCAGAGATGACCCAATTGACGCGCAGTTGCTTGGTCAGCTGCTTCCAGTGGCGCTCCTTCAGAGCATCCGACTTCAGCTCCACAATCAGCATGTTCACCTTGATGTAGCTCTGGATCAGCTTCTTCACGTACTCGTACGACTCGTACATGCGCAGACGAGCGGGCAGCTCCTTCAGCTGAGCCATCATGGCCTCCAGTTGCTGGCGCAACTTGCGTGGCTGCACCGAAAGCCAAGGCTTCTCACGCGTCTCGTCGATTTGGGTCCACACCTTGGACAACTCGCTCCAGACACCGCGCAGATCCTGCAATTCCTCGAGAGCCACGTTCATGCGTTCGGCACTGTTGTTCGGCACCGCCGATTCCTGAAGCTCGAGGGCCTCCTTGGCCTTGACCACGTTGTCACGCTCCTCCTTCAAACGCGAGTACTTGCTCTCGAAGATTTGCAGCTGTTGCAGGGCATCATCTGGCCGGATCTTGCCGCCCGTGGGCTTGGTCTTCTCCCAATCGTTCAGGAAGTCCACAGTGCGTGTCTCCACTGCCTTGTCCTCGGCCACGATCTTGGCTTGCAGACTGGCCACCTGGGTCTGGATGGCCGTATCCTTGCGCTTGATAATCTCGTTGAAGGCCGACCACTCGCCCTCGATGTTGTCCACGTGCAGCCAGTTGTTGGGGAACTGGAAGCGCTGGCGCTCCAGGATGCGCTGTGCCTCCCTGAACACCTCCACCTGCTTGTCCCAGGCAATCATGTCCTTCTTCAGCGACTGGACGTAGGTGATGAAGCTCACCGCATCCGAGGTGCTGGCCGCCTCGATGCTCTGCATCTCCAGATCGGTACGCGACTTGGACACCTTGCCGTGGAAGCTGGTCATCTCGGTGCCCAGCAGGGTGCCGAACTTGCCCAGCGCCTCCTTGTGCCAGGAATCGTACTTCAAAGTGACCTTGGCTTGCACCTTGGCGTAATCGATGATGATGGGACCATAGGCTCTGCGAGTATCGGAGGTATCAAAGGTGGTGCGCGATTGCTTGATGTCATTCAAGCACTTGATCCACAAGTTCACATCCTCGCCCAACCGTCCGTACAGCATGTCAGCCTGCAGATCCCACAAGCTCTGGTAGCGCAGCCACTCGTCCACATAGTTGCGCACCTCGCCCACCTTGTGTTCGATGGCTCCGTAGGCGCTCTCCAGGATCTTTCCTTCGGGCAGCTTGGTCAGCAGGTTGCGGTATGTCTGCGAGACGGGCTTCTCCAAGCCCACCTGGTAACGGGTGCTCTGCAGACGCACCTGCGAGGTGACGATTGCCTGCCAGGCAAAGAACTGCTGCATGATCTGGAAGCGTGCCTCCTCAATCGAGGGATACAGATACATCTGCTGATTGGTGATGCGAATCTCATGCACAGCATTCTGAATCTGCGGCTCTCCGCCCAGCTTATGAGTGGGCTGGGCCGGGGCATCGGTGTCCATGGAGGTGTCGACCTCCTTCTTGTTGCCGGTCAGGGCCTCCGTCCAGGCCTGAATTCCCGCCTGCAAGCGGTGGGCCAACTTCTTCTCCACCTCCTCATCGAGTCGGGTGACCCAAACACTCAAGTTGGAGTACTGACGTAGCGAGAGATCGTCAACGGCATGCTGAATCTTGGAGAGAATCTCCACGAAGGTGGCAGCACTGTAGGGACAGGTCTCCAGCGAACGCACGTCCACATCCAGTTGCTCCTCCACAACCAGCAAGTCGTCGACCTGTTGGAATGATAAAAATAATTTATTAGTATTTATTTTAGTTAATAAATCAATTGTTTTATAATACCTTCTCCTGAAACTGGGTCACACACTCCGACAAGCGGAGTACGTACGGATCTAGCTTGTACGACTCCCAAATAAGTCCTATTCCCTCTGAGACCAGGTTGAGGACATCTTTTCGCAGTCCTGCCACCAGTGGCACAATACTAGCGCGATCTTCGATCTGTTTTGGATGCAATATTTAGTTAGTCTAAAATTACAACAGAATGATAACTAGATACTTTCTTTGGCATGCGGGAGCTAAACAAACTAAACTAGAAAATTAAATAGTGGTTGCATTGACGGATTACGTAAAAAAACCAACTGTTTGGGGGCAAACGACACTACCTTGAATACTGAATTTTGTGCTAGACTCCTATTATTAAGCTGCATGAAAGAAAGGTTGTTGGTTGTTCGGTTGATTTAGTTCAAGAGCGAATCACGTGTCTAAGACTAGGGTGATCATGGGTAATGGGCGTGTGAGAGTGTTTTAAAGTGTGGAAAAGTGGTTAGCAAAATTCAAGCTGCACGCTGGGAACAAAGCAATGCAAGAGAATAGAGCATAGGCGACATCTTGTGAGGAGTTGTGGAGTGACTAGTGTGATTTTGTAAAGAGATGTAAGGTTGATATCAGACAAATTATCTTGGATTACATTCTAGCAAAGTTATATTTATATAATCCTTTATGTAATCTCTTTCAATACGTCTGATTACAGCCCTCAAAAAACGCATCTTACCTTCTCCAAAGTGCGTTCATATGTGCGAACACTCTCAATCAGGGAAATAGCATAAGGATAAATCTGGTTGGCCTGATGCGCCTTGTTCACAATGGTCAGTGGAACTCTGTAACAATATATTTAATTATAAACTATATTAAACAAAACTTTATATTCCTTACCTGAATCCCAGATTCTTGATGTTTCGCACCTCCTTGGCCAGTGTGATAATCTCCGGCAAAAAGTTGACCCTTAGGCGCAACACATTTCCACGTCCAATGCGAGAACGCGTTGACTCGATGGTAAAGATGCGGCCAGTGCTGCCGAAATTGCGCTCCTGCACCTTGCGGGCCCACTCGTGGAACACATCTGAGATGGACAGCTTGGCCCGGAAGCTATCGCCGTCGGCCTTCAGTTTCTGGCCCTCGATATGGGTCTCCCAGCCCTTGCCGAGCACATCCTCGACGCGCTTCAAGTACATCGTCAGCTGGTTGTCGATCTGACGGGCCCAAATGATGGAGCCAGCGACCGGCGGAAGATCTCGCACCGAGGAGAGGCGGCAGCTCTTGCTCTGCGGATACTGCACCTTGAACTTCTCGTGCAGCGCCTCGATGTCGTCCTTGACGCGCTGAATCAGCTGGGTTTGATACTCCCGGATGGCGCCACGGATGTGAGGACGCACGAAGAGCGCATTGAAGCGCGAGAAAATGCGGAACATCTCGTTGGCATTCTTGGCTGTGCCCAGCTGGTCACGAAGGTGGGCCGTGATGCGGGTTTCCACGCGATCTTTGGGTAGAAAAAGGATATTAGTACTTTCTCAATATAAATTATTGGATCTAAATTCTCTTAATTACCAATCTTCTCCTCGTATCGCTTGACAGCGGCCTCCCAAGCCTCGGATCCTTCCTTGGTGATATCCAAACAGTCCACCTCCTTGACGTTCTCGTAGGCCAGGTTCACCTCCTCGATGGCATTGGCATCGGCAGCATCCAAGCTGTAGGGCTGCTTGGTTTCCACGGCGTTGCCGTCATCGCTAACAGCCGACTTGGTGGGCCGCAGCACGCGAAGGATGACTGTGCGCAGCTGCTCGTGCTGCCGCCGGAACTTGCGCATGTGCTCCATGCGGGTCTGCAGCTTCTTATGCGCAGGCGAAACACGCCACACCATCTTCAGATGCTCATCGCGCTTTTTCTTCACAATATCGCGGAGCAATCCTTGCAACTTGTCGTACTCATCGTCCCAGCAGCTGAATATCTCGAAGCACTGGTTCATGACGCGCTCGAATTCATCGAAAGGAATGTGCATCAGTCGCCGGGTGCCCAGCACCTTCAACAGCTGCTGCGACAGATCCCTCGAGATGGCCTCGATGAGCTTGAGGCACCGCTGGATGGGGTACTTGGTGTTGCGCACCTTGCGCAGATGCGAGAAGATCTGCTGCACGGCCGGACGAATCTTCTCCAGCTCGGTGGCGGATAGTAAGTCATTGATGGGGAAATCCTTCATCAAAGGATTGTAGTCGGCTACCGTGGCAAGAGCTTGTTTCAGCCCGGTATCCGTATCGAAAGAAACGGTGGCATGGAAACGCTTGCCATGCTTAAGGATGTCCAGGGTGAGGGCCACCTCTGGCGACTCGCGCTTCTCCTGGATGCGATAGAGTGCGCGCTCCAGATTCAGCCAGAAGGAGATTTCCTGATAAAAACATTGTAGTTAGTGTATGAATAGTTATTACTCGATTTTCTTGCTTACCTGCAGTGCAGTTCCAGAACCGGGATCCCGGTTAAGCTTGGTCACCTTCTTGATCTCGGTAATCCAGCGGTTGACACCGGTCTGCAGTTGGTTTAGGAACGAGGAATCCTCCACCTTGTCACCAAAGTCGGCCACCTTGGCCTTGCGGTTCTCATCCGAACACTTCCTGATCACAGTGTTGACAGTCTGGTGAGCAGTCAACGTGATCTCTGGTATGTCAATGTTCTGCTGCAGGTGCAGAAGACCCATCTCCAGCTCCACGAGCTTCTTCTCCACGGAGGGAGCCATCTTGTCGCCGTCGCGATCAGCACGTCCAGACTCCTTCACATACGATTTGAAGTACGGGGCCAAAGACTTGCTGATGAACGCATGCAGCGTCTCGTAGGGTGATCCATCCGAGAAGTTGATCAGTCGCAGCTGCGAGTGGATCGACTTGTCCGCCTCCACAACGACGCCACGCTTGATGCAGGCCAGCGAGGCCATGCGGCTGTTGGTGAAGTGGACATCGTTGCTGATCTGGTAGGTCACCTGCTCCTTCTCCTCTTCGCCCTCCGCTGGCTGCTCGCTGTCGTCCTCTGAAATGGGCAGAATGTGTGAATAAAAACTATAGAAATAATTGCTTAACTTGTAAAACCACTTGAATTTATTCATTTTTCAATCATACATACATACATATATGAGTTATTACACCATTTATATAGGGTTTTTAAAAATATTAAAAAATAAATCCATTTGACAGAAGTTAAGAAATGGCATTGCTTTATATTTTGGATTAGTTTACTTATAATTTAAAATCACCTGGGATAAATCAAATAAAAATACTAGGAAATTACTTGTTTTGCCAAGCCTTAAAAAAATATAGTCAAAACTGAACATTTTTAATTATTAAAAAAAAAATAGTATGATATTCTATACATAATCCTTGTTGGTTCCCAAAATTTTCGTCATGGGACCTCCAATACATACTACATAGTAACTCGCATTTACCACCCTCACCCACTTTCAGTACGGCCCATTTGGCATTGGACCCAATGGCACGGCATTGGCATAATTTCATTATCAAGGCGACGACCTCCGGGAATTCAGCGGCCAAGGGAAAAACCTTCGAAATTCGTGCGCTCAAGGCTGGACCTTGGCGATGTCATTGCTCCCACGCAGTTGGCCCCGGTGCCAATGCCAAACAGCCGGGTGGCATTGCCTTCGGCCAATGTCAATGTCGGCCCCAAAGTCAACGAATCGGAATCGAAATCAGGGGAAGGTGTGCGCAGCCTCCAAGGTCGTTTCCGTAAACAAAATGTGCTGGTTCGACGGGCGACAGCTGTTATTTACCGGCGAAATCGTATTGTTTGTAAACAAACGAAGCCGGCAAGCGGAAAACAGCTGCTAGCAGTTATCGCTGCAGGCGAATCTATCGGCCTATCGTTATCGGGGTGTGAGTCAGATGGGCTGACGTCATGCGCAGAAACTTGTTTTCATACCCTTTAATAAGGTATACTGATTTCACAATGCAGTTTGTTGTGACTATTTTGGGTAGGTTATTTTGTAAGCTGAACTCAATTTAAATTTAAAGAGAATTAATTTTATGCATTCTTAAATGTATAAATTTAATAAAAACTAACTAACACCACATTTAAATTGATTTAAAATATTTTTCAGCAATTCATTTTTATTTTTTCCAATTATTGGTAAATTTTAACTTTTGAGAATGTTTATTAGTTTTAATGCCGTTTCTAACCTTTTCTAATTGTATGAGTTTTTTGAAATAAGTTACTCATTATCATTTACAAAAAATTTCCAAATTAAACTTTGAAATGTTTTTTTTTATTGATTAAGTTCTTTAAAAATGGATTTTGTATATATTTTTTTAGTTTAATAACTCATTAAAAAGACATATCTATATTTTCTACGATTAATTGCTAGGGTATTCACACGTCGACTATCAAACAAAGAGAACAATTCCAATTGGAATTCAAACAAGACCATCTGCCGAATTGATTTTTAACAAACTGGTTGCGTATACGCCTACCAAAACTAAAAAATTACTCATTTAAACCATAATAATCTATCTTTTTAACTTCCTTAATCAAAAAAGAATACTTCAAAAGCTGGCCAACCATTTTATCTCTGCCACAAAGACGCCATTTTGTGCCATTTTTTCACCCAAGTTTTCTCTTGCCAACCTGGCGAAAATTCGGATTTTACCTTTGATGCAATTACGTTGGACGTAGAGCGCCTGCACCTGGGGATCGGAGAGGAACTTCCGGATCGTATCCTGGTTGATGGGATCGTCCAGAGCGTTATTCAGAGATGCTGGGACCTCCGAATCCTCCTCCGGCAGCAAAATGGTCACCGCCTTGCGAAGATAGTTGGCAAAAGCATCGTAATTCGCAATGGACAGGTTCACGACCGGATCCACCGACGTATCGGGGTTCTCCAAGGAGTCGCCCATGTCCCGCAAAGGTTTTCGGTTGATAAATACTCCTCAAAATGTGTGCAATTGGATTTTTTCACAATGCCTCGCCCTGTGAAAAATTACGTGTGGTTTTTTTTCGCGAAATGCAGTTTGGCCTTGCCACCTGGGCGAAAATACACTGCAAAAAGCAAGGAGTTGCCGTAGTCTAGAGGGAATTGAGAACGCAACCCTGGGCGAAGGGTTGCCAGTAAGTCGGAAAGGGTTCCCGCCAAAAATTGTTGGTGCAGATTATTCCCAACCTATCGATGTGGCAACTCTTTCAACAAAAACAGCTGTTCGACTGTAGAGTGCAGTGGGTTCTTACGATTGTTATTTAATAATTGTGAAATGTGCAATTTAGTCAATTAAAACCGGGAAAATGCAAGCGTTGAGAGGTAGGCGTCCTTGGAGAGGGGCGTATTGGAGCAGTTGGAGGAGACTGCTCACCCAAAGCTGCACGGGAAATGAGGTGGGTACAGAAATATCCCAAAGAATCCATTAAAAACATTTGAAAAATTCCAGAATCCCGAGTTAACCAGCGATGTCAAGCACCGGATCGAGTCCCACTGGCGGGAGCAACTCAGCGGAGGTCAGTTCAACCCCAAGCAAACGCAGGACAAGTACTATGTGCTCTCCATGTTCCCCTATCCCTCGGGCAATCTGCACATGGGCCATGTGCGCGTCTATACCATCGCCGATGCGGTGGCTCGATTCCAGCGGATGTGCGGCAAGAATGTATTCCAACCGATGGGCTGGGATTCCTTTGGCCTGCCCGCCGAGAATGCCGCCAATCAGCGGGGCGTGGAGCCCGCCTCCTGGACGGAACAGAACATTGCACAGATGAAGCAGCAGCTCAAGCGACTGGGCTGCTCCTTCGACTGGAACCACGAGCTGTCAACCTGCAGTCCGGCGTACTACAAATGGACGCAGCACCTTTTCCTCCAGCTGCATCGCCATGGATTGGCCTATCAAAATGAAGCCCTCGTGAACTGGGATCCGGTGGACAAAACTGTGCTCGCGGACGAGCAGGTGGACTCGCAGGGCTGCTCCTGGCGGTCGGGTGCCAAGGTGGAGAAGAAACTCCTGCGGCAGTGGTTCATCCGGACGAGTGCGTATGCCAAGCAGCTGCTGGATGGCCTGGAGGATCCCACTCTGCGCGATTGGAGGGATATTATCAACCTGCAGCGTCACTGGATCGGAGAATGCGATGGTTACGCTTTCAACCTGCTCACCTCCGCCTCTGGGCTGCTGCGGGTGTGGACTGCTCATCCGGAGCACTTGAAGGACCCCCATGCCTTCCTCGTGCTTCGCAACTCGCATCACCTGTCGAAACTGGAGGATGCCCGGAGTCTCAGCGCAGAGAATCCCTTTGCAGGAACCACTATGCCCGTGGTCTTTGGCGACGAAGTCAGCTTCCCTCCGAAATGCGATGTTTACCTGGCAGCGCCCAGCTTTCGCAGCGAGGACATGGAGCTGTGGGACTCGTACGGACTGGCTTTCACCTCATCCGGCGAGGAGGAAGTCGGCCTAAGTCCAGCCAACTGGGAGCTGTTAAGGAAGGAGGTGCTCCAGGCAGCCACGCGCCTCAATATGGGCGGCTATCGGGTGTCCTCGAAGCTGCAGGATTGGTTGATCTCACGCCAGCGCTACTGGGGCACTCCGATACCCATTGTTCACTGTCCCAAGTGCGGAGCAGTGCCAGTGCCGGAAGAACAGCTGCCAGTGTCGCTGCCGCCCAAGGATTCCCCCAAGGAAGCCTTCCTCTGCGATTGCCCCAAATGCGGGGAAAAGGATGCGCGAAGGGAGACGGACACAATGGACACTTTTGTGGACAGCTCCTGGTACTATTTGCGCTACTTGGATTCCCAAAACTCAGAGCGCATCTTTGATCCCGCGCTGACCAAAAACTTTATGCCAGTGGATTTGTATATTGGAGGCAAAGAGCACGCCGTATTGCATCTCTACTACGCCCGCTTCATGAACCACTTCCTGCACAGCTGCGGTCTCTCCCCAACCAGCGAACCCTTCTCCCGCCTGCTCGTTCAGGGCATGGTCATGGGTCGCTCCTTTCGGGTGAAGGGCAGCGGACGTTATGTGCCCGAATCAGAAGTGGAGATTGTGAATGCCAAGAAGAACCAGGCGGTGCTGAAGGAAACCAAAGAGCCCGTGGTCATGACCTGGGAGAAGATGTCCAAGTCGAAGTTAAATGGTGTGGAACCGAGTGATATGTTCAATGAGTATGGAACGGACACAACGAGACTGATCATCCTGGCCGATGTGGCGCCCACCTCGCATCGCAACTGGTCCAGCGCAAGTGGGTATTAACTTCTTAAATAATAATAAATATTCTTAATTCATTTATAATATTTCATAGCATTTCCCGGCATCCTTAACTGGCAGAAGCGTCTTTGGCTGACCCTGCAGGATTTCCAAGAGGCTCGCGAAGATCAAACTCCCTCGGAGGTGGTGGCCACCAGCGAAGAGTTCCTGGCTGAGGATGCCAAGCTGTTCGATGCCCGAAACTTTTATGTAAAAGGAGCCACCTTCAACTACCGCCATGCTCATCAACTCAGTGTGGCTATCTCTAAGATGCAGGGACTAACGAATTCCTTGAGGGTTAGTTATTATACCAAATCCCTTTACCAAAATCTGCTAACCTTTATTTACCTTTCAGCGCACACCAAAGCATGTCCTACGGCATGGCAAACAATTTGAACGGGCTCTGGCCGCCCAGATCATCATGCTGGCACCCATGGCTCCTCACTTTGCCTCCGAACTGTGGTCAAAGTTCGTGGCGATTCCCGGCAGACTGAATCCCGCCAGTCAGGAACTGCAGTGGAGCGAAGATGTGTTGGCCCAGCGCTGGCCAGACATCGATGCCGCGTACAATCTGGATCTTAGCATCAAAGTAAATGGATTCGAGAACTGTGTAATCAAAGTTCAGCGCACGCACTTGGATAAGGTGACGCACAGCGATGCTTTGGACATTGCCTTCAACACGGAATCGGTGACCTCCTACCTGATTGACAAGAAAATAAGAACCACAAACTTTGTGCTCTACCCGGGCATCGAAGCCATCCTTAATATCTATGTGGATAAGGCGCAAAAGGCTCAAAAACCAGCGACCAGCGATGATGAGGAGGCACAGCCTCGGGCGTAGAATTAATACTTAAGAATGGGTTGATTTTGAAAGAGAGAGATTTCGGAGGAGATCGGGTTTAACCCGCCCAAATGCATTTCCGGTGACCTAGATTGGTACTTTTGAATCATGTTTAATGTTAAATATTTATAAAAATTGGACTAGTTGTAAGCAGCTGCTTTACAGGATTGGTAAATGCCTAGGATCATAGTAGGAATATAATGGTTGCTCTATCTGTGTGCAGGCGCCTCTATCTAAAAGCCAGTTCGACTAATAAGTTCTTCGTTTCATCTCATCTCATCTCATCTCACACCTCACTTCATCAGTTCGCACATGAGGTTCCGCAGGTAGACATCCAACTGGGCGTAATCCAACAGCGTATTCCGTACGATGTCGAGCAGCATGCTCGGCCAGAGGGTTTCCAGTTTGTGAAGCTTCTCCACGGCGTTGCAGGTGTTCTCCAGCAGCAGGGCAAAGTGTTGGCGTCCTCGATCGCGGGCACTGGGCGCCATGGCAGTGCTACCCGCCTCCGTCGCTGGATTCAGATTCATGATGGCGGAAGATACCGCGCCACCTCCAGCATTCTTTTTCCACTGGAGCGCCTCCTTGCCGACCACCAGTCGCAGGGATTTGTTGTCCGGCCGCAGGAGCCACTCTTTCGGCGACAACTTGCTGGCCGTGCAGGTCTCATCCAGCCGGAGTCGGGCCAATAGTGGCTGCAGCATCACCTCCGGCATAGACCACAGCACCAGGTCGGAGAGTCCCACGTACATGGCATTCGCAGCCTCCACTTCCGCCTCAGTTACCTCCTGACCGTTCAGCTGCTTCAATCCCCAGTGGGACAAACGGTAGATGGCATACGCTCGCCAGGATTCCTTCAGCGTGATGCCATTGCCCTCGGCATCGATGAGCAGGCTGCTCAGACCCTGCAGCTCGGCCAGCCCATTGAGTTGACCCAAACAAGAGATGTTGGTTTCCCGGAAAACGTAGTGTTCGGCATGCGGGAATCGCACCTTAATCCTGCCCAGCACGCAGACGATGCTGTTGAAGTTGATGTAGCTGAAGTTCAGCGTGTGCACATCGTTGGCCTTCGCGGGATTCCACTGCTTGTCGATGAAACGCAGGGCTCCCTGGCCATAGATGTTGAGGTAACGGCCACAAATCTCAATCAGATAATCGCCACCTTGTTCTCTTTCCCGTTCAGCGGCGCTTGGCTTGGACACCGTGATGGCGGCGTTGGCGGTAGTGGCTGCCACTGTTCCTCCAGATGCTGTGGATCCTGCTGTTGATCCTCCTGTTCCTGCTCCCGCTCCCGCTCCTGCTGAAGATTGATTGGAAGCACTGTTCGTTGCCGCCTTTGTTTGCGTGGCCACCAAAGTCAATCCATTGTTGATGCTGGTCTTTCCTCGACCTGTGCTCGTGGAACTGCTGCTGTTACTGGTGCTGCTGCTCACGGTTTGAGCTCGCACCAGGCTGCCCGTCATATATCGCTTGGAGGAGGCACCTGCTCCGCCTCGCTGGTTGATCTGCAGACCCAACTGGGTGATGGGCGCATGTCGGGAGCGCTGTTTGCTGCTGGTTGGACGACTTGTATTCGCAGATGCAGTGGAGGGCACTGGCAAGGTGGCAGTTGTGGCCGCCGGAGGCGGTGTCGATGAGGCTCCCGGAGGCACCGGAGTTCCAGGAGCAGCTGGCGGCGTTAAGGTCAAGGCAGGTGGCGAAGGAGAAGAGGCTACAGGAGCCACTGAAGTTGTTACTTTAGTTACATCTGGAGATTGAGTGGCCATTGGAACTGATGGTAATGGCGGTGCCTTTTCCACTTTATTACAGTTCTCATCGATTTGCGGCGTCTGTGGTTTATTTTTGGAACCACCACCATCCTCATTATCGGAGCTATAACAACTGGAACAGGAGTCCACATTGGGTCCCAGACTGGAGGCCTCCGAGGAGGCGCAATCCTCTTCCAAGGGATTCCTTAGACCTTTGGCTATTGGCGGCAGTTTGATGAGTGCCTGCAGTTCGTCCATCAGTTCCTTGGGCTGATGCGACTCCTCGGACTCTTCGGTTTCCGCCGCCGCCTCCTCGGCCTCCGTGGGACCCTCGTTTGACTCGTTGATCTTGGCCAGCTCGCTGGTGAGCCGACTCTTGGGACGACCACCCACCACCGTCTGTTGGGATCGCAGCAGTTCCCAGTTGGTCCGCGCATTGGATATCACCTCCTCCCGTCGGATGCTGTGATAGGCTTCGGAGCTGCCAGGAGCCGCCTGGGCCTGTTCCTTGTGCTGACGCCAGGCGAGAGCCGCCCGACGCACCTGCTCCGTGATGGGCATCTGGCTAAGGGACTGCAGCAGCGGCAGGTACGAGACCAGGAAGGACACACAATCGCCTGCGAGGGAAACAGGATTATTTTCGATTGTAACTTCCAGGAGACGATTGGCCCGCGCTATGCTGGCCATGTCATCCACCCGATGGAGTTCATTGTGGCACAGCCAAAGCCTCTCCAGGGCAACCAAGTGCTGGAAGCCATTGATGCGCCGCAACTTATTCCGCTTCAGATTCAACTCCCGGAGGCAGCGAAGACCCAGGAAATCCTGCTGGTTTATCTGACGTATCTGATTCCCCGCCAGATTCAGAGATTTCAACTGCTGCAAACAATTGATGCGACTGCCCAGACTGGTGAGCTTATTGCCATGAAGATCCAAGACTCTGAGGGAATCCTTCAGGGAGGACAGGCCACCTATATCCGTTATCCTGTTCTTCCCTAGCAGCAGCACCGAAAGGGAAGGTAGACCATCCAGATTGGCTATCCTTTCGATCTGATTATCATAGAGATCCAGGAAGACGAGCTGCTGGAAGATGCTCCCGTAGCTGGCGCTCAAACTCAACTGCTTGTTCTTGATGCTCAGCTGCTCCAGGGCGGAAATGGATGTCATCACACTGGCGGATGACTCCTCCTCTTCGCCACAGCCGCCGCACAGCGAGAGATTGCTGCTGTGCAGCAGCGATGATGTTCCCTCGTCGCAACTCTGGAGAAGATTGTTCCCGGCTGCAGCACCTCTGGTGGCCTTGAGAAACGCGCGCCTTTGGATGAGCTGCTGCTGATGCTTCATCGCCTGCAGGCTGCTGCTCACAAAGCTCTTGGACTTCTCCAAGCCATAGCGCATGCGCAGCGCCGGTGGAGGCGTCAGTTGTGCCTGTCCATAGTTGTAGCCCCTTTTGGCCAACTTGGAGCGTCCAGCGGCCGTTCCTCCGTTGATGGCCAGTGCCTGGGTGGTCAGTGGACTGCCGGAACCCGGACTTCCGCCGGATTTGGGCGATAGCCGATGGGAATTGGCGCCTGCATTGGTCATGGCACGGGTGAGTCTGCCGGGATGGTGGCCCCGCAGGCCAGAGCGTCCGCCCTCCTTGATGCCATTGCCGTTATGGTATTCTAAGTGAGAAAAGGGCGTTATTAGTAGAAGATCCTCAAAGTATAATCTATAAAATAATGGGTCTCTACTGTACTTGCTCTCTATTTAAATTCTAAATATTGTACAATTCCAGGATACAAACCACCCAGCTTATTGTTGTTGTTGCTCTCCCGCGGCGTGGCAATGGGCGGAGGAGGAGGCACTGGTGGCGGCGGAGGCGGTGGCAGCTCCTTGGGTATGTGGAAGGTATTGATCAGGTTGTGCTGCAGCGACAGCAATCGAAGATTGGGCTCCTGCTCGAAGATGGGAATGGCCGTGAGTCCCCTCTTATCGTAGTTGATGCGATCGGGCAGCTCCTCGCGCTCCTTGGGTAATCTCTGGATCCTGCAGATGCCATTCGGCTGCGGCGTAACAATGGCTCCGCTCACCAAAGTGCCACCAGTACTGCCCACCAGTGTATTGGGCGTTACGGCGGCCGTCGCTGGACGGCAGCTATTGGAAGCCGCCGAGGAGGAGGTTGACTTGGAACGCTGGCGCTGGATTCCCACACCTCGTGGGAGGTTCCTCTGCTGCTGTTGCTGCTGCTGCTGACGTAACTGGGCGGCTGCTGCATAGCTGCGCTTTAGATGTTGCTGCTGGCCAACTTGGAGCTCCGATTGCTGTTGGATTTGTTGCTGCTGTTGCAGCTGCTGATGTTGCTGCTGCACTGGTCGCTTTGGGATGACGTTGTGGCTTAAGGTGCTATGGGAGCGACCAATAGGACGCCGGCGTAGTCTTTGATTAAAACTAGGAACGAACGGTTCGATTTTCAGCAAAGATGTTTGAGGTAAGTAGTTCTGTTGTTGTTGTTGGAGTTGGGGTTGCGGCGAGGGATTCGCTGGAGCTGGAACAGGAGCAGGAGCAGGACAGGATGCCTCCGGCGTGGGCGATTCATCGTTGAGTATGGATTGCGGACGACTTCGGCATTTGGCCATGGAAATCAGCTGGCGGCGCCTGGCATGAGTTGCCGCCGCCGTCGCCGGTGTCATCCTTGGTGGCGGCACTTGGCCTTGTCTTTGCACCTGGACACCTGGCACCTGAACAGCCGCCTGAGCTGGCAACTGAACTGGCACCTGCCCCTGACCCTGCACCTGGCCCAGACCCAGGCCCGTTGCCGTGCGTGTGGCACCTTCCACCTTCGAGTTTCATAATAGTTCGATGCGGGCGAGCGACTCCTGGAGAGCTTCGGACATGGTTGTGGGGGATTTGGGATGTTCTTTAGGGAATGCTCTAGTTCCGTTGCATAATATGCAGTCCTAGAATTACAATTATTAACTTAATATGTATAACGAAATATTTAAATAAAAAATGTATAAGTAGATGTCGGATTTTATGAAATTAGTTTATGATTAAATCTAATTTTGATTTTAAGGAAACATTTTGTAACCCATTAAATGTGGCTGGAAATTATAATTTAATAAAAACCGATTTCACTTAAAATCCGACGCCTATTTATAACATAAGATATGTGATTTTAGTTTGTTGAATTCAAAATGTAATAATTTTTTTTTTAATAATAAACATTTAAACAAACTTTTTTAAGAATAAAGATATCAACTCAAACTCTCATACTTGAAATGTAACAAAAAATCCAAGAAAACAAACTAGAATCCAATTTTCTAGATCTATAAGATGATTATACTTTCAGTACTCCATTGTAAAACATTTTCTTTATCATCTCAGAGCAACAAGAAAATAATCTATTGTTTCCTCATTTAATCCTATGAACTTTATTCAACTTAAAGACCAAATAAAAAACACTTTAATTACAACTGCAGTAATTGAAATTTGCTCACCCAGTTTTGATGATAAGTCCCCGAAAGTACGAATAACCTGGTCCTGGTTATCTAATTTGCAATTGCATTCAGCTCTCCGGTCGTTCGGATTATGGATTAGTTTTGGTTCTGGTTCTGGTTTTTTGGGGACACACAAATAGATACAGTGGGAGTGGAGTGTGCGGCGAATGGAATTGGGAGCGACTGCTCCACTTGAGCTGCTTTTCCCTTCAGTTCGTCGTCGATTTTTGGTGATTTCTTTTTCTCCTCGTTCGATTGTTTGTTGGCTTTCAGTCTTTTGGGGTATATAGAATATAGTAGGTATAGGTAGAGATATATAGATTGGTGTGCTCCTCTCGAGTGTTGTTGGTCGCCTCCGTGGCAGCGCTCTGAGCCAGGATTCGTGGACTCATGGGCCCGTTTTATTAGTTTGTTTATTCGGGTTATACATTCACGATTTTGGCTTGGCTTTCGGTTGCCATAGAATACACTTATATGCGGTGCATTTGGAAGACACTCGCTGTCCCTATTCCGCTCACTCTCTCCCGCTCTCTCTCGCACCCTCGTGATTTGCGTTATTAGTTTGTTTATTTAAAGCTCTTTTGGGGCAATTCGAGGCCCAAACAGCCAGGCCGCCGACTGTCGACCCACCTGCTGGCTAAACTGACTGACAGTCGGAAAGGTGGAGCGACAGGCTTGCAGACAACCAGCAGACCCATTCGGCTTGTTGCTGCCACTGCCTGCGCTTCTAAACATACCAAAACATCGGATTTCTGGCCCAAAATGGCGGTACACGGCACCCCGATGAGTCCATGGGGATCCATATATTATTGAGATCAGAATTCATAACTTATGTATAATTTAAAATCTTATTCTACTTTATCTATCTGTAAACCAAAGGGGTTGTAAAAATTGTCATAACCTCCCGAAAGGTTAGGTCCCGAAACTCCAATCAAAATTAATCAGAAATTTCAATACAGATATTTTAAAACGATTTACATATAACTGACCACACAATTACGAATACGTGGTATTTTTATTTAATGATAAAATAAATTAAAGAAATTTAAATGAAAATAACTTATAATTAAATAAAAATGACATTTATTGGCCCAACAATATTTAAAATTAGAAATATTTTATGATAAATATTTTTAGCAAAGGAAATGAAATGTGGTATTCAAAAAGTATGCAACAATAAACTAGCTTTAAAAGCCCTTACCACAACAAAATCTTGGGTCCGCCACTAAATACATTCACTTTAAGATCGAACTAGTTGGTTTTTAATGCATCGAAATGGGAACTATTCTAAATATGAAAAGTGGAAAGCTTATTTTCTTAAAAAACCGATCATTCTTCCATAAAAAACCCGTTTAAAGCTTCGAACCAAAGATTTCCCCGCAAGCCTTGTAATTTCCTTTCGCGGTCTGGGCCAGACTTTTCCCGGTTTTCATCGGCTAGCGCCCTCAGCGTTCACCTTGGCCGTGTGCAATTGGAGGGAAAGTCGTTTGCATTAAAAACCCATTTCGTGGCTTTTCATAGCTGCTGCTGCTGTTGATGTTGTTGTTTTTATTCTGCGGCTGGCTGGCTTCGTTGTTGTTGCTGGTGGAAACTGTTTTGATTTGCGTATGGCCCCAACTATCAGGCAAAGACAGTGGGGCGGGCACCAAAAGAGACAGGAGACAGTGGGGCGGAGCGGGAGAAACACGCAAATAATTGCCTGCCATCGTAATGGATTCACGTGCCTGCTGAGTCGTCGCTCTCGTTGTTCTTGCCGTAATGTTGTTGTGAAATATTCAAAAGTTAAGCGCCAACCGCAGGCGAGACAGAGAAAGACAGAGTGAAGGGACACTGAAAGAAAAGGGGAGTCATTAAACATTTTTTTACACAAGAAAATTAAATTCCGATTTTTCTGAAATATATTTTTAGAATTATTATTATAATTACATTATACATATTACATTTTTACACAAGAAAATTAAATTCCGATTTTTCTGAAATATATTTTTAGTATTATTACTATTATTACATTATACATATTACATTATTATAACAACTATTAATTATATAACAACAAATTTATCGTCAATATTAAATAAAGATTTTGCTAAAATAGATTTTTCTGAAAACAAAATTTAAATAATAAAATTCTAAAATTTATGTACTTGTAGAATTTTGTGTTTTAATACTTGATAAATATTTTTAAAAATATTTAAGCTTTAAAACATTCTCTATGACTAGATGAATTATTATTATTGTATTTGAATGTTTAAACCCCTCAAAATCATTTTAAACTTAAAGATAAATACTAACTGATTATTGTTTTATCCCAGCATAATATTTTTCCGAGTGCCCACACACCTAAGCAATTAAGGAGTAAAAGAGAGAGACGCAGCGAGGGATATTCGTCGCCTGGCAAATTGCCCGCTGGCAGGGCGGTACTGGGCACAGCAAGTGCGAAAGGGACGGGGCGACTCAATCGAAGACACTGCAACAATTCGAGTTTAATTGATGCCAGTCGGCGGCGGCAGCAACAAAAATCGGAGAGTGTGCGTGCGCTGGCATTTATGAGCTGAGCTTTTGCCGGAAAGAAAGGCTCCTTTTGCCACCTGGCGAACGGACAATAACTGAGCCGTTGATTGGCACTGAAGCCAGGTGCCAGAGCTCCTTTTACCTTTCACCCCCCAGCGATTTTCACCTGCCATCACACTTGATTCCAGTTATTAGTCTTGTCGACGGGCATTGAACTTTTTCCGCAGGTGGCAACAAGTGGAGGCGAACTTTCTACCGGAAAGCTAAGGAAATCCTTTAAAAGTGCAGGTAATTAAAGTTTTAATTTTTCAAATAAACATTTGTATTATAGTATTTTCCAAATGAATTTACTGTAATTTTTTAAATGACAAATATTTTTATATACACAAAAAAAGTCACTTTTTAAATTTACGAAATTATTTGTACCCAACATATCATTTTTATTATTTATATATTTTATTTGAAAAGCATAAACCAAAATTCTGGTGAAAAATGAACTATCTTAAAGAAATTAATCATACGCCACGTTGCCAAAAGTTTGCAAGCCATACCAAACAAATTAATCATACGACTGGTGGGCTAAAATGATTTAAATCCAAATCAAAGATCTAAAGATTTCCAACAAATTGTACTTAATGGTATTTAAGAGTGAAAATGTATTTAAGCAGTCCATTTTTCCAGCTGAAACTGTGAGGTTTAAGCAGCTTTTAACAGCTTGTTAATGCAGATCGCTGTGGAAGTGCAATTCACCATTCGCCGACTACCGATTTCAGCTCTTTGTAGGTTTTATCAAAGCTGTTGCATGCTGCGATTTCTGTTGCACTGGGGGCTTTGTTTACATTGATGTCCTGTTCTGTCCTGTTCTGTCCGTCCCGCTGCGCTGACTGTTAGCCCGAGCGCTATTTACCGACGCTGCGGCGGTGGCTGCTTCAGCTTTTGGTCCTCTTTGGGCGTGTGCCATTGACATCCTTGTTGGCCATTAATTTTGCAGGCTTTCGCGTGCGCGAAAATGGAAAAGGGAAAATGTCCACGACGCTCACTGTCCCGCCGCTGTTCTAGATAAAGAGTGCAGTGGGAATCGGACGGCACGAAACGCAGCGCAGCGCTCGATAGCATAGAGTTCAACCTTTGGCCTTCCCTTTGTCTCTGCGTCAGTCCTCTGCAACATTTTCACTCTTGTTTTCACTGGTCTGCACTGAAAGAATTTTCTAGTCAATTAAAGATTAAAACTTTGTCTAAACTCAAATAAACAGTTTATTAAAATGAAGAAAATTATGTTAATTAGTTATTTTTAGAAATTGGAATATTTTAATTATATGGTTATTTAGAATTTTGTTAAGTTCTCTTTTCGAAGCAATGTCATTAATTGAAATACATTACATATTCAAGTTAGTACGCTTCTTATTTTAATTAATGGTTTAAGTTTTTTTGGCATTTTTTTAAGCCTTATTTTTTGTTTATTTCGTTTTATTTCTATTAATACGTTTAAATCAGTTTTTTTGTTACTGCGCATTACAAAATAGTTAATTAAACAAAAAGCCCTATTTAATTAAAAAATATTACTTTAATAACTTCATTCAACTTTAATTTGCAAACAATTAAAAATGTATTTACTGGCAATTATTTTAGATTGCACATTCTTTTGAGTGCATTGTTGCACTTGTGCTCATTATCGCGATTGTTGCTGCTGTCGCTGTGCGGTGGCTGTTGTTATTTACTTTTTAATAATTACAGCGCTCTGCTGCAATTGTCCCTGACCACAGGCTGAATGGGTCAGACCGAGGAGGAACAGGGACAGGACACGGGCGGGACAGATAGCCGGTCGAGTTGATAAATTGCGCGCACAACACAGAGACAAAGAATGCCAGCTTACGGACACCCACACAGAATCAGAAGCGGACACCTCGCTTATTAGGTACAATCGGAGACATAATATTAATATTAAAATAACTAAATAATACGAAAATAAATCGTATTTATTTTATTTGGAATTCAGATTCTTTTTTTTATTTACCTAAAATAATAAAAAATACCCAAACACTACTGTGAATACCATAAACCAAACTTGATCTTATTTATAGATGCTATTTATCATTGAGAAATTAAAGAAATTATATTATTCCGTATAATTCAAAAACAGCTATGAAATTACTCTAAAATGTAAAAATATGTGTCTAAAAGTATGCAGTGAATAAAGTATAGTCGTCCTCCTCTATGAATTCTTATCACTTTGGGATACAAATTGATTGTTGCATTATTTTAGACACCTATTTTAACATTTAAAAATGATTCAATAAACCCAGCTATATCTGTAAAACATAAAATATTCCGATTTCTTAGTACTCGTACAAAAACTTCAAGTCTTTTTTAATTTAAGAATATTAATGGATTTTTAAGTATAGAAAACTAAATAAAATATTTCTTTTAGAATTAGCAAATTTTGGTTGTAAGTTACGATTCATTTATTTCGGACTTCTTATGTCTTTAAGAAAGATCTTCAAAATATTAAACTCTTGATAGCTTTTGAGTAATGCTAGCATTTTTACCTCCACTGTGGATCCACAGGGCCTCATGATAAGCTTGCCGACTGTCCGGCACTTTCATCCCACCCCAACCTTCACCCACCTCGCATCCTTGGACTTTTCCCAGCGATGGTCGAGCAATTTAATCAGCCTGCAGAGCGCAGAAAAGCTGATAATACCGTTATGAATAATTTACCCACATACGCACACACATTTGTCCGAAGGGAAGTGAAACGCGTTTTATTATTGTTTCTGGTGCTGCTGTCTTTTTTGGTTTTATTCATAATTAATAAAGCAACGCGCCAGCGAAGAGTGCACAAACATCAAATAAAAGCACTTGTTGTTTACACTTTTGCTTTCGATCCTTTAAGAAGGAGCTGCGTGTGAAATCGTTTTAATTAGGTGCGGTAACTTGTTGCGGCTGACCAGAGGAAAATGTAATTTTCTGGGGTGGGGCAGGGGGAATCCCCCTTGAATGTCACATCCAGTTGGAATTTCCGCTGGCCCGCTGTGCTTTCTGTCAAAATCAATGTGCACCGCCGCCACCGCAAATATCATGAATGCAAGACGCCGGTGGGGGCTAATATCGATATGTAGCCGTCAGTAAACCGCAGTAAATGAAACAACCAGAAATGAAAATTTATACAATACAATTGGTTTTAATGGGCTCTTAGATACTTGAGTAAAATGATAAAAAATCGGTTAATTGTTTGAAAGGAAAATTACTTAGTTTCAAAGTCATACATATATACATTTTTTTAAAAGATCAAATATAAATTATAATATTTTTTAACAGCATGTTAAGCTTGACAATTTTGTAAATATTTTCAGATGAGGCAAGGCGGATTTTACATTCACAGGGAATTATTTTTATCTTATTAAATTTAATTTGTTTTATGAAAAGTATTAACTAATGAAAATAGGGTTAATGCAAATCTTAACGCAGTCTTTCTTATGTGTTGTTTTTTTTCTTAGCTTAAATTTGTTTCCTTTTTTATTACAATTAACCATGAAATTATGTAATAATATGTTTATCTTTAAAACGAATTCTAACATCTTTCCTTATACCAATTCTCACACTTTGAAAGTTGGTTTTTGTGGCAGAAAGTTCTGCTTACACTTAAGTGAATATTTAGAGTGTAAATAATAATATTCCATTTAATTCCACTTTAACATTAAAGAGTGGCACTTTTGAAATGATAACCTTTAGTTATTTATTATAGTTTGGTTCTTAAAAGTTTTACATATATTTTGTTGAGTGGCAGATTAAAGTTTTGGGCTATAAAGTATATTTTGTGGAAGTGGTTCAAACCGAAGACTGTAGCTCCTTTAATCGCTCAGCTCGTTTTCTGCTGCTCCTCCTCCTCGAGAACCACAGGATTTTGGACCGCCTTTGAGCTGTGACCTCATCGGATTCGGATTCCAGCTGGATGCAGTTTCCACCGCTAGACATCTTCACCAACTGCTCATCCTCCTCCTCCTCCAGATCATTGAGTATTTGTGCGACGTGGGCCTCGTCGATTGTGCCTTTGAAGATGAGGGGATAGGGCCACTCGTGGCATATCGTGGGTCCACTGTAGTCCCTCAGTGCCTCGATCATCCTGTCCAGACGCCGCATCTCCTCGTGGTCGTCGTTGAATTCCCTCACCTCATCCAGCAGAGCGGCAACATCGGATTCGAGCACCTGTGTGTGGGGAGATGTTGGTGGGTGGAAATTGGATTAGCTGTGGAAATCGCTTATTTTGCTCGATTTGCATTGCGGTATCCAATGACACAATGACAGTGACGGCGTTACGGTCATTGATAGCCTAGCCTTACTTTCCCACTGCAGCTACCCAGAGTTACCCAGCCCACCTTCATCTCCCCCTATTCACGCCATTCATTCGGCGATGTCGGCTCGGATTTCAGCTCCTATATCTTTGCACAAGCCTCGTCACTAGCGTCTCTATTAGCGCCCAATTAGCAAAGCCTCGGAGCCCGGCCAACTAAGCTCATGTTGGGTGCATGTTTCGAGGGGGTATACACCCGACATCAGGAATATAGTTCTCATAGGCAATAGTCAAGAGTTAAATATAGTTATGCTTTGAATTTTTGTACCAATAAAATATTCAAAACCATTTTAAAATGTACTGAAATTGAAATTTACAATATTTCTTATTTGTTATATTATTTTATTAAAAATTTTATCAATAAAATATTTACCATATTTTCTGTTTATTTTAACTGTTAGAAACTTTTTAAAATTAAAATTTTAAAATCAACAAAATATTTATAATATAATTTTATTATTTTAATTGTTACAAAAATCATGTGATTTTATTTTCTTACCCCCGACTGTGTTATACATCGCAAAACCGTTCGTTCGCCTATGGCCGAACCGACATTGTCTAATTAGCGGCGTCAGTAATCACTGCAACCCCCAATAACCTCCCTGCACCCCCCTCTTCCCACCACTTTACCCACAACCCCTTGACCAGCGCAACATTCTAACATTTCGTTCCCAATAACTGGCTATAATTGCATTAACATGTTCCAAATCGTTGCCGCAGCTGTTAACAGAGTTACCGGTGGAACTGTTAAACAACAGGTGATAACAGGTGGAATGGGAATGGAATATCGCCGCGATAACAATGGGCTTAATGGATATAGTCTGTTGACAATTTGAGTGATATAAAAAAAAAATACAATTAAACAATATATATTTAAATAAAAATATAATAGCACATTTAGGCATTAATTATTGAATTAATTAATTATTGAAATAAAATTGAAAATTTGTTAATGAAAAATGGATTAATAAACAAACAATCTGAGTCTTGTAATGGAGTGACAGCTTTAAATATTACATATTCGACAGGTTGGACAGGATAAATGTTTTGTTCTAAAAACAAATCTGTTCAAATCACCTTAGTAATGTTCGTAATATAAAAAATGAACTAAGGTTATATCAAATTATATCCAATTAATTTGTTAATTTCTTTAGCATTATTATCGCTGACTCACAGAATAATAATCTCTAACTTTTTTGACTAAACAGTGAGAAGAAAGTTTAACTTAAAAATTCTTTACGTATAGGTCAATAATAAAACGTCTATTTTTAGAGAGAAAATCCAACCTTTACAGAAAGAGTTTGTGAAAGTACTGATAAGATTTTGTAAGTGATGGAGCGATAACAAAAGTGGCACAACGTCCAGATAAGCAAACAGAGGGGGTTGGTTGCACATATATAGAAGATATAGCAGATATAACAGATATAACCGCCTGTCGATGTGGGTTCAGCACTTTTGACCAACAACAAATGCAAACAAGTGTCACTCTGTGGCGAAGTGGATTACGGCTCGTATGGTTAAAACGATTTTGGGGTAAAACAAGGGGTAAGCGAATGGGGAGTGGGAGTATTTCGGGGGTCTTTGTCCGTTCAATTACCAAAAACTCAATATGCAGATTAATAACACATTTCAGCACTTGGCGAACACGACCGCGCAAACTTTCAACGCTGTGGAGCAGCTGCCTCCTCCGCTGCACCGCCGCACTAATTGGCTCCGTCATCGCAGCGGCGACATCTGTGATGCCCTGAATATTTTATTTTATTTTATTGCCCCGACCGACGGCGACGGCGACACTTGTCCTCTCCAATTTTCGGTTCGTTTTCGGACTTTTACATAGCGCTAATTTGGTTCCTATTTTTTTTGATATACACATATTCATTTGCTCGCTGCGGCTTTTGTGTTTTGCTCTATATATTTTTAAGCGGCAGCTGGAATTCCGCTCGCGAACAGCACTCGCCGTCGACTGAGGCCTCTTCTTTCAATGAAAAAATTGTTTACGTGCGTCAATCAACCGGGCACTTGAGTGTGTGAGTGTGGGTGTATCACGTTCTAACAGGGCAGAGAACAAAGAACCAAATGAGAACATTAGTCGACGCGGAGAGCTCTTTATCACTGCGATTTTCAGGGCACGTCAAAAAATATACAACACTTTTTAATAAAATAATCACAATATTATTACATTTATACTTTCCCTTTATTCACATTACCAATTGGGTATAATTTTCACAAGGTTATTTTCGGCCTAAAAACAGTTATGCTATATTTTTTTGTTTTGAAGGTAATCTTTTTTATAAACCTGTAACAATTTTTTTTTAGTTTTTGCATCCTACAATTTTTTATCAAAACCCAGTGTATGATTTTCGCATTCTGAAATACAAACAACATCAATCCATAATTGATTTTTTATACAATGGTTTCTACATTATCAAATTTCTTAACAATTGCTATAATAGTAGGTATAATGTACTAAAAAAATTGTATTATATTTTATATTTTACTGTAAATACCAAGCCTTCAAAATAATGACATAGGATATTTTATGACAAGAACCTTTGAAGAATGCATTTTTAATATACATTTAAATTTTTATCAACAGATTAAATTAAATTACCTGAACCTGAACCTAAACGATTCAGGAAAATTGTTTAATTATTATAATTATAGTCAACTCACCAATATATTAGAATAAGTGTAGGTATGTTAAAGCTAATAAAAATCAGGAAAGGTATCTAAATTCTGTGGCATCCTAAAATAAGGCAATACTGCTTGCAACACTTTCCGCTTTCCCCCGGCAGCCCCAAAGTATGCTGCAATTTTCCGTATTCATATGCAAGCCGCAATGATTTTAGAGCTGCTCGTTGACTTGGCTTTAATCGTGCCTTTCGTTGGCTCAGCGCTCAGCTTTATCCTCATCCCTAACCCAATCCACATGCCCATCCTAGTCCTTCCCTCCCTCAACCCATTCCGCTGAAAGCCAAACAAGCATCAGCTGCTAGCCATTAAAATTTTAATTTTGTGCACCATTTGCCACCATCTTGGCCCACTGGGCACCGATCCCATCTCGCCAACGCCATAGCCATCGTCATAGCCATCGCCATTGCCATAGCAATCCCGCCCAAAGCCCTTGGCTTGAGCGATTATGTTGATGGCCAAGCCGGGGCTGCTGCTTACCTCTTACCTGCATGGCCACGCCCTCCTTGTTGCCGCCACCGCCTCCTTCTTCTTGTCGATAATACGCTCAATTCAATTTGCATATTCAGTTGTCCAATGAAGCGCACACCACACACAGGAGCGCTACGCTGCGAGATCCACCATCCTTTCCTTGCAGCTTCCAATTCGGAATTCAATCCGGCGAAGCCCCCTGCTCCAACCGGTGGCACGTCCAAGCAAATGGTCTTTTTCTGAGCCATCCAGGTTGTTGGCCACTTGAAAGCAGCCAAAATGTGCCGCTGACAGCAGCGCACGCATGAGCTGCATGAACAGCTGGCTCACTGGGAGAAAAAGTGGATCGAATAGCTAGAAAAATTGGTTTAAAATGTAAAATCACCTATAGAGGTAACCAAAAGTATGCAGTAGAATATAAAACTTCCTTTTTGATCTTAAAATAAATTGTTGCATACTTTTGTACGCCTTTATAGTTAATTTTGAAAATTTTAGCGATTCCTTTTGTATTTTTAATATTTTATGTTTGAAATATTATCTTCTGAAGCTCTTACATTTTTTTAGCACCTAGAAAAATTGGTCTAAAATGCTAAATCCTTTATAGAGGTAACCATAAGCATGCAGTGAAATATATACGTAATTTCATTGATTTAAAATAAAGTGTTGCATACTTTTAAACACCTTTATAAAATATTTCAAAACCCCACGGATTTCTTTGTCTATTTTAAAGAATATCTTTAGAAGCTCTTGAGATTTTTTTGTACAGTGCTCTTTGAGCTACCAGATCCAGCTCCTGCTCCTTGAATCCTTCTAGCGAGGGGTCGTCCTTACCTACTGTTAGTCCATTACGTTAGCAATTTAACTTGCGCCACGTAAACATGATTATCATCTTAAGTGCAGTGTGTGTGTGTGGGTGTGGGCGGTGCAATGTGCGTGCAGAGCGGGTGGTAAAAACTTCGACGCCAGCTGCGGATTGTAAGCTCGTTGGCTCGCTGTTTAACAAGTTTCAATCTGCTTAAAACTGCAATTAATTTAAACGGTTTCCTTTCTTTTTTCTTTGCCCCATTATTGCCGAAAACAGTGGTTCGAATGGGGCCACCCACCCAATTGCAATCCGGATTTCAATCCGTTTAGAGTGCCCGGCAGCCCTAATTGAGCTTGTCAAAATCAGCCAACAACAAGGTGAGCCGTGAATTTTTCGACCAGGACAGGACACCTGTGAAGGATTCAACTCCCGAGCGACCCAGGTGTTCCGGCCAGGACTGCCAGGATGCGGATACGGTTCTGGTCCTTGTCACCAGCAGCAGGTGGTGGTGCGGTGTCCAATGCTACTGCTGATCCCGATGAAGCAGATTGCAGCAGATTGAACCGCATGAGGAGTCGCCCACACGTCACACACACCCACATCCCTTGTTGGAATTGTGAGAAAATTGCAACAGCCGCTTGATTAATTTGGGGGCGGGTACCAGATAAAATGTTGTGGGCGTGGCTGCAACGCAACACCATTTTATGGCCCAGATATGATGGGTGTGTCGAGGGTGAGCCAAGTGATAAGGGGTATATTGGGCTAGGTAAAAGAGGATCTATGGGGGTGCCTCAAAAATCACTCAGGCTTTAAATAAATATGTAATATTTAATATTTAAAAATATGTGTCTAAAAGCATGCAACAATATATTTTATCTCAGAAATAGGATGAAATCATTCAGTAAGACTTCTATCCTTTATTTATTGCATACTCTTAGAAACATTTTTGTTATTAAAAAAAAACAAGTGTTGATAGTGAATAAAATAAAAATAAAATATTACATTTTTTTATAGTTTATCATTATAATTTTCTTATAATTATAAAGGATTCAACTTTAAACTTTTTCTAACAATTATTTATATTATATTACCATATAAAATATATTTCTCATATAAAACCAGGGTACTTATAACCTCTATTATTTCCATAAAATTTTTTTGTATCACTCTCACTTCTTTTACCGCTTGACAGGGTAAATACGAGCCCGAAAAACAAGGACCAACGGCAAAGAGTTCATCTGGCAGACAGTCAAAAAAAGGGAGAAAGCTCACTCACGACTACAACTGCATTTATGCAAATATTAATATAGATATACTCTCACACACACACACACTGACAGACAGTCAGACAGAAAGAGAGGGCATCACAAAGTACCGTTGACAAACCCATTATCAGGAAAACAAACCGGAGATTAACTTGGCAAAATGTCTGCAGACTTCAAAAAAACCCAGAATGGCCAGCGAATGCGAGAGCGAGAGGGCAGCAGCTTGGATAACCACCAGATGCTGAATAAAATATGAGCAAACACACACACACACACACACTAACAGAGTTGGAAAAGGATGGCGAGAGGATGCAGACACACGCATTTGGTCCTGCAAAAGTGACACATGAGCGTAATAACAGCTAAGACCTTGCTAAGCATCCGGCAGTCAACAACCACTTGCTGGATGCCCATCCCCATCCACATCCTCCTCATCCTGGTTCTCCATCTCCTGGTCCTGGTCGTCCTGGTCGAGCAGCGAGCAACCCCTCCTGGGTTTTTGGGCCTCCGCCGCTGCACTCAGCATGATTACAAATTATAACGTCTGAGCAATCGCCGCCTGTTCTGCGACGACTGTGTGTGTGTGCATAAGGGGGCGGTCCCGGTTACCGCCCATAGGAAATATAACTCCTCAACTTTTGCCAGCCATACTGAGGGAAAAAGGATATCGGAGATGCCGGGAAAAAAGGTAAGGAAGGGATCATTATCGAAAAAAAGTGAATAGCTTTTGCTTAAAAGAGATATTTCAAATCTTATATATTTTTACTTTGTTTTCATCATTTGATTATATATTTTATGGCATATTTTTAGGTACCTTAACAAGCGATTTAATATCTCCAAATATCTAAAATCTTTGTTATTCTTCGTGATATATTATATTGCAATATTTTGGTTACCTTACTATCGATTTGAGATCTCTGATTATTTAATACCTTTTTATTAATACTATTAAATAATAGTAAGCGTTGAAAATTCTAAGAAGAATTTATTATTGCTTATTTGTATCTAAATAAATCTACAAAATTATATTTAGTTAAAAATTTGGTATAAAAAAGTTATAAAATATTTTCGTGCGGTATGTCTAAAGATTGAATATCTTTTTCAAGTGCATCTCGATGATGCCGCCGGCTGCGTTTTTTAGCTTTGGGGTTGGGCGGTGGCTGGCAAACGGTTAACGAATTTGTTGCACGCACCGCCCGACAGATTCCGCTTCGTCCTTCGTCCTCCGTCCTGCGTCCTGATCCGCCGTGTGCCTGCTGGTGGTTGGCCAGACAGGATGCCAGGGCTGCTAACCTTGCCCCTGGTTGGTCCTGCCATCCCCTGCTCCTTGGGTGTTCCCAATCCAACCCCCTGCACCAACCATCCCCTGCAGGCAGCCACATCCGCTTTCCCTGGTCTCTGCTTAGATAATTCCGTTAGCTTGCAGTGTTTTCGTTGTTGTCCTAATAACTTAATTATGCATTTGCCAGCAAAGTGCTCTAAGCGCTATTTTTTTCGTTCTGTGCAGCATTTAAAATGGCGTCTGCGTCCCCGGAAAGGGAAAGAGAAAAAGGGGATGGGGAGCCACATGGGTCATCCGTCTGGCGGCGGCTTTCCACTTTAAGCCCAAGAGCTCACTACGAATTGGGGGCAGAAGTCAAGGTGAAACAAGTTTTCTCGGTGTGTTTCTAAAATCTCTAGAGCTTTTAAAACAATGGCTTAATTGTGTAAAACTATGGGGTTAAATCTTTAGTAATGACTGTATAATGTGGCTCGGTGTTTCTGAAATCTGCACAAGTACCCATCATCTTCTCAATTTTAAAGTTTATCTTTAATTCAAACGGTTTTTTAGTACAATTTAGAGATCTGAAATCGCTTTTCAGGGTAACCAAAAGTATGCAATAAAATATATAATGATGAAAATGTATTAATAAAATCAATAATTAAATGTATCTCGTTAACATATATATCTTAAATATATCTTGTAACACATTCATAAAATTAGTTTGGTCTACAAATATTTTAGTATTTAAATCTATAAAAATAAAAATCCTTAAAAACATTGTCATAAACAATTTTAAAGCATACTTTCAGGCATCCAAGTTATTGTTTTTGAAATCCCCAGAGAAAACAGCAGCATAAAATGTTTTTACCTCAGACCTCTGGGTTGTTACATCAAATTGTTCGGGCACTCAAATGCTTAAGCCCGCTTTCCCCCAATTTGAATAATAATAACACGAACTATTTCGGGCAGCGATTGAGCAACCTTTTCGCTATCAGGACATGATGTCCTGGCATCTACACAACTTACTTTTACTACTTAACTAGTTTTATGACCACTTTCGTTGCGAATCGGTGGGGTTTGGGCGGCTTTAAGTGTGGGTGGGTGGGTTAAAGGGGGTGGCACGTGGCAGAGTGCGCGATTTTTCAAGTCGCAAGGTCAAGCCGATGCCGATGTAACCCCATTGTGGCTGCAGAAGGCGGCCCACGCACATCCTAACCTAAATCCTTTTTGATTAAATTCAATGGTTTATATCCAATATCCCCCCGAACATTTTATATGTCTTTGAAACGCATTTTTCTCGTCTGAATCCCTGTTTTTTGTGTTGTTCTTCTGGCGAACAGACACTCACACACACATCCAAATACAAATCCAACACACTCCCACACTCCCACTGAGACATAAAACAAAATGGAGACAGTCGACCGGAGGAGAAAATAGATTGAAGTGTAATCATGGTTTTGAACTGCTCCTCGGTCATACATTTAATCCGAGCCAACGTAGCAGACACAAAATGGCCAAAAACGGCCAACGAAGTGAGAGAGAAAGTAAGCGTTTAGCTTGCCTCTCCTGCTGTTTTTCCTACACTCGGAGGAATTTAGTTTTAGTTTCTTAAGAAAATAAATAATCAGGAAACAAGTTATATTTTTATATTGAATTTTAACTAGTTATTTTATGAACCAGTAAAATATATCTTAAGAGTTTTTAAAATAGCTTTAAAGGTGTCTAAAAGTATACTATGAAAAATAGCATTTATTGGTATCTTAAAAATCAAAATAATACATTTTTGATTAACTTAAACTTCTAATAAACTCGAATTTTATTCATTTTAAACAAATTCCTAGTAGTTTGAAGGTAAAATATATTTTCTAGAAATAAATATTATTTATTATGATTTATAAATCCTTCATGAAGTATTATTATTTTTATTGAATTTATATTTATGAAATCCAAAGATTAGCTTTAAAATAACTACATATTATAAATAGATATCAAGACCTGCTTTTTAAAGTATTCTATCCCATTTTTTCCAGTGTTCCTAGTCACATATATAAAACAAAAGACATTGTAATTTGAGGATATTGGAATGGGGCAAAGGGACGAGGAAAAGTTCGAGGGCTCGTGCGGTGATGCTTATTCCGCCTGACTGATTGGTGGCTCCTTTGTCTCTGCTCCGTGCTCCCTGCTCCGGAGTCCGGAATCCGGATGTGACTGCCTTTGTGCCCCCATCTCTCCATCTCCATTCTACTCCATCTCCGGAGCTCAGTCTCAGTCGCCTTATTCTTCGAGTGTTATCTAAGTTTGTTTGAATAAACTTAAGCGAATGTTTTGTAAGAAGATTTCCTTTATTGCCAGAGAGTGACTTGGCTTTGCTTGACAACCACATATGGCTAGTTAGCTGGATGGCCAGGGGCGGGGATTATAAGGGGGTCTATAAGTCTGCCGAACTGCAGTTTCCCCCTCCAAATTTCCCCCAAAGAAGACTTTTCAAGTTCGCTTTGCATTTTGTGTGTGTGTCTGCGGAATATCTGTCTGTTCGAGTTGACTGTTTTTCCCTCCCTGTGAATGTGATTGCCCCAATATCGATTTAGTTCGAAATCGTTTCGGTGCTCTATAATTCCACCTTAAGCCAATTTAACAACACCGGCACTTGACCCGGCCATCGGTGTATCATAATAAAAGCTATAATTTCAGCAATCTAGAAACACCGGCCACCGACAAACAAACAAACAAAGGCTTAGTGTGACTCGGTTCGATTTTCAAAATAATACTTAATGGCCGTAAAATTATACGGTACTGTACAGGACAAGTGTCCTTCGGATGCGGATCCGGATCCTTCTGCTTTTGTGGCCCCAACATTCGGAGCTTATGACCGTAGAGAGTTGCTGCCATAATCGTTCTGCGGTTTGATGTTTGCCTTCCGAAAGATGATTACAAATAATCATACAGTGCGTTTCATTGGAGTAGGAGCTTTGGTTTCACTTGCACTGTAAGCTAAAATCAGGAGCTAAAGGATAAATCATTTTGTTAATTGCAGAATTTGCCCAATTCAGAAATGTTGTACTTTAACCAAAAAAAAAAGAACTCCAAATGAATGCCTTTTTCAGTGGAGCTTGAAATACATATATTGACATAATCGATATTTTCGATATTTTTCTATACTCGATATTCATCGGGAACTTCGATTTTAATCGAAAACATAGATAATTTTCTAAAGTTTACTTATAAACATAAATAAAATATTTTTTTTAAATTTTTATTATTGTTTTTTCTTGAATTAATATCGTCCACATATCGATATTTGTCAAGCTCTTATTTTCAGCGACTTTAACTTTATCAATTTTTTCCCCAACTGTAAGAACTACTTTCAATCTCGTAAAACCCAAACAGAAAAGCAATAATCTTGATTAGTTTTAACCAAAACCCTAAACAATGGACCTTTAATAGAAGGCCAAACAAAGGTCCATGCCCTATTATTTATGCAAAACGCTACATCAATTCATTAAGGATGTACAAATAAATTTCAATTTGCGAACAAACTGAGGAGAAGAGCTCTTGAGTCGAAACATAAGCGCTCACCCAGAATGATTGAATATTCTACACCAATTTTATATCAATTCCATCTTATTTTCCTGACCCCAAGCAGTTGGCCCCTGTCCATCCATCCATCATTTTCACCGGTCAGCCAAAGGAGACTTTATATGTGTCTATATCATTGTCTCAACCTTTTGTCGGCGGTGGTGTCGATGTTTTCATGGGCGTGTGGAGAATTTTCAACTCAGCGCAGCCGAGAGACTCTTGAAATGGCCATAAAGCAAATTGTGAAAAATTATTGTGTGTATAAAATTTAATGACATGTCAAAAAGGATATCCGGCATACGCTGCTCCTTCGGCTCCTTCGGCTGTTGCTGTTGCTTGTGGCCAGCCGTTGACGAGCTGGACAAATGGCCGAGGTCCTGTTGTGGCCATCAGATCCTCGTGGGCGGACGTGTAATGTCCTGTAAGTCCTGACAATTTTAGTCTAGTTGCCGGCGTATTTGTATTTACTTCTCTTTGTGTCCAAGCCGAGGCCAACACATAATCAAGCGCAACTTTATTATTTTGTCCCAGCAACAACTACGGTCGTCTCTGTGTGCCGGGGTTATTTTTATGCCCGGCTCAGCCGGTCTCTATATGTATGTATGGTATATATAGTATAACCTCATATATAGAGCTGTCTGTTGTGCGGTCTTTATGCCCGTCATCATTATGCTCTCTTGCCTTGGCTTGTTCGCTATTTGCCAGTTGCCATGTTCCATGCTCCATGTGCCATGTTCCGAGCTGCACATTTTATAGTTTTCAAAAGTCACAAAAATGTCAATTGCTTGTCTTGCCCTCCACCCGCCGCTCCTCCCCCGTCTCCTCCCCCCATCTTGGCCGCCCAAATGGCATTGAATAAATTATATTGTGGTCATAAAGTTGCTGCACCATGTTTACCACACAGATAGATATAGCCCATGTCCATGTTCATTTCCACGACCATGCAAGAGAAAGAAATGGGTAAAGGATATAATATCATAGTATTTAGTATAAATATTGGGTTTCAAAAACACTAAAATGAGCTTAAAATTTATAAACGAAATTATCTTTTTACAGTGATGTTACAAAAATTGTTAGTGAACTTTATATAAATTTTATAATGAGCTTACAAAAATTATAAATGGATATATCTCTTCATAATGTTGTTGCAAAAATCATAAATCATCACTAAATTTATAAATGGATATATCTCTTCATATCAATTTTAAGAAATTTAATAACTTTAATAACTGATTTTATTTTATGTTTTCTTTATTCTTCATATTGTTTGTATATTTTCTTTAAAATATATTTTTTTAAATTACAACTAATACAATATTATTTTTACTAAAAATCACAAAAATTATATATGGACTTGATATATTTCTTCATAATGATGTTACAAAAATTCGAAGTGAACTTCATATCAATTTTATAAAATTTGTAACTGATTTTATAACATAAGCGATTTATTTATTCTTTATATTTTTAATGCATTTTCCTTTACTTATAATTTTTTTTAGTTCTCTGTGTAGCTGATGTCATAATGTTTGGGGAACTGCTATCTTGACATCTTATCCTGGTTCCTGACTCGAATCATTCTATTTGCATGTAGTTAAAAAGGGGTTGGGGAAGTCAGTCAGCTAATCAGCGACAGGAATTGATTTTGGAGAACGACAGTTGTTGGATCAACAAATTACACCACCCACTTCAATAATGAGAGGCCATTAAGTGATAAATTATGGCCGAGCATGTGACCGGGGACTTTTTGAATTTTAATCAAGCTAAAATTTGAGGCAGTCGCCATCGGGTCAGGGTCGAAAGCCATAATTTCACTTTCATTACTCTCTCGCTGCTCCTCGGAATGTCCTGTTAATGTGCCATGCTCGAGTGGAGCATAAATCTATTTATGCGGTCCTCCGCAAGCTTTCGCTCCGGCTTGAACCCTTGGTAATTGAAAATATTTGAAATAATTCATAAAATTTTTATGTGATTTCTACCCCGAAAAATGAAACTACATACAACAGGGTGGGGAGTGAGAAGTCATGTCTCGACTTATCAGATCGTATAATTTAGCGCAGATAATTGTTTTAATGATGTCATAATTTCGCCTTGATGGCGTGCTTACAAAATGGCTTCAACTGATTTATGCTCCATTCCGATTCGAATGCCCCGTGCCCCAAGCCCCTCCGGAGTTACACTGAGTCCCCGAGTGCGGAGGCGTCAGCCGGGGGCTTGTGCACTTGTAGATACCGCAGATAGTGGCATACGTAACCAGTTTGCCGCTCGACAAAAGAGTAAATAACGGCATTGCATGATTTATGTGGCCAAACAAAGCGCAACAAAACGAAATACAGTCGGAAAAAATAGAGTTTCAAATCGATGTAAAGCATTTAAAGCATTTTTAAGTATTTTGTTTTACATATCTTTTAACTAAGATTTAATATTAAAAAACTTATAAATCAATATTTGAGGTATTACAATTTCAAAACATTTTTTCTTTCCCTTAAAAGTATTTGAATCCCACAAAATATGTTTTTGTTTCAATTTTATTTTAATAAAAAAACAGCTGTTAATTTTTCTTTCATTAATTAAATTGATCTATTCTAATGATGCAGTTTTTCTAAGTAGTGTTTAATATAAATGGATTTTTTGTATAGTAATGCTATCATAAATTTTGTACAAAATGCTATAAGCATTGTCCCTCCGTTTCAAAAAATAAAAATTACTATTAAATCACTTTAACTTCATTGGATATTTAGTAATCAGTAATAAAACTTCAAAGCCGTCAGTAAAATAAATATTTATACTATAAATAAATCTATAAATGTGTATAGTGTAGTACCCACACCATTGCCCCCGGGCAATGAGAGCCGGGCCACCTGAGTGCCTGACTGACTGTCCCTGCTCCACATATCTGGCAGGGCGAGATTGTGTGGGCGCTAACCACTTGAAAACGTTAAATAAGTTGTCTAACCACACATTAAACCAATTTGGCACTGCGCTGGCCGCCAGTCTGGCACCTTGGATTGTGCCAGCAGGTCCTGCCAGCTCCTCCTCCTTCGTCCTTCGTCCCGCTCCCGGCAGGATCCCCGTTTTGGACCCGCCCACTCAAGTCCCTGGCTGCCATAAATCATAGGGCGACCCACGTATGTGACTACTTGGGCTAGGGGATCGATAAATTATTATTAGTTGGTCTGTCAGACCGTCCCGAGTCCTTCCTTTCCTTGCCTTCTTGGCCAACCTCCTTGTTGGAGGCGCGTGCAAAGGAAGTTGTTAGATCCCAGAAAGGAGCGCTGACCGAAATCCTTGGCTCCTTCGCTGCGGTTCAAATGCCTTTTAACTTAACAACTTTTTTTTGTTCTGCTCCTGCCAACACCAAACAATGTCCCACCCCAAAATATCCAGGACACCCGCTCCACCCACTCTCGCAAATCAATGGGTGACTTTGTTCCTGGCGGGTAAATGCACTAAGAAAAAATATTTTTCAATGTTTTTTATTTTAGATTTGTAGCACAACAATTTGTATATATTTAATTAGTTTTAAATGAATTTGTAGATTATATACTTATTTTTTCAATTATTCAATTATTTATTTATTTTTTTTTCTTTTTATTTTTTATTATTTATTTGTTTTTTATTACAGTCAATATCTTATGTATAAATAGTAGTTCTTTATCTACAATATGAAATGAAATTTAAAAGGAAATATATATTGTTAATTCCTGCTCAAAATCATACTTGTTCGGATTACTTATTTTACGTTATTGCACTTTGTAAATTTATTGATTAATAATTATAAAAATATCTTGTTAATTTCTTTCACTGCAGGGATAAAGGGGCTGAGAAGGACATGGCAGGCCAGGGCCAGGAACCCTTAACGTTGTGTGTAAAGTGGACTTGACATGAGATTAACATCTTCAAAAGCATAGCTTAAAGTATTTGTTAGAGTTCGCCGAAGTTGCGCCTGGCAGCGAGCGAAGGTGGCAGGTGACCCGGGACCCAGGACGAAATACAGGATTCCCGGGTCGAGTCCTGACCAACCCACTGACCCGCGCCTTTCTCCTTTCGTTTTTGGATAATTGCGTTCTTGTGCGCTGAGCCATGAGCTTAACTGTTGCTGTCATAACTAAGCGAAAAGGTATACAATTTATGGAATCGAGTCCAAGTCCCATTTCCCATTCCCAACAGGTGCTTAGCCCCAAAAACAGCCAGTTTATGGTATAACAATTTTTGTTGGATTTATTCGTTGATTTCAATCGTTAAATAATAGCAAAACTTACGGCCTAATAGTGGTTGGTGGGGGTGAGAGTGGTTCGAGTCGTGAACGAGGTTCTGTTCAGGTACAGGTTTTAATAGCATTCATCCTTTATCCTCACTTACAGAGCACGGCGATGACGCAGCTTCAGGCGGCGGACAGTCTTGTACTTGTATCCATCGGCCGAGAGGACGGCGGAGTCCTGGGACGCTTCCTCGACGGGCGCATCAGCCACCACCTCCTCCACCTCCTCGGTGGGCGGCAGGTAGTCGCCGGCAATCTCGGAGACATCGCGGCGCTGGCGGTACTTCAGGCGACGCACGGTCTTGTACTGGTAGCCATCGGCAGCCAGGACGGCGGAGTCCTGAGAAGCTTCCTCAACGGAAGCCTCCTCCAAAGGAGCCTCGGTGACGACCTCCTCCGAAGGGGGCAGGTACTCGTTGGCGATCTCGGAAACATCCCGACGCTGACGGTACTTCAGACGACGCACAGTCTTGTACTTGTAACCATCAGCAGAAAGGACAGCGGAATCCTGAGAAGCTTCCTCAACGGGGACCTCTTCAACTGGGGCATCAGCCACAACTTCCTCAGTAGGAGGCAGATATTCGTTGGCGATCTCGGAAACATCCCGACGCTGGCGGTACTTAAGACGACGCACAGTTTTGTACTTGTATCCATCAGCAGAAAGGACAGCGGAATCCTGGCTAGCTTCCTCGACCGGAACTTCCTCAACTGGGGCATCAGCAACAACCTCTTCGGTAGGGGGAAGGTACTCGTTGGCGATCTCGGAGACATCGCGACGCTGGCGGTACTTCAGGCGACGCACGGTCTTGTACTGGTAGCCATCGGCAGCCAGGACGGCGGAGTCCTGAGACGCTTCCTCAACTGGAGCCTCCTCCAAAGGAGCCTCGGTAACGACCTCCTCCGAAGGGGGCAGATATTCGTTGGCGATCTCAGAGACATCACGACGCTGGCGGTACTTAAGACGACGAACAGTTTTGTATTGGTATCCATCGGCAGCAAGAACAGCGGAATCCTGGCTAGCTTCCTCAACTGGAGCTTCCTCAATGGGGGCTTCGGTGGCAGCATCCTCAGTAGGAGGCAGATACTCATTGGCGATCTCGGAAACATCACGGCGCTGACGGTACTTCAGACGACGCACAGTCTTGTACTTGTATCCATCAGCGGAAAGGACAGCGGAATCCTGAGAAGCTTCCTCAACGGGGACCTCTTCAACTGGGGCATCAGCCACAACTTCCTCAGTAGGAGGCAGATATTCGTTGGCGATCTCGGAAACATCCCGACGCTGGCGGTACTTAAGACGACGAACGGTTTTGTACTGGTATCCATCAGCAGCAAGGACAGCAGAATCCTGGGAAGCTTCCTCAACTGGAACTTCTTCGATCGGGGCTTCGGTAGCAGCATCCTCCGAAGGAGGCAGATATTCGTTGGCGATCTCGGAAACATCACGACGCTGGCGGTACTTCAGGCGACGCACAGTCTTGTACTTGTATCCATCAGCGGAAAGGACAGCGGAATCCTGGCTAGCCTCCTCAACGGGCACCTCCTCAACTGGAGCATCAGCGACAACCTCTTCGGTGGGGGGAAGGTACTCATTGGCGATCTCGGAAACGTCACGACGTTGACGGTACTTCAGACGACGCACAGTCTTGTATTGGTAACCATCGGCAGCAAGAACAGCGGAATCCTGAGAGGCCTCCTCAACTGGAACTTCCTCAATGGGGGCTTCGGTGGCAGCATCCTCACAGTAGGAGAGGCAGGAATACCTAAGTCCTGGAGCGATCTCCGGGAAACACTTCCTCGGGGCAGTATCTTAGCGATCTCAGAAACGTCACGACGTTGACGGTACTTCAGACGACGGACAGTCTTGTACTTGTAGCCATCAGCGGAAAGGACGGCGGAATCTTGGCTAGCCTCCTCAACGGGAACCTCCTCAACTGGGGCATCAGCGACAACCTCTTCAGTGGGTGGCAGGTACTCATTGGCGATCTCGGACACATCACGACGTTGACGGTACTTCAGACGACGCACAGTCTTGTATTGGTATCCATCGGCAGCGAGCACAGCGGAATCCTGAGAAGCTTCCTCAACTGGAGCTTCCTCAATGGGGGCTTCTTCGGACACAACCTCCTCCGAAGGGGGCAGGTACTCGTTGGCGATCTCGGAGACATCGCGGCGATGACGGAGCTTCAGGCGGCGCACGGTCTTGTAGCGGTATCCATCATCTCCCAGGGCGGCGGGGTCTTGGGCCAACTCGGCGCCAACTTCCTCCGCCGGCGGGATGTACTCGTTCACGAGCTCGGAGACGTCACGACGGTGCCTGGCTTGTTCGACAGGAATCACTGCAGCCGTCGCGGCGGCAATAAAGATGCACGCTAAGAAAAGTTTCTGCAAATCGGATGGAAATGAGATGTTAGATGGAGTAATCCTGTAGGTTAGGGCATCCTGCTGCTGGGATATTCACCATTTTGCTATAGATCTCCAAGCTAATTGCTTTGACGATGGAATCTATGGGTCGAATGATTAATCGTCGCAATTTGTCCGCATATTTATACGCTCCAATGTTTGCCAGCTTCAAGCCAAACAATGACCAGCGGCTCTGTTTGCCGGCAAACCGAAATCGGCGGAAACCGAAATCGAAACCGATTCCGAGTCGGTAACAAAGCAATGAATCTGGCCAAAGCCCCAACATGCGCCACTCGAGCCCTCAAGTGCCCGCGTCACCCTCACAGTCTCCCAACTACATCTTCACATGGAGATTAAGCCCAGCTGGGAGCCGGTTTGGTCCACAGCACAGTGGGTTAAATGAAAATATTCATAACATTACATTCATTCTTAACGCATATCATCATATAGGATTCATCATATTCGTACTCAAAGCTTATCATTATTTTTGTATTGAAAGACTATTTACGAATATAAACTGTTGGATGAATCCTATAACGATTACAATAAAGGCTGCTTAGTTTTGAATGCATTTTAACAGTAGGAAATATTATTGATAACCAAATGAAAACAATAGTTTTAAAAGACAAATATAATGTCTAGAAGATATATTTTAAAGAAATCTATTGTATAAATATTTTCATACCTAAATGAGGGACCCCTATTTTCTATTTTTTCGGGAAAACCGATTTAATACTATAAGTTTTTAATCAAATTATAAACCTATGTTGAGTAAAATAACAGTTCCCTTAGTTTGTCAAGAATATTGTAATATAATGTATTTAATATCATCTTATTAAGTTGTTTATGAAACTGAATAATTTAGAATAATTTTCTAATAGCTTAGTTTCTAATTGATATCTTGAGCATACATGGCTCATACAAAATCATCTGAAGATAGGTGATTTCAAGCAACAAATATAATTTTTATGCAAATTTGGCTTATTTTATCCCATAGTGCTTAGGTGGAGTTGCCCGAAGATTGCCCAGTGCGGAACTAAATGCTCTACGTTTCGCTTTCGTTTGTCGTTCGCTTGCCACTTCGATCGGATTCGATTGCTATTGCCATAGCTTAAGATATGGTTTCACGGTCAAGTGCGAGCATCGGACCTCTTAACAAGATCTAATGCAAAAAAAAAACACAATGGTATTCGAACATTTTAATGGCAGCGTACGTTTGGGTTTGCTCGCAAAGCACGGGTATTTATTAATAGTTTTTTGGAACGTTAATTTCTCAAGTGGCTATCGGTAATTTGCGTACTACTCGATTTTGGAGTTCAACGAACCGCCCAAGATTGATGGTTGGCAAAAGGTCGCACGGGCAGCACGACGTATTTGTTTAATGGGTTTCGCTAATAAGTTTTCGAATTTGTTTTAATTTGTTCCGTTTTGTCATTCATACAGGATTTGGTTGTTTTATTTAATGATCTGCGAAAATTGCATGATGGAATGGTTTTTGGGAAATTATAAAAAATTAAATAATCATTACAATACTTAAATAATTCATTTAATAAAAATGTATGTAAATACTTTCAATCTTTAAATTATTATATACAATTTCATTATTTTCTGAACAGTTTTCTTTTAAAACTTCAATCTTAATAGATTACTACATTAACAAACAAAAGCTATAAAAAATACAAATAAGAATTAAACACTTTTTTAAACAAGTATGACAACTTTTCCGATGTTTACGTTAAGCTTTAATAAAAACATATTGAATTTTAACTTAAAATTTTTAAGAAGAGTATTTAAAACAGCTTTTGAAAACTACAATATTACACTATTAATCTATTAATGAAATATAAATTTAAAATATTCATTGCATGAATTTAAATTTCAATTAAAATTAAAAATCGTCATCATTGATAACCTTATCCTGTCTTCGTAATCGGCTAATTGTGCAATGGCGGAGTTTTATGGCCCGTAGAGTTGTTGTAATAAACTGCGTGTGTCCTGTGGCCCGCATCCCGTTAACGGCTCCTTACGACAGGGATATCAAAGATTTTATACCGAAAATATGCTGCACGCGAAAAGGACGAAGACGAGAAAACATCGGAGGAGCAGCTTACAAGTTGGGAGCATGTTATGCGCTGCCGAAAAACTTTGGCTATGAAATTCATAAACTTGGCAAAACAAGCTGGCTGGCGGCAGGAAAAGGACGAGAAGGAGGTGGTACAACATCCTCCAGGAGAAGCTGGAGTTGGCTGGGGAAACTTTTCACAAATCATGCATATGATGTTGGGGGCACTTTCACTTTGGCGCTCCCGAGGGTCCCACGAACATATTTCCCTCCGCCCCGCGGCCTTGGACTAATTAAAGAGACAAAACTGCGTAAGTTTTTCGGGTCTTTCAAGAGTCATCGTCATCGTCATATAGCCATCTTGAGTTTTTCGCTCCAAAATGTGTGTCAAGTGGCGGCAGCGAGTGCAAAACAAAGCAAATGGGGTGTGCAATCTGCTGTAAACAACCATAAATTTTGCCTGCTTTGGGTCTTCGACTTCGGCTGGAGTTGCTAGGGGAACTATCGCCCTCATAAAGGGGCCAAAAAAAATATATTTTATATATATGAATATAACACTCCCGATCCCCGGACAGCGGCGTCCTTATCGCAATCACTCACATCGCCACTTGTAAAATCGTGGCAGGCCACCGAGATGAGGATGCAAGTACAGTGGAGCTTCCATAAAATGATCTTCCTTTAGTTTAACTCAAGGTAAGTGAAGAGAAATATATGTAGCTGAAAATGCTTTTAAATCATATTTAAAGATAAACAAATAATACGATTTATTACGATTTATTATACAATGGAAGGCATATTTTTTATACATTTTAAAAACCGAAATTTTTAAATCTTATAAAAAATGTATATTATTCTTGATACTTACGTTTTTATAAATATAATTTGAATAAACATATCATTAGAAGTTTAAATTTTGATTACAATTTATCATATTTTTGGTGATTTATATTTATAATTTTTAAAAACCCTATTTTTAAATCTTATTAGGAAAATCAATATTTTTCTTGATACTTATCTTTCTCACAACTGAAATTTAAAATGTGGCAGATGTTGGTTCGAAACGTGTGGGTTCAACTGTATATTTTTGGCGGTTGGCTTCTTCCGTACCAAAAGTATGAAGTGAAGCATGAACATCCTATGACACATTATAATATGTATAAACGATGTTTTATGACAATCAATTTGTTTCAATCCAATAGACACACCCGCCGCACATGTGCGAGTGTTTTTGTTGTGCTCTCATTTATGTGATTATTTGATTTGTGTTTTGACGTTGATATTCGCACACAGAACAGATTCGGAACTCTGAATCAGAGCCAGAATGAGATTCATAGCCCCTAGGCTTTGGCATAACGAATTTTATGAACTAGAAAGTATCATTAATTTAATACGCATTCGCATACGCAAACAAGCCGATGATATGGAAGGGCTTTTAAGGGAATGGGGATGGTTGTATATCTCGGTGGCCCTTAGTTATGCTCTTCTGATCATTGTAATGTAAATACGGGGAGGCCGCGTGCAATCATAAATAAACATTCGACACAAACACAATAAATGTCAAAAAGTTTCGCCATTATCCGCTCGCCAGTTAATGTCCTTGTCGCCGTTGTCATCGCGTCGTCGTCATCGCGTTGTTGTCGTCGTCTTGAAAGCGAACACAACGCTTTATTATTTTAATGATTTCGCAGTGCCCGTTCTCTTTCCCCATCCTGTCAGCATGTCCTGGAACTCCTCCTGCGCTGTCCTGTGGCATTGTGTTTACATTTGTAATTCAATTCGCGACCGCTCCTCCTTCTCCCCAAAATGAGCTCCCTACCATCTCCGTCCGCTTGTTATTATTTTACATGTCGTTTGCTGGCTCACTATAATTTATTAGCAATTTGCATAATTTTCTTTTATAAAGCATTGCCTCTGTTTTCCGCTGGCTTTTTCTCTCCGCTTTTAGTGCTGACACCGCGCCGTCAACTCTTTTCGGTGTTCGGGCCAGGCCAGTGTTATGCAAATGGCCGCCGACGGTCGAAATGCCCATGGGTTCGGTTCACCACCCCACTTAACGGTTTCATACACACGATCGTCATCAATGGGCACTTTGTTGCCCCGATTATAATTGTCTGAATAAAATACCTCTCGAAATTTGCATTCACATCTGCTCTGAACTCTGAGCTCAAGGCAAGGTCTCAGTTCTCTGGGTTAGTTGGCTAAAAGTAGCTGCCGTTTTATGGTTCTAATACAGGGTCAGGAAATTCTCAAAGATAGGAGCGTGTCAGAAGATCATTGTTAAGGCTTAAAGTTATTTTTGTTAAATTTTCATTTTGTATTCTGATGATATTTAGTACTAAAGAAAAAAATTTGCTTATACAACATAATACAAATCTTGATATTATCTATTGCTTATATATTTAGTTATATTTATTAATTTCATAATAAAAACTTTAAATTGTACTTTTATAAATGTTTTTTCAAGTTACTAAAATATTAAATATTAAAAAAAATTCCATGTAAAACTATTTAGTTGTTTAAGTGAAAATGTTACCTATTGCTAATTTATTTATTTATATATTTTTTCATAAAAACTTTTAATTACAATTTTTAAGTTCCTATAAAATAGAAAACATATATTTTTATTTTACCTTGCTTTTTAGAAAATACATAATAATAATAGTAATAATAATATTTAAAGTTTTTAGTAAAATTTTCACCTTAAACTCGCTAATTTCCCTTATTGGCCAAATGAAAATTGCTTAATTTCCAAGAAGCAGCAGGTCCTTCGAAAACTCAACACAATACAAACAAGGAACAAAAAAAGTATCTTTATTATTTCTTAGTGCTGCCGGAATTGTTCTTATTTTTCCCATTGTTTTTCCTCCTTTAACTCGGAGCTGAACTTTTGCTGCATAAACAATTAAAAATTAATTTTAAAACTTTTTGGACCAAAGATAAACGGAGGGTGACGGTGAGAGCGAGGAATCAGTTAGCTCATTAAACCCGCCACATGGTCTTCTTGTTTCTTGGTCTTGTGGTTCTGTTTTTGGGCCAACTTTGAACAGCGTCTGCATCATTACGCAATCTTTTCGGAAGGGTTTTGGGGATGGCCTTTAAATGGAGCCAAAATGAAACTAAGCGAAACTATTTAAAATACCATTTGCCGGGGAATCAATCGACAACGGATGAGTTTTGTAATTAGGCGGCTCACAGAGAGAGAGTTCAGAACACGCCCCCAAGTATATAGACTCGAGTCAACGTTATTTCATAAACACGCTCAAGTGATTTGGCAAACTTCTGGGGGATGCCCAAAGACTTTGACCAGGCCCGATTTGAGCCACAGATCCACAGTGTTTGTCTGTATGCTTGAACTGCCCTGCCGGCAAAGGTCTTCTCCGGGTGGGTCCACTGTTTGACTTGAAGGTATTAGAAACTAATTTGTACAGCAGCCAAAGCAGCCGCAGTAGCAAAGGATGAGGCTTCACCATCAGCATCAGCAGATCCTTGGCCAAAGCTAACCAGGATACAAACAACAATTGTTTGCCTGTCCATCCATCTATCCGAGAGCTTTGGGTCCTTTGGTCTCGCTGTTTTCGGTCTGTCCCGAAGACAATGAGTAAAAAATCCAAGTCCAAAGGCAAAGGCAAAGGCAGGCCAAATCCCCAACAATAGACAGCAAAAACAACAAGAGAATGGCTAAATCATATGGCTCCGGCTTGGAAAAAAGGGACTCTCGTCTCGTTTTTAAGTCGCCTGCGGCTTAAATTTTCTTAAATGTTACATTGTCTCTGGCAACGACAGGGAACTCTGGACAAACCCAGAGTCCAAAACCCCCAGACATGCCAGTCTTTTTCCGGTTTAACTAAACAATCTCTCCTCACGAGTAAATATTTTCGGGGGCATTTGCAAAACTTTACAATGAACCCGACACCAAAACGACCAACCGAGTCCTCTGGCTAAGTACATTTATCTTTAAGACTAAAAACCATAACAATTTAGTGTTGGAAATTTTGAGCTACGCATTGCTGAATTTATGCACACAGATACACACCAGCACGCACACATAGCCATCACATGGACACATCACATAGTTGAGCTTCATGGTTTATCCGGCAGAACAGAAATTCGCACAAATATTTACCCGGGTTGGAAATTTTATCGGAGAGCGCAGAAAATGCTTAGCTAAGCGAATTGTTATTCCTGCATAGCCGCCGCTGCCCTTAAAGTTGCTCGTCCGATAATTTGATTTCCAAACCAAATTTCGCCATCTATTCTCATCGCAAAAAAGGGAACATAATGGGAAATATAAGCATATGCCAATGTATTTTTAAACTAATTTTGAGGTTTTAGTTAAATAAATTTGACACTCGGCTAGGAAAAAAGGAAAGTGGCTTTTATTAAAATAAATAAATAAATTTGACACTCGGCTACCGAAAATAGAACAAAGTTGCTATTATTTAAATATGGTTTTCCACATTCGGTAATATTTTATTTGATTTTCTATGTCAAAAGTAACTCTAAAATCCTGTTATTATAAATAAGAAATAGGAAAAATAATATTAATTATAAATTTATAATTAATATTATTTTTCCTATTTATTAAATTTATAATTAATATTATTTTTCCTATTTCTCTAAAAATTTTATATTTTCTAGCCTTTTTTGTGGTATTTCCAATTACAAATTTTTTTTTTGTAATAAATATAGAAATTTGATACTCGGCTTGCAAAAAGCATATATTTATGACATTACTTAAATATTTTTATAAAAATTTCCTTACTACTTATTTATTTTTCTAATGGAACCCTAAAATCATGTAATTATTTATATTTAATATTATTTGTCCCATTTCTCTAAAACCTAAATAACTTCTAGAAACTTCTGTGATAGTCCTCGAAAGCTTAGATTTTTAAAGACTTATTTCACATTCGGTTAATAATTGCTTAATTTTCTACTTCAACATGGAACCCTAAAATCATTAAATTATTTATTTATAATATTTTTTTCACATTTCACTTAAATTTAAATAATTTCTAGCTACTTCAATTTCACTATTTCCAGTACAAGTAAGGTCACCTGAATAGTTATCAGGTATCCACATATCTGTATCTTTGACACCGCTGCGGTTTCCACTTCGATTCACTTGTTTTCCCTCCATCAGCAGCCACTCGATCGCAATTGATGCGACGTTTCGAGGATAAATCAGGTATGACTCGCTATATTTGCAGTGAATTTGCATTGATGATTGTTGACATTTAAAACAAATATGAATATACAGTGGGCAGATGATTTCGAGTAGCCAATTTTTTTTAGCAATGTGAAATGCGAGATGCCTCGGAGGTGGGTGAAAAAAATGAGTTGCAAATTGTTATGATTAATACGAACGCGAGAGCTGGGCCAACATTTCATTATGAGCATTAAATTTTTGCACATTTTATAATTTAATTGAATTTCGCTATATAATTTTTTATCGCACTTTTGCAAAGCTAATTTATGATTGCTCAATGCGGCATGTAATTGCATACAAAAGCCTTTAATGATGGCCCCGGTATGGCACAGTATCTCTCTCTATCTGTATCTCTGCATCCGTATAAAGCGATTGTATTTCAACCGTTTCGGTTTTTTCGCACTTTTTTTCATTTTACCCACTTTGACATTCCATAATTATATTCATTATTAATGATAACATAAAGCAAGAAGGGGGAAAAGAAATATTAGCGATAAAAATTGATTAAAAAATTTAAGCGAATGGCTGGCGATAATTAACCAGCCATAAATATAGCACGTGATTTAAGTTTGGTTTAAAACCGAAGAAGATATATTATCTCTATTGACTTTCGAGCTTCTGATCATCCCACTGCTGCGTGGTACTTCTTCATCTTGGAATTGGAACCAATTAGCGGCCGGGAATTAAGTGCTCAACATCAGACGTCCGTCGGCTCAGGCTTAAGTCGCCGGACCACCTTCCATTTCCATTTTCCACTACCATTTCCCATTTCCCAGCCTTGCATAATAGAGTCCACACACAAATTAGTCAAACGCAGGCCAAACTTGGACTCGTAAACAGAGCTGCAAATGCGCCGCAACATGCACGATGTTCCGCCGCTGAAAAGGAAGGGGGATTCCAAGGATACCAGACAGTCGGATCCTGGCATCCTTGCAGGAGAAGCTGAAACTGCCAAAGGACCAGGGGCAATTGTAACTCCCAGTTTGGTCGCACGATTAATCGTCGTTGCAAATTGTTGGCACGTTTTCAATTGACATCTCACAGTGCGTCGTCTGCAGCCCAGTCAACCCCTAATTTGCACTATGACCCCAGCCCAATACCCACCCCTTTTCAAACCCCACCCCCTTTTGGGTTGCGTGTAAATCACACGGTGTTTGCTCTCGCTCCTGTTGCATCTTTTACGTGCGTCAGGACGAATTTTGCTGTCTGATATGCGACACTGTCCTCCTTATCCTTCGCCCACCTCACGCCCCTCAACCTGCTTTCACCCCCTTTTTCCCCCCCCTTCACGTGTGACGGGGCCGTTTTAAAACGCCGACCACGACGCCTCTGTCGTTTATTTTGAATGTAATTTTTCAAGTCGCGACGTCTTCCAGCGCTGCCCATTAATCACGTGGACAAAATGTGATTCGCCATGCCAGCAAACGGGGCAGAAAAAAAATACAGAATCGAGGCAAATAAACAATGGGGACGGGAATGGAGCAGGAAAGTGAGAGACTGGGCAGCAAAAAAGAAGAAAACTTTGCCTTGACGAGACAGTTCTTTAATTATACTCTCACTAAAAAGGTTATATTATATTTTTAATGAAGTTGATATATAACCTTGATTTTTTGATAGCCTTGATTTTTTTATGATGTATCAGCATAATTCAAGAAACCTCGGTATTTACTCAAATAAATTTAAAATTTTTTTTTTAATATTTAAAAAAATTTCAAACTTATTTGATTTAGTATATAAAACCTTTTAGGTTTGGTTTAATGATTTTATAAACTTTAAAATTATTCTTTTAATTTCAAATGTATTTAATTATTTTATCAATTATTTTTAAAGATTATTATTTTGTATATAAAACCCTTAAGGTTTAGTTCAACTATTTCCCAAAGCTTTTAAATTATTTATGAGAATAACAATAGATTTCTTTTATTTTAAAATTAAGTCAAAAATTTCTCAAATAATTTTTAAATATTTATGCAAAACCAAACATGCATTCTTTAAGCATATAAGACCCTTAAGGTTGAAGTAAAGCCTTAAATTAAGCCCTTTACTGCTTTTCACTTAAAGTTCCAATACAAAGTTTTCATATTTTTTGCTGTTATTCAATATCAATGATTTATTTCCTGCTTTTCTGCCAAGATTTATTTCATCTTTTGTGTTCGAACTTCGAAGCAAGCGCATATCCAATTTCATACTGCCTCACACCCGAAAACTGGCGCTCCGCAGCCACAACTCCAGAAGTTAAGCTTCTTAGGGTATGATTGGATTCGACTTATTTCCGTTCTGGTGAAAAGTGTTGCATACTCGCAGGCTGGAAATGATGCTGCTGCTCCTCCGGACTTTTGTTGCTGCTCGTTGACTTTGTTAATAATGATGTTGTCCCTCCCCTTGTGTGTGTGTGTGTGTGTTTTCAGCAATGAGGTCACGTGACTGACAGCCGTCGCATTACGGTCCCTTTGTTTGCCAAAGCTCGAAGACCGAACTCAACCCCGTATCAACCGTATCCCCCGAAAAAGTCAAACTCACCCACAAAAGGCCAATGACAAACTAAATGCAATTTGATGCGTGTCATGCGTCGAAAATGCGTGGTAATCATTATTTGTGACAATTGACGAAGTCGGAATCAATTTTTTATTAGCTCTCTAATGCCGGAGATCAAGCTTCTAAGCTGCTGCCCGCTGTTGTGGCAGTTAATAAATATTTGTCACGCATGGCTTTCGATGCAGTGCAGCACGAAGAACCCATCCCCCGCACGGAAAACAAAATGGTACAGTAAAAATAAAATTGCATAAAAAAATATTTAAATTAAGTTAAAAAAGTAATATTTAGATAAAATATACTTAGTTCATAATTCAATTCGTAAAGGAGTTTTAGATCAATCAAAAAAGATTAGATTTAATGTTAGTCATAAGTACTTTACATATTTTTAGATCTTAAATAAATAATTTCATTAAATTAAATTTATATAATATTATTTAAATATTATTAAATACATGCATATAAATTATATTTAAAGTTAATATAAACCTCAATGGATAAAAAACATCGAAAAATATTTAAAATAAATAGAAAATCTTTGGATATACTACATTGTTTTATCAGTGTGGGTTTCCATTCCCTTAGGACCTGTCGGTGGCACCTGCATTGCGTTGGCTTAGGCACGTGACAGGCAGATGACCTGGATCCTAACTCCAGAATCCTTCTGGTTTTCCCGGCCGCCGATGATGGTTTCGCATGCCCATCTATTCCCACGACTTGTCACCTCGAAAACACACATGATAACTTCATCTCTCGCATTTGTGGCAACCGCACTTACACGGCGCCCTCAAAGTTGGTCAAAGTTGAATGCCTTCGCCTGATAGGAGGACCACAAAGGTAAGGCAACCGCAAATGCCCATTAATCAAATTTCCAATTAATTTGCCACAATTAATTGTAGCGCTAATTGTGCAGGTTCTGAAGGCCAAGCCCAAACACAAATGCCCAACCAAAAGAGGTCTTTGTGTTAAAGCCAATTCCGTTGGTGGTCCAAAATGCATTGCGGATCGAATCTCCTCTGCTCGCAAAATCGGCTCATGATTATGTTGCCTCGCCTGGGAGCATTATGGATGGGATTCCCATTGAGCTGCAACCCTATTAGGGAGCTCCGAACAGTACGAACAGTACGAGTATTATTATTTTCCATCATTGTCAACATATCATCAGGTTCAATGACGAGCACGAGCTGCTCTTCCTTTTGCCTTTCGCCAGACAGATGGGATAATAAATACACAGAATGCCAGGAGCAGCGGCGGCAAGGCAACACTAGGACTAGCTTTTCTGCAGTTGCAGCGCTTTATTGAAAAATGTGTGCACAATTCGAGAAAAGCTGCCGCGTTACCTGCCTGCTCCGTGTGCTTTGGATGGCACTGTGAGAAAATGTTTAAGGAAATAGAAAAATTTTAAGTTAGGTGAAGCATTTAAGGCACCACATATTTTATTCACAGGATTGTTAGATTCATCTTCAAGAATTACCCACAAATATATAGCAAATATTATAACCAGTTTATTATAGTTGGGGCATCTTTTTAGAAGTTCTATTATTATTATTTATTTTATACTTTTTTTCTATCGGATGGAATATCTGCAGGAAGAATACATATAAATCGTTCGACAATATATTGTATTATAGCTTTTGTAAGATCGATCGGGAAATTAATGGGAAATTAGTTGTAAAAACAAATAAGAGCTTCGTTTTTTTATTCGCTTTCTCTTCTATATGATGGAATTTAATACTTGTATTAATATTTCAGAGTTAAAAATTTAAATTGATCAAAAATCGAACGATTATATTATATAGCTGCCATAAAAATAATCGGAACATTTATGTAAAAATACTACAAACCAATCTTAATTTTTTCATAATTTGGTATAGGTTTTTTTATTCTTTATATGATTTTTCCAAACTTTTAAACAGTTCTACTGGCATTCCCTACGAATGTTTGTCTAAATTTTCTCCTGACATACAAGATATCCTTTGGTTTTTCCTCCGTGTGCCTGTGAATGCAGCTGTAGCAATGGGAAGCCATCCCTTCGCCAGACACAAATATCAAATATTATCGAGCCGAGCGGAGAGCACGTTGAAAGGCGAGCATTGACGGAGTGTCGGAGTGTTGGGGTGTTAGGGGGTGTCTCCAGCTCCAGCTCCTCCGGTGGTGGCTTCTGCAGCCGGTCTGCCTGTCCTGGTTGCCGGGGTTACACGTACGCCACCGGTTCCAGGACTCCCTCCTGAGCCCCGAAGTCCTCCGTTGCCATGGCCATGCTGCCATGCCCATCGCCTGGGCCTCGACTTTGTTTGTAAACATTTCACGTTCATCGCTGGCCCGCAAATATTTCGCTGCTGCTGCTGCTGTGCAAACTTTTGCCATCATTCCATTTTTTCCAAACATTTTTCTCGAAGGGAAAATCGAGAGAGAAAAGTATGCCCCGCACCGAGTGAAACAAATGAAAACAGACTAGAAAATCGTGTTTCGTTGTGTTGTTGGCTTTTGAATACGATTCCGTTAACAAGCCGACATCATCGACGGAAGGATCAGGCACACACCATCCCGGAATCCATGACCTTACAATGCAAAGGAAGGTAGCGCCCGAGCGACGTCCTTACTGCGATCCTCGGCTGCAGGACGATAAGTTGAGGCGGAAGCGAACCCTCCATCTTCCGCGAGTTTCGCAGGCTCAGAAGAAGGGCGAAAAGCGCCAGTTGAACGACTGTCCCTTCTTCAATCTCAAATATGGCTTCGATCAGCTGCCCCTGGATCCTGTTAAGGAGTTTCTGCAGGAGAAGATATGTGAGGGTCGCCTAATTCGGGCTTGAAAAATATCGAAAAAATCGATTTAATCGAAATGTATATGTGAAATTATCGAAAATATCGATATTTTTCAAATTACTCCTTAAAACAGTTTAATATCTCTTATTTAATATGTAATTTATTATTTTTAGCCCACATGCAGACTGATAAAATCGTAGGACGCTGCAATCGAGAATTCGATTTCCATCGATATGATTTGGATAATGTTAAGGAGCAGTATGACGAGTGCGATGATGACAGTCTACAGGATTTACAGCTGGAGGATATCTTAATGCCTGAACAGTTTGAGTTGCTGCGTGATGCCAAGGAGCATACGTACAACTTCGATTCAATGGGTAAGTGGGAAAGAAATTGGTTAGGATTTGGGATTAGGGAAAAACCACAGGCTGACAATTAAGTCGAACAACATTTGCGCATTATGCGAGAAAATGCCGGGAATGGGAAACGGGAATTTGCCCCAAACAAATTGCCACACATTTCGTGTTATTCAATGAGTGAGAACTTTACCGCAAAAACATAACACTTAATACTTTATTAAATGCGAAAACATGCCCCTGAACAGGAGCAGCTCCCTCGCCCGACTCCTTATTTCTTTTGTCTGCTTCACCATTTTCCTGCTTCCCTTTTTCCACCCATTTTCTGGCTCCCACAGCGCAGCTCGCTGGAAAATTGTTCACCTGTAAACATAAAAATTCCAAACATTATCCTTTTAACATAAAATTTTATAACCGAAATGAGGAAAAAAAGGTAAAACCGAAAAACAAATGCGTATGACATTTATTTGAATATCCTTTGGGAGTGCAGGGCACTCGGGGGGCGGCAAGTGGGAGGGCGGGGAGAGCAGGACTAAGGACGAAGGAGGGGTCGAGTGACTCTACAACATGTTTATCATAGTGTTTTATTTAGCATTTACATGGAACATTTTTATGTTTTCGTTTTTTCCCGTTGCATACTCTTTGGCAATAAGGATGCTTTGAAGGAGGAAGGTCCTTAGTTTATGAATATGTTATAAATATTACTATTAGACTTTAGGGTTGTTTTTATAGAAGATTGCCTATAAAATATTTAAATTTTAATGGAAATTGTCTATAAAAACATTTATATCTTTTTTATTCTACGAATTTATTAAGTAATGATTCTAATACTACAATTTTTCTTACATATAAAATATAATAAAATACTAATAAAATATAATCATAATACAAAATATATTTTATGCTTTCTTTGTTTCTAACATTTTATTAACATTCGTTTAAAACAATTTCTAAAAGAAAAGAGAAACCGGGAATCGTCCTAAACCTACCAAAAAATGCATATCTCTCTTCAGTCTCCACTTTTGTCGCTAGTTCGTAATAAAAATGTTTCATTTTTGTGTCTAGTTTTTTAATATTTAATGCCGGAATGGAAGCGCCATCAGGTCTAATAAGGGATCAGGTTACACAATAGTATAAAAGCGTGTTGCCAATAGACATTAGCATGCAAATGCGACAAAAAAAACTGAAAACGGGGAATGGAACCCACAGATAGGACGAGATGCTGGCCACTCAGGCCGCGGGCAATTCCGTTTGTAAAGGACCCGAATGGAAATTAATTCCGGTTTAATCAGTTAAAAATCGAACTCTGCCGCCGCCGCCGTGACTTTTATTTAAAACAATTTCATGTTGCACAAACAAACCTATTTGACCTGCCTTTCGGGCACGTTAAAAGTCACGGGAAAAAGGGGAAAAATCAAATTTGAAAAGTGCAGACAGACCCATGTCATATTCGTGGGCAAATATTAAATGCGATTTCAATTTCGCATTTTTTCGCATTATTTTTTTACCATTCGATACAGTTTCCTTTTTTTCGCTTGCAGCTTGTAATCAATTTCCCTGGATTGACAAATGGATGACTGGCGGTAATAAATAAGCGTTCATATTTATTCAGTGTGCATTATTAAAAATTTGACACCCTCCCAATGCAGTGCGGCCCAGTGAGCAGGAAATCCATGAAATGACCTGCCAGCTCCTGGAAATCTACTGCAATCGCAGAGTTCGGGTCTTTTATCCGGGATGTGGAACCAGGTCTTCTTTGTGGACAAATCAACTGAGAAGACAGCATGGATCTCCTTCGGAGCTCATTGGAGCTTATAGGACTCCGTCGGCTCGCCACATGCGAGTCAACAATATGAAGGGCCCTCCGAAGAAGGAAAAGTTCACAGCCGGCGATCATTATGCATTTCGAACACCGCAGGGTAAGGAATTATCCTAAGTTGAATTTATAATTTTTAAAAAATACAACAAGTTAAACCAATTCATTTGTCAAAATTAATATTCTGTGCTTTTTAAGTTTAGCTGATGAGCATGAAATGATTACGATTGAACTTTTCTTACTTTTAAACCCAAAACTATTAATTAAGATTTATTAATATATATTTTTGTTAATTGATAAACCTATAGAATGTCGCAACGAGCTAGTGAGGGTTGGCAAGATAATTGACGAGCTAATCGAGCCCGTTCTTAAAGCAGCCGAGCATAAAATTGGACACGGACTCACCAAGCATCCTGATCCGCCCAGTTGTAAGGATAAATCGTTGCGAGTCATGAAATCCGTGGGCCTCCTAGCGGTGCGTGCTTATTGGTTAGTTGATTCTTAAAGTATAGAAAATAAAGTAAATTTATATTTAGGGAAAGAAAAAGACTTGCTTTGTGGGAAAGTGCCGTATTCATCGTAAGGATTTTTCTACGAATGAGGAGTTCCTGCGTTGCCTCAAGAAAATGGAAGCCACGTAAGTAATTTAAAAATCTGAATTTAATTTATTTTAAGATTCTAAGGTTCTAATATATTTATTTATTTACAGAGTTGAAAGTATAGAGATTTTAAGATTATTTTATTAATTGAATATATTTATTTAAATACTGAATTAAATATATTTTAAGATTCCAAGTTTCTCTTACTACTGTAATATATTAAATTTCTCTCACAGCCACTTTCCGTACATGCAACCCCTGCAACCGGTGGATCCTGATGACCAGAAGCGCCAACTGCTGGCCAAATACCAATTGGAGCGAGCCAAAGCCGAGAAGCTTTTTCCCCTGAAGATGCAAAAGCGATACCAGTGCCTGCTGAAGAGTGTGAGTTTTTCGATGGGAGATAGTTGTGTTTGCTCCACGTGTGTCCACTGCGTAATTCTGAATTATGCAACTGACCAAACCATATGCTAAATGCAGAGCAGAAAAGCCCGTATGAAAAATGAAAGCCAAATACCGGGCCGCAATGACTCCCTGACCGAGATCATAAAAAACCCATCAAAAGTGGCAAGCACCAGCGTTGGACGTAAATAAATTTTATCGTTGACTCCGACTTCTTGCTCCGTGTCCGTGTCCCGCTCCCTGTCCGTATCCATGTCCGTGTCCGTATCTCTGTCCATAAAAAATGATAATAATAAACTCCACACAAAGTAAACATGTGTGCGTGAGCGTGCGAGTAAATTAAGCTGCGTTGGCTTCTGGGGAACGTGCTTATAAAAATTATATAATTCATACCTCGTAAATATAATGGTCCGTCGGTGGGCGGGATGAGGGGGGCGTGGTCAGAGTTATGAATAACGTGATTAGTTGTTAAAAAGAGAAACCGCTTGTGTGGTTGGCGTTGGCGTGAATCACACCCGATTTAATGGCATCCTTTTCCTTGTCCTTTCTCCTCATGCAGATGTCCATAGTGCAACTGGCGACATATCCTTCACACCTCATACGAAAGGCCTTCAGACGCATCGATCCGAGGAGCTCGCTTCTCCAGGATGCCTACAGATTTATTCTGAAAGAGGAGGTAAATATAGTAGCTGGGGTAGATATGTATTACTAAATAGTTATGTGAACCAGACAATATAAAACAGTTATGAACATGATATTTCCTTACTCACATTCATAACTGTTTATTCTGATTTTTTCTATTAGAAACTCGGAATATTAGAACCATGCATCTGTGTTTAATTCATTAAAAATAACCCAATAATTAACTGTTGATTTTAAAATTGGATGTCAATAAAGTTATTTATCATCCCGTAATTGAAATGGCACACTAAAATTCTAGGCAATTATTTTCTTAAACCACATTTGACCTTATTTTTATCAACCACAACTATCTATATCAATCACTGAGTCAATTATTATTATTAAGCAAAGAAAATTAAATCTATTAGATGTTTTGGTTATATTTTCTTCAAAATATACACACATGTCTTTAAATATATCAGCCAGTAAATAAGCTATGTGTGCAACACAGATTAATATAAAAGGAGTTCCCAGACTCAGTAGACATTATTAGTAAACTTAACTGGCTCAGAATTTGGCGGAAGTTTATGCCGAAAAAGTTTTGCCGGCAGTGCGAGCATATTAAACATGCTCCCAGGATTGCAGGGGAAAGATATAGGGGGGAAATATGGAAGATATGGGGGAAGAGCTGGGATGACAAGTGACGGGGCGCGTGTTGATGTTTTGACGTGAGCGCCAAACAAACTTTGGCAGGGATTTAAGCCAAGCACTTGCCATCAGCACCGGCGAATCAGTGCGGGCAAAGTCGGCTTAATGAGCAGCTGAAGATGTTCTGGTAGACAAACCCAAGTAGTTCCCAAAATCGCCCCTGAGCGCTCCGGCAAAAGTTTATGCCACCTGTCGTCCCCTTTTCAACAACCCATCCACCCACCCACCGTGTCTAATCAACTCATTACAGAAAGATTGGCCCAAACTGCCGCCAGAAGTTATATTAATGGATTATCTGTTCGTGGGCGACCGCGGTGTGCGTCAGGACTTGGCCATCCTTATCATCGTGTGCCTGATCGATCTGCAGGAGGATTTCCGCCACCATGTCAAGCGCACCTTTCTGAACTACCTCCTGTCGTGGGTGGTCTGTAGTTTATTATGTGGAATTTTTATTAATCCTGGATTTACAGTTCTAACATGGAGCGAAGGCGTCTGCAGCTGGAGAGGGAGCCACCAGATTTCCCGAACTTTACCATCTATCCGCCTGTTCCTTGGCGTTCCAATCTCCTGAGGGCCAAGGCTCGCATTGGCGAGGTTCTCATGACCACACATCCCACGATTCAGGCCTTGAATAGGTTGTGGCATGATCTGTACGAGGAGTTGGTGGTCGTGGATCTGGGTCAGCTGCTACTGGCCCAAAGACCACTGGATGCGGATACTGTGCAGGTTTTCATCGAGAAGAGCTGTGCCGAAGTTAGGGACGTAAGTAAATACAATATCATATCCCACACTCTCTTTATACCCTTGAATAGTCGATCTAGCAATGACCCTTTGTCCGTCCCTCTGTCCGTTCGTCTGTCCGTATAACCGTTTCTACGCCAACTAGTCTCACGGCTTTAAAGCTATCGGATTTCGAAATCTTTTGACTATTTGATACCTCTTTCTTTAAATTATAATTTAACATAAAGCATACCAAGGATCAAATAATATGAAAACGGTTATTAAAGATTTTTATTACCCTTTAGTTGCTTCTAAATGACTGGCTGCCTCGCTGTGCCGATCTGATGAACGAGATGCGAGGCACTTGGAAGGATCTGGTGCCCATGTCGGGAAAGTATGGAGGTCGGGCGGCCATGCTCTTTCGCTGCATCCACTCGGCGATGTCGCGACACCTGAACAGCCTCATTAGCAAGAGCATCAACTACCTGTTCAAGGTGCTGTGCGCCTTCAAGGGAGGCAACCGCATCGACAAGTACTCCATGTTCGATGCCAAGCTCAAGAGGATTCCGCTGATGACCCTGATTGTCTCTGTGGTTGGAGCCCACTTCGATCACGAACCCATTGACATGGGTCCCGGCGTTAGACCGTCTTCGAATATATATGTTTACGATGAGGACGATGCCGATCCTTTCCAGCAGCCACAGGGCCAACAGTTTGTGGAAAATGTAAATAGGTTTTGATAGGATAATTTCATTAACATTTATTGAATCTTTCTTTCTTAGTTCCCAGATATTGATGATGTGGCCCAGTTCGAGCTGGATCATTCGAATAAGCTTTATATATATCCTTATATGCAGGAACTGCCTCGCATTTTCACAGAGCATTTCAAGAGTATTTTGGCGGTGGGCTATGATATTCCACGATTGGAATTTGTCATGTCAGGAGGAGGTAATTTATAATGTTCATACACAGAAAATTATTGATACTATAAAAAACCAATATAATTAACGTGAAATGTGTGATTTAAACATATATTATTTTAAAATAGAAAAGTTTGTATAATAACGCAAATATAATCTTAATTCATGTCAAAATTATATGAATAAATAAATAAAAATAAATATATTTTAATCAAATATTGTATCCCTTCCAGAACCCGAAACCCAGGGCTACCTCCATTACATCGACGAGGAGCATGTGGATTTTCTGGAGCTCTGCGAGAAAGTCGAGCAGATCGTCAAGGTCAACTGGCGTGGAGTGCATGTGTATCTGAAGCCCATCTACAAGTACTATTTCGGGCTCTTTCAGAAGTTAATAATGCCCATGGTGCAGAAGGTTTGGACCGAGAACATCCTGCCGGAACTTGGGGTGAGTTTAGCGTAGCTCTCCTGTTGGCAATCAGCGGTCTACTGAGCCCGAGGCACTGCCTTCTAATGGATTTAATTATTTATTTCGATTTGATTACACGCAATGATGCGTAGAATTAACATAAAATTTCATTATGGAATATTAATAGACTGGCTGACAGACAGACAAGTCAGCCGGCTGACAGGGAAGGTTGGGGATTTTGGGAGAAGTGGCTGGCAATTTGTGTAATTTGACAAGTTCCACCTCGCCGGGAATCCCGAAATCCGGATTATAACGCCTGCTCCTCTGTCTCTTGTTGATTTCCCGACAGTTTCTGTTAGCTATGTGCAATGTTTAATTAGTCGCTGTTTGGCTTTGCAAGCCTGTTGATTTAACAAAGTTTGTCATGTCGTTATACTTAGGGGGTCCCTGTGAATTACCAAACGTATATCATACGCTCAATTTACTTCCCAACCCCCCTGCCCGCCCACCAACATTTCCAATTGCAGTTCGCATTCATTAAGTTTTATGAAACGACCAGCAATTTCCTCTCTTCTCTCGATTCGTTCGGTTTGGTTTGGTTTTTTGCACAATTTATATAAAATAAAAATTACTTCCGACTGCGTATGCTGCCTGCTGCCTGTCGATGCATGAAATGCGAGTGCATCTCCGTCCGGAGCACCACCATCGATGCACCACCGGTGGTGCAGTGGTGGAGTTTGGTGATAGGGAGGGGTTTTACATACAGATTAAATTGCTACATTTTTAAATCGAAATCAGCAAGGGTTTGGACAATATAAGAGTTTTCTGTGACAAACAAATAAATGCTTATTAAATGGGGGAAAAAGTTAGAATATTTTCAAACATATCTATGAATTGAAATATCGAAAACAGAACAGAATTTGTTTATTTTCCCATTTAAAAGCATTTCATTTATTTAATTGAATACTCCAAATGCAATTATTTCACAAAATGATGTCAGTTTAAATGAAAGGGTTTCTATTGCATATTTAAAATGTAATTGGAAATTATTTTAAACTGTAGGGGAATTTTAGAAATTTAAAATAAGCAAAATAAGCATATCAAATGAGCTCATTAAATCAGTTTATTATGGCAATACCTCTATTGGAATTTTAAAAATGGCAAAATTCGGCCACAGTGACTTAAAATGACTGTTATTTACAAACCCCCTTTTATGACACCCCTGCTACTTTTTTCAGCCCGTCCAGGAGCTGCTGAAAAAACTGCAGGCCGTGAGCGATACGACCTATTATCTGCGCGATTTCATTCCGCTCAACCTGTTCATGCTGGATAATCGGCACGTGAAGCTATCGCTGCGGATGTATGTGCGCGAAATCTACGATTTCATAATTGATTTTTACAAAGCCCTCAATTGGAACGAGAATCGGGCGTAAGTAGCCAAGTGGCCGCATCAGCTAAATGAAGTGCAAGTGCGAGTGCTCTTTCACTTAACTTTTATGCTGACTGCTGCCCCACCAAAGGCCACTTAATAGATATAACTTCCAACCATACATATACGTTTTTTACGGGATTTTTTCTTTCTGCCACCTCAGCATCTGCGAGGAGCTGGAGGAGATGTCGATGAAGGCCGGCGAGCGGCCGGAGGAGACGCCCGAGGTGGTGGCCCTGCAGAACTACATCAACGACTGCCGAGAGATGCGCATATTTGCCATCAAGGATGAAATCAAGAACGTGTTGAAGCGCGTCGTCTTCCTGCTGACACACACCTACCTGTCCAGTGAGTGATGCAATTGGTTTGGTTTGGTTTGGTCTGGTCAGGACTTTCCCAGGACTTTTCCCCTTCCAGTCCTCCCTTCCGCTGTTTGTGCAGCTGCAGCACCTGCCCAGCCTAGCTTTCTCTCCTCCAATCCTGGCCAAAACCTAGGCACTGTGGAAAAAGCGATATAAATACTGAGATATCAATCTTGAGGGGAAATTATTTTGGTCTTTGAAAGGGCACGCATTTAATGGGGAAATAAAATAATATCAAAATTAAATTTCAGTTATTACTCATCCAAAAGTTGTACAATTCAATTTAATTTTTATTTTCTTAAAGTTAAGAGCCTTAAGTTAGCTAATAAATTAGGAAATCAACTTACAAATCTTAATGATCACTTATGCTGTTTCTTGAAATTGTTGTATCACTATTTTAATAAATTAAGTTCTTGAATTATTATTTTCCATTTTATTTCAGTTTTTGATTAATGATTTTTCATTTTATTAAATTTTTTTAGCTTAAAATTTGCTTTGTCTTAAAACTGAAATCCCTACCTTCAAATACCCCATTTGTATATCATTTTTCTCCCAGTGCAGCTAGTGTGTTTGCTTTGCGCTGTGTTTGGCTTTTCGAAGGAGAGAGGTGATGCGGAAGGGAATGGGCTGGGCTGATAGGAAAGGCAGGAAGTGCAGCTTCGCTTAACATAATTAACCTCAACTAACAAGCTGAGTCTACTAATTGGTTTTATAATTACTTGCGGTGAGACACCAAACATTGAGCTCCGCTAAAACCCCGAAAATGCAACTTAATGAGCTTAACAAATTCATGAATGTGTGAAAGTTGCTTTGACAACCGGCAAATGCAGACGAAACGAACAAGCGAGCGAACTCACACCCACATTCCATCTACATTCAGATTCACATGTTCACATTCACAGCCAGAGAAATCCACGCAGACAATTGCCGGTTATCGTCAAGTGTCGTGTGTATCTTTCGGATAGCTACAATATTGTACTTTAGTCCCTCTGCATTTGTGGCTCCATCTCCATCTGTCTGTCTGTTTGCCTCCGTCTGTTTGTCTGCCTGTCCGAATGTGTGGCTTTGTCACACCAAATACTCACGGATACAGCTTGTCAGGGCCAAAGATACTCGTCGTACCTACTCGAATAATTAATTAGTTTGTCCCCCGAAAAAGAAAGACTCGCGCAGCCAATTAATTAAGAGTTAAGCGCAGTTAATTAGCAGCGAGTATAGTAGTCTTCTCAGTTCATGGTCTCGAATCTCACTCCCGTTTTTTATCTTCGCAGGCGATGAACTCCATCTCAACTCGCGCACATTTATCCTGCCGGGCGAACTGGAGGAGGTCCTTGATCTGAGTGCCGCCCGTTTGGCGGTGGTGCGTGATAATCTGGAGCTGGCCTTGCGGTGAGTGAAATGCCGATTAGGAACCTGATCCCAGAACAGCAGAACGCAGACCTCGAGATACCAAGATACTAAGCCGACACATCCTTCCAGGGAGCGACGCATGGAGTTCGAGAAGCTGCTCGCCCAGGAGAAGCGAACGATGGACGGCTTTCGGATCCGGGAAATCCGGGATGTGCTCACGCTGGAGGAGCTCAAGGAGCGGGTGGACACGGTCGATTTGCTCTTCACCACCATTGAGGTGAGGGATTAGCTCCACTTTGCTGGTATTTATTTAGTAGATTGGGTTGGATTCGTTTGTGGCGTGGAGCTAGATTGCTTAAAGAGTGGTGTTGAATTCAAGATGAAAATCTTAAAAGTTTTAAAACCGCTTAAGATGGTGTCTAAAAGTATGCTATACGTAACATGGGACATTATTCTTTGGTATTATAAAACTATGGTTCTAATTCCATGAAAAGAACTTTCACACAAAAGACAGATAAAAAATGTCATGTTTGCAACATTTTGTAGCATACTTTTAAACACCTTTTAATAAGGGTTTTAAAGTGTTGCATTTATTTTTCAGGTTAAGTTTTCATTTCAGATTTTTGTATCAAAGATGGACATTAATCGCTATTTTTACTCAACAGAATCTCAGTCGTGAGGCCAAGGCAATTAATACAGAGGAGACACTGCTCCAAATTGATGTCTCCGCCTTTCCACTGCTGGCCGAGATCATCGAAAAAATGGAGCCCATCGAGAAACTGTGGAAGACCTCGTACGAATTCGAGAAGGATTATCTCATTTGGTAAGCAGGGCCAACGTTTAAGCCCATTGCAATTATACTTCTGTCAGCCGGAGGGGGTTGATGGTGAGGGTGAGGTGAGGGGACGTTGTCACACTTCCTAGGGGCAACGTAATATTCCGAATTGAAATGGCCACCAGTCCGGCAGTCATTTCCATTGACATTGCTGCACGCAAATCCCAATACCAATTCGTAGTGGCCCCCAACACAATTCCCACAACCCGGGGCAGAATTCCAGCAGAAAGCTGCCGCTTATGATGAGGACACCACTTTTGCTCCTGCTCCTCCTTTTTTTTCGTGTATTTCTATTTACATCTCTTCTGCTGGTGCTTTCATTTCAGGATGTTCGAGCGCTTCGAATGCCTTAATGCGGATGGCGTGCGGGAGCAAGTGGAGAATATGCACAAGGTAAGTAGTTGCAAAGTCGGAAGTTGTCATTCCAGGGGGCTTCAGTAGTAGCAGCTCCAGTGGCTCCAGTAGCTGGCGGAAATAAAAACGAGCAACGACCGACAAAGTTTGAGCTGTTGTCGGATTTCTCCTGCTCAACTGCCCATGCATGGGTTCCTGAGTCCCTCGTCCTGTGGCCCCTCTTTTTGTGTCCCTGTCTGTCTGTAAGCCAATGTAGCAACTAAAATGCAACTAAAAACCTCAAGCCACCTAGGGCAGCAATAGTAGTAGCCCAGCCCAACCCAACCGACCATCCCTTCAGTCAGCCAAGGGACAATCCAAAACTGAAAACTGGCTGCAAAAAAAAAAGGAAAGTTCCACTTGGCAGCCGAAAAGTATGCATGGAAAAAATGCCCAACATATTTGGCGGCTGGTCTGGCTGGCATAAGATGAGTAGTTGGGAAATAGGGGTCTGAGGATCCTCCGGATTTGAGGGGGAGGGGGTTGTGACCCTGCGGGGTCAGCTGGGAGGAAGCCGTTCGGAGCCACGCAAAAAAGCTGCACAAAGGCGCAAAAGGAAAGTCAGTTGAATTGAATTTTTCGGCACAGCTGAAGCGGCAAAGTGGGACCCCAAAAAAAGAGAGAAGAAATAAGGGAAACAATCCACCGACGAAGCCTCGAATACCCTAGTGAAATCGAATTATTTTAAGCCTTACAACTGGGCCACAGTTTCTTTTATTGATTTTAACTGTTAACTTATTTCTTTAAAGTGGAATTTATTTAAGTAGTTAAATTACTATTAATATAAGGAATTAATTCGTTGACTTTAATATAGGATAAAATGCATCTGTCATCCGAAATTCTTAATAATTTTAATTTAATAATTCCAA
>JBAMCF010000376.1:0-35099 GCA_037075285.1 Drosophila lutescens
AACATATATGTTTGTATTACGCAAAATACTTGTTTCCATGAAAATACATACATTTACGCACAATGCTTCTAAGTGTAGATAAACACAGCGCACTTTTCCCATTTCCACCCCTGTTTCCATGGAAACAAGTATTTTGCGCAACACACATACATATATGCGCATTTATAATATTATAATATTTCATATTTGCTGACAAGTGGAAACAAGTGTCTTGCGCACGCGTATAGATATGTACATACATACACATGACCACAAACATATATGTATGTGGTGCGCAAAATACTTGTTTCCATGGAAACAGGGTTGAAATGGGAAAAGTGCGCTGTGTTTATCTACACTTAGAAGCATTGTACGTAAATGTATGCATCTACATAATTACAAATGCATTTCAGATATTCAGAAAATGGACCATTTATCAAAGTTCCTTGATGAAAACAACTTGGACCCATGTTGTCTTATAAACTTAATAGGTAAGTTATTATTCATAATATAAATCGTAACTTTTATGATTAAGAATTTTAAAATAATTCTAGACTGTGGATATACTTACGAAAAACTACAATTCATTGAAAACGATGATCTTCATACTATTTTTTCTAATCGTGAAGAAACGGCATTGCGTTCCGAGTTTAGGGCAAAGTTAATGGAGTTGGAAAGTTAGAAATGTATGGCATCTGTTTAATAATTTTGAAAGGTTAACTGTTGTATGTTTGAAACTCTTTAAAAAATCTTTGTTAATTGTCTTTTTTTTATAAATTTGAGAGGGGCGTCGATTTCAATAAACCTTTTTCTACCCCGATCGACAATACTGCTTAACTTCAAAGTGGGAAAAACGGTACCAAAATTGACGTCCTATTATTCCGTAACGGAAAAGACAAATTTTATAAACAGCTTTTAACATCCCTAAAAGATGTTGTCGGCGACGGTATGTACATTTTTTTAAGAATTGATATATTAATTTAAAAACTTTATTTGTTTATCCTACGAGAAAGGGACTGTATTTTGTTTATGGCCTTGCATGCTGTTATTAAACCAACTTATCGGTACCATATAACCCAAGCAGACCAGAAGTTCTGCCGAAAGGCCACCATCGAAGAAAGCGTAAGCAGCTCGGTATTGCATGTCACCGAAATTAATGAAATCCAAAACCTGATTGAAGAACTTAACAAAAAATGCGTCGAGTCAAACTCCCCCATTCAACCATTCATACCCCCACAGGACGTAGACATTGCAAATTTGGTTGAGTATTATGTTACCTTCTGAAAGACCTTCTATAAGTTTAACTCTTTCACTATTTAATTGATATATGTTTCAAAATTTATCAAGTATTTGGATTAAAATACCCGAATGAATCTAATCAAGTGTGGTAATTATACCCCGTTACTCGTAGAGTAAAAAAAGGGTATATTGTTATTACTCGTGCAAAAGTATGTAACAGCTAGAAGGAAGCGTTTCTGACCCTATAAAGTATAAATATTTTTGATCAGGGTAACTTTAGCCATGCCGTCTGTCCGTATGAAAGCTGAGATCTCGGAAACTACAAAAGCTAGAAAGTTGAGATTTCCCACACATATTCTGGGCTTCCGACGCAGCGCAAGTTTATTTTAAAAAGGTGCCACGCCCCTCTAACGCCCAAAATCGCCCACTAACGATTTTAAATGTGTCTGGGCGCCCACACCTTTAAAGATTTCCGAGAATATATAAATGCAATTTTTTTGTGTATAATTATACCTATATCGAAAGAAAATAGTAGTTAAAAGACATTTTTTCAAAATCATCGAACCATTCATTAAAAAGTTATAACAAAAATTGTATAGGCATCACCACAATTTAAAATAAGTAGATATATACTCATGTGTCGAAGGCAATTGCAGCCAAAAGTATTCGTAGTTTTCTAAGATTTAAAGCCCATCTCAGAAGGCATTTAAATATAAGATCTGTCCACAACTTGACCAATACAGAGACCGGAGACTACAGATCTCTGGCTAATTCAGGGGACGATGACATTGAACATTTTGACAGTAATGAAGATTTGACGATATTCCGAGTGGCTCTGAAAATGGAATTCCTCAAAGTGCTGAAACTGGTTTAAAACTTCCATCATTTGAAGAAATGATTAACCAGCTTCGGAAGAAAAATATTAGTAGTATGTCAGCAAGCACTAACCGAATTGCATTCTAAAGATAATTTTTGTAGAAAAGATGTCTTAATTGTTCAGAACGTCATTCAAAAAGTCAATTCCACCATAGTGAATTCTATTAAAGATTTACTTTAATGTGAAATTTCAATGTAATTCGGTCTCACAAAATTGTTTTTGGACTTCCTTTTCCAACCCAACACAAGTTTTTAAAGAAACTAGAAAGAAAAGAAATTTTGAAATGCCTAAAGTTTTTAATGTAAATAATTAATTAGGAAGAAATTGCATACGAATTACAAGCCAACTCTTTCAGCATCGAATGTAAAGGGCTGTATTATGCCAATTCAATTCAAATTAAAATTTTTTCGAACTTCCAGGTGTTTTGAAAGAAACTTATAAAAAATATGACAGCGACAATCACATAACCCATTATGTAAATGGCACTTTTCGATAAAGTTACTCACTTCAATAGCAAAATGGACGGGTTTGAAGTGAATAATTCATTAGGAAACCATGCAGCCGTCGATAATATATGTGGGGTGTATTACATCACAGTTACTCCTCGTTGACACTTTCAAAACTGGATTATGTTTTTGTTGCCAGATATTTTAAAAGTTAGTACGCCAAGTTGGCAATGACCTTTTCCTAAATCCTTTAGTTGATGTTTTCTGGCGTCTGGAAGAAACTGGAATAGAAAAAGTACAGTCCAGGGTCCGATAAAAGTGTGGATTGCTAACTTTCCAATTGATTTTTGGGGACAATTTTAAATAAAACGAAGTACTTGCATTTTGCTCGACGTCTTTTAAATCCACATTTTGTTGTCGATTTGAACACTTTTTGTATACTGTAAAATCGTTCTAAAAACAAGGAAAATCGTCGTAAATAATGAAATTAGGCAACAAAATAAGGGCAAATTACCCTAAAAATACGGGTGAACTAGTCATGTTTAGGCGATTTTTCGTAGATCTGGGGCGGTTTTTCTGATTTTTAAAGGTAATTGTTCTGAAAATAAGAAAATGAGACCTTTAAACTAAAGGCAGTTTGCAAATCTAGGTTTTTTTTCTATATTTAGGGTTTTTTTTTGTATTTTTGTAGCGAATCGCCCTAAAAATAAACCAAATAAAAGCACAAAAATCTATTAATTTTTCGATGGTGTAAAGTTGATTCTGGAACTGGACTCAACACTTACACACGCGGACACGTTTCAGATAATTTATTTGTTGAATTGTCGCCATATCGGACGATGCCAAAGCAAAGGGTGAGGCAGCAGACTGCCGGCAACTGAAAACATCTTGTAATCGAATTTATGGAGATATATATTTATAAGGAGAAAAACAACTTACGATAACATTGGGTCACTATGAGGGATCGAACCCACGGCCCTCCGAGCCTGATCTACAGTTTAGCGCTGCACCACAGTCCCACGCGCTGGCACGTACAAACACTGTACACATCTTATTTTTTGCGGTCTAGCTATACATACAAAAACTTGCCGATTTGCCAGATATTTGTGTGCCGTTTCTTCGCATGCTTAACATAAATTAAAATCTTTAAACTCATAATTTCCATATGTATATAGTAGTTTTAAGACTACTTTAAATTTAACATAAAAAAAGATTTGTTTTTAATTTGCAATAAAAACTCTAATAAAAAAAAAGTGTTGACTCACACAGGAATCGAACCCACGACCTGTATTTTCAAACAGCAAAAACTGAAAGTGCGAGCATTCAATTTCAGCTTGACCCGTCAACTACACACTCACATGTGTATTAAATATTTTACATGTATGTATCCGTTTATTGCGTCTTAAAATTTTCGTTTGAATTTTTGATAGTTTTTAGGGCCATTTTTTTGTGCTATTTTGTTTTGCTGTTTTAGGGGCGATTTCGCCCTAAAATAAGAATTTACTTTTGGAGTCCAATTACATAAAATTCGCCCTAAAAAATAGGGCAATTTTTGCTCTCTTTTTGAAAAAAATCTAACCCTAAAAATTATTTTCCATGGCGATTTTTCGTATATTTAGGGGGCTAGGCCACCCGTATAATAAGAAAATTTTTCGTAGTTTTAAGGCGTCTCGGTTTTAGGGCGACTTTTCTAGTATTTAGGTAAAAATTTCTATGAGTGTAAGGAAAACTGTAAAGGTGTTGCGTGTTGCTAAAACATTTAAGACCTAAGGAAAATTATGAGAATGTTTTGAAGCTTTAAATGATTTAAAAGCAAATAGGAATAAAATTCAGCTGTCTTTTAATAATCTTAAATATTTTCATGTTACGGATAACTTTATTGCAGACATTATGCATGATGTACACTCTAAAAAAATTATTTTTCTAAATATAGAAAAAAAAAATTTACTGTGTTTTAGAAATATATTCTATAAAAGGAGGAAACATTTTCTAAACTCAGAAAAATTCTCTATTAAACGAATTTTTTAGAATTTTTTTTCTGAAATGCAGAAAACTCCTTTTTTTTTCTAAATTATAAGGCGATTTTTTAATCTTCTTTTTTTATTTGAGGTTGAAATCGCCATGGATTTAGAAAAAAAAAGACTAAACTTTTCTAAAAAACAAAAAAAAATCGCCGTCAAAATTATAAATATTTATACAAAAATTTGAAATATTGTTTTCTAGAAAAAAACAGAAAAAATGATTAATTATTTTTCTAACATTCAAAAAAAATGTGTCTGTTTCGAAATATTTTTAAAAAATAAAAATGTAAACTTTATTTGATCAGTTTCCTCTTGTACACTTTTTAGAAATTTTTTTTTAAGCCTTAGAAAAAATTGTCTTAAATCGACAAAAATTTCGGTAGGTTGCCAAGGGGTCTAATGCGCGCGCATGTATATGCTATTCAATTTAGTAGCCGTGCGTGAGCCCGTCTCACGCCGAGCCGAAAAACTCATGTTGTCTTTTTTTTAACCCTAATACTTTATATTAATAAAAAAAAATGTATTGCATTTTTTTTTAATCATGAAGTGAGTTGTATTTTGGTAAAAATGATGTTTGTGTTTTAAAATTTGAAACATTCAATTACTGTTACTATTAAACCATAATAAAATAGTATAGTCAGGCATATAAATATTAATATTAATCATGAAATATCTACGGAGCAAAATTAAAGAATAACTAGGGGGAATAACTAATATGGCCAGATCGATCCGAATTCAAAAAGAGGAGAACAAAATGAATAGATCTTTTGTACAGCGCTTCAGTTATTTCCGTGGCGCAGCTAGTAGAGTGCTTGACTGCAAACCGTGAAGCAAGCGGTTCGATCCCCGTGGGGCGACGCAAGATGTTTTTTCAAAATAGTAAGTTATTGAAGGTTTTTATATTTATAAATTGCAATTTATACTATTTCCAGTTATTATTACAGTTCCAATTTGAAACTACAAGTGCATATTACATAAATGTATACATCAACCACTCCATGTGCTCAATTAAAGGAAATTCGAATAATATAACAAACAGGTTCAACGAAAACAACAACACAGTAGGGCAGACGTGGCGCCCACAGATACAACCGGGCATTATCCGTTCCCGAGCCCGAAAAGATTTTTGTATTTTCTGGCCTTGAGGATTTTTTTTTGCTTTTTAGAATATTTGTCCATATTCACAAAAAAACGTATTTCTAATTTTTTAGGAAAATCCCTTATTTCTAAATTTAAGAAATAATTTTTCTACTTTCTAGCAAAATTTCTAAAATTGCTTTTCTCTTTTGATTTAAAAAAAAATGTTTGATTTAAAGAAACCTACTTTTTAATATAGACAAAATCGCCAGTAAAGCAAATTCATAGGCGATTTTCTAAAATCAAGCGGTGATTTTAGTCGATTTTTTTTTTGAGTGTATATGAAGGTGTCTGCCGATACAGATCTGCGATTAATTTTGGCACTTAATTTTAAAGGAAAAATTATTTTTTAATTTTAAAGACCAATAATTTTAGAAAAAATGAAGCCTCGATTATGGAGAGAAGATCTAGGAAATAAATCAATAGATTTTCGAGCTTCAATCAACTTAAAATATTTCGATCAAAAACGTCCTCATCGGACATGAAAACGCTAGTTCATTACTTTACCTTAGTTATTGGCGATTTGGCGCCGGCGGGAAATAAAGTTTGGCAATTGGCTGACCACTTTAATAAAAACCTATTGACATTCTGCTTAAAATTAATTTTGATTCAAGCATCTTAAACATATTACCATCTTAAAAGAGCACAATGAAGGTTACGAACAATTATTTAATAAACCACTTAAACCCAAGTACCATTTTTTAACCAATTATACTCAGAAAAAATCGCTCTATTTGAATTTTCTCGCCTTGAAATTCAAAAAAATTTCTATTTTTCAGAAATATTTTTCTAAAAAATAAAAAAATTTACCCTGATTAGATCAGTCCTCTCGTTATCCACTTTTAGAAAATTATGTTTTTCCGGAAAATTTTCTTTGTAACTCAAAAAAAATCGCCTTACATCTTAGAAAATCGCTACAATCGGTAGCCCAGGGGTTTAAAGCGAGGGGATTATTTGTTTTGTGCGCTTTTCGTATTCGGAAAGTGTGCTCCAATCTCGCGTTGAGCCGGAAATTTTTTGCGTCTTCTTATTATTTATATAGAAGGAAGCGTTTCCTGACCCCATAAAGTATATATATTCTTGATCAGGGTCACTAGCCGAGTCGATATAGCCATGTCCGTCTGTCCGTCGTCTGTCCGTATGAACGCTGAGATCTCGGAAACTATAAAAGCTAGAGGATTGGTATTTGGCATGAAGATTCTTGGAGTTCCTACGCAGCGCAAGTTTGTAAAAATTTAAATATTTCGGAAAAGTAAAAATGCAGTTTCGTGTTTATCTAATACCTATCGAAATGTAGAAGAAATTTTTCACATCAGACCATTCTGTTAAAAAGTTATGCGTGATCAAAGTTTCTATCTCCATCTCCCTCGCATTCCCTTTTCCCGAGTAACGGGTATCTGATAGTCGGGGCACGCGTTGCAACTTCTCTCTTGTTTTTTAACTCAATCTATATTAATATTTGTCTTTATCAAAAATTGGTCAGTAGCAAATTCCATTCAGAACGATTGACTCTAGCTGAAAAATAAAAATTAATTCGAAATAATTAGGCGCAGAGGTGAAAAAATTAAAACAAAAATCGAACCCAATGTTTTATTTGTTTTTTTTTTAATTATTTTCTTTTTGGCTTCATTTCTCTAAATAAATGTTGTTAAAATGGTTTTAAAATGTTATGACTATAATCTTATGGATACCCGCAATTAACCGCATTTTAATTTTTTGAAATTCAGCCTCTCTAACCGAAAGTCCATAATATTTTTCCAAATTTATTGCCGATTTAAGCCGTCCTCCACAAATGTATGTATGTTCATGCTGGAGCACTTTCCATTAAAGTCTATGTGTGCGTGTCGCATTGTAAGTGTGATGCGCAGGGAAAAAACGAAAAATACTAATGTTTATTTAAAATGCGCGGTTAGAAATGATTATGGGTCGCAAATCTTTTTTTTTGGCGCTTTTTTTAGGTTAACGTTAAGTTTTAAAATATCGGTAGTCTTACAAAATTCCCATTAAGCTGAATTTTACAGTCGAAATTTTCCTTAAAATTGTTTTTGTATTTAAAATGCAAAAAGCCTCGATCAGCTAACTATTTATTAGTTTTCAAATGTTGAGTTATCGACAAACTTTGAATTTGTAAAAAAACAAAAAACAAACAACGATTCGGCTCTGCTATGTACACTAGGGCGGTACCAAAAAATGAAATTCGATTCTCATTTCATACATAATTTAATGAAGTAAGCAAACAATTATGTAAAAACAAAAAAAAAATTTATCGTGATTTAGACCTGAGAAACGTCCTCAAAGTTTGCTTCAAAAAATTAATATACGACACATATAACAGTTCGAATTTGGTCGAAAAAAATCGTTCTCCTATTTCTTTAACGTTAAAACGAATTACGGTTGGAATAATCACTGGTAAGAAGAGGAGCAAAAGATCAACCGAATTGTTGAAATCTATCACCTTGATTGAAAAATTTTTTGATCGAGGCAAAGTGCGTATGGGTGAGGAAATCTTTGAAGCTCAATTCGCAGACCCTAAAACACGAATCTCTTCAAAATTTTCTTTTGGTATACCTCGAATACCACAATGGCACCTTATAGGCGAATGATATTTGGACCATACAAAATTGCGGGTATACAAATGTGACACGCCCTACGCACAAAATATATATATCCAAAAATGCGTATTTACACACACAGCCATTAGATACATATAGGCGTGTACGTTTATGTGTGTACGGTAGTTGACTAAGGAATTGAGATTCGCTCAAATTAAATTCAATATAATACTCGATTCCTTATTAATATAATTCTAATCAGGAAAATTAATGAAAATAAAAATAGTGAAACAAAAATATCAATGGTAAAATGCAAAAATAGAATTGAGTCTTGATTCCTTCTTAAATTAGTCAAATACATAAAGCAAAACATTGCTCCGCATACATATTTGATTCCCTTATAAAAGTTTCTACAGTGGATACCTTCCAAAATCTTCGACAGCATATCCGCCAAGAGTATTTGGTTTGTATTTATTTTTTTGTTACCCATGTGCATAAAATGACTTTGCTACATCTTAGCTAACTAATTAATTATCAAGAAAAACATATTTACGAAGAGTAAACATTACTCGGTTTAAATAGTTTTAAAATCGAATCTAAAAACAAAAAATACAGGGGCAATTGACAAGGAGAAAAGGTAGAACGAGGTAGCATGGTCAAGATCGACAGGTTTTGTTTTGAAGGACCGATCGAAATAAAATCCACTCCTAAAATTATCTTCTTTGGCATTCTATTCAAAAATGATCCATTTAAAGTGATACTATTGCTTAATATTTTACAAATTAAATTGGAGACAGTAATTTTTTCAATTGTCAAAGATAATCATCTGATCACATTTTGAAGCCTTTGTAACATTTCAAGTGAATCAACATTAAAATATTCCCACAAATCGCTAATTGGGATTTGAATTAAAATACTAACTATAACGCTTTATGTGATAAACCTATATTTTTGAGTTTAATATGGACAAAGTGATTGCTTGAAATAAGATATTTTTTGCTACTTATCATGTTAAAATAAAATTTATAGGAATTTGTTCATCTGGTAAGACACAATAAGATCAAAATTCGAAATTGAAAAAAGAGTTTAATATTTTAAAAATATTAAATTTTTATCAAATTCTCATCTTATCAATTTTTTTTCAAAATGTTTTTTAGAATAATGTTTTAAGGTTTAGTCGGCAATGGATTGGGAATTAATTACTGGTCAACGTAGTATAACATTCATATTTAAACAATATGTTTTGGACCAAGTACTAATAGTTCCTTGAACAAAATTAGTGTAAGGATTAGCGGAAAAAAGAATTTGTTTGTTTCCTATTTTGTCCATTTGTTATACTTATGTCAACAATCCAAAGAGTTTTAGAAAGATTTAAAAAAAAACATTCCGGTTTTTTTTCAAGTTTTTGTATTTAGTTTTCTCATAGGGTAAAATACTGTTGTTTTTACGGATATTAAGGAAAAAAGTTTTGATAAAATCTTTTCCGCTTGGGTAGTAAAGATAAATTTAAAAGTCATTATCTAATTTTAATTTCCGAAGGCAGAAGCAGGGCTACCGACCCGTTACGCAGAGAAAAAAAAATACCAAAATTGAATACTACTATTCGGGTATTTTTTCGATAATAATTTCGGCCCATATGAGGCCATATAAAATGATATTTTCGAACATACCAAATTGGTATTTTCGAACATATTGACTAAGGTATTTATACAAAATTATTATGATCTCATTATCAAATTTTGTTACAAAAATGTTGTATTGTATTTTTCTCTAATCTCAGAATGCTTTTCTGAAGATAAGGTGCTAGGCCTGATATTATTGGTGTGCTCGGGGGAACGAGGTTTCAAACTGGCACAACACAACTAATTTTTTGTATTAGTAATCTTATCATATTAACTTTTTACCACAATTTTGTTCTTAATATTGTTATGAAAATGTTAATTATGGCGCCTTAAAAACTTTTTACTTATTCTGTTTTGCCGGTTTTGAACCGGGGACATTCGCAGCTAGGAGTGTCGGATGGTTACCTATTGGGCCATCGGACAAGTTACCCGCGAGTATATTAGCTAAACATGAATGAAAATTAGCTCGTTTAAGCATCTCAACTTGTAAGTGTGACCGCTAGTATTATAAAGTGCTATAATACCATTGTATACCAGAAATCACAACAGAAAATATAACTTTTACAGCATACTATTTTTTTCAAAGACTTTTCGATGCCCCATTTTGGTATAAAAAACATATCAATCTTTGAAGTATTCTCATATTAATATGTTTCGGATTCATATCAACATGGGTAATTGCTTATTATTTCCGTATCATATTGGTATGAATTCGTATTACATTTATATGGAAAAATTCGATATGTACAAATTGAGGATAAATATCAATCTGGTATTGTTCCGTTTTTTTTTCTGTGTAGTAATATGTATATTTTGGATACAAATTCAGATTTAGGTAATCTAACACACACATAAATGACTAAACAAGAGTATAAATTCTGAACCAAGAGAACAAATGTGAATGTATTTGTACTGCGCCTCACGTGATGTTTTCTGGCGCAGCTAGTAGAGTGTTTGACAGTAAGACTGCGAGGTAAGGGTTCGATTTCCACGATCGACCAAAATGTTGATTCTCAAGATGGTAAGTTATTTGATTTTTATATTTATCACTTCGTAAGTAATACAATAATTACAGTTATTTCAGCTATAGCATGAAACTAAAAAGTGTTTTTAAGTACGTATTCAATAATGTACAATCGTGACGTCATCTGTGTGTTTAGAAATATAAGGTGCGAAACGGAATAAACAAACACGGACGGGAGTAACTCGCTGATTTTTATTTTCTTTTCTATCTAATTTTTCAAGTTTTTTAGAAATTTTTTTCTAAAAGTCAAGTTTAGCAAGCTTTTCAGCTTAGGTTAGGTTACTAGGTTGGAAACGGCTGCCAGACTAAGTATCACACACTTAGACCCTGTGGGTCCATTGTGGTACCGTATGATCTCGTTTTCCCCATTCGGGGTCCCCTATCTATAGTGTCTCAACCTAATATTCTGATGATTAACATGTCTTCAACCCGGAAGATTTTCAAAAAAGTTTATACTTTTAAGGTTGATCTCCGATATTTCGGTCAGATCGTATTGAAGGTTTCAGGGTGTTTCAGTCTTAGTTCTAAAAATAGTCGGGAGAAGCAGAGAAGGTGCTCCACCGTTTCTTCTTCTTCTTCGTCCCTGCAGCTTCTGCAGAAATACATTTCTAGGGCCGGGGCTTTTAGCTCCGTCGGCATGTGTGCCGACACACAGTGGCCTGTAAGGGCTCGGGTTAGATGCCACACTCTGTGCGACTAAATTTGATAATTCCCACGCATTTTTTTTACTGTTTATTCCAGGCCATGTCTGGTGAGTGATGATGATACGTGTTGCATTTTGCCACCTATGTTAGCATAGTTTGATGAAGTGGTTTTTGATATTTAGGTTGTAGTCGCTATGGCATTCCGACACCCCGCTTTTCGTGAAGGAGAGGCATGATGTCCTTTGCCTGGCTAATTGTCCGCTATGCAGTTGCTACAATGTCCTGGTGACACTGTAACCCGCTTGGCTTATAGTAGATCAGACTATCTCATCGAGAGATCTGCGACAGTCTGCTATTGTTCGGGAGTTGGTTGTCGAATTAGATCCAATAGCCGCCTGGTTATCACTATATGTTTATGTGTCTGTCTTGGGTGTTTATGTCCCTATACAGACGAGTGCTTGGTCGGGGGCGCTGGAATGACTGTTCTGATCTCTAATTGTTCGGAGTGCTGTCTCCACCAATGTGTCCGTTTAGTTTGGAGCGTCTAGTAATAGACAGATTGCGTCTATTGAGCTCGGTCAGTCCCCGATCCCATTCTTCCCTACCTGGGATCAGAGCCTCGAAGGGTGTGTGACTGGACCACCGGGTTCTTACATAGATCCGATTTTACTGGTATCGATTTGTCAAGGTAAAAATTCTGGCATGAACATAAGTTGGGCTTTACGATCTTCGTATCCTCAATGAATAGCTGTCGATTTGGCCGTTTCCATGCCTGCTGGGTCCAGGCTCTGGAGGTTCAAGATCGTGTTCAGCGCTTCGTTTGGGGTAGTTCTAAAGGGCTCCGCCAATACACAAAAAACCGCTATCCGCCGTACTTTGTTTAGTGGAGTTAGGATGCATTGTTTTTGTAGAGCGGTCCACCATAAAGCCACCCCGTATATAAGGATTGGCTTGACCACCGCCGTGTAGAATCCAGCTGACACTTTGGGACATGCCCCACCTTGCCCAATTGCCTTACAAGAGGTGTAATGGCCTTTTTTGATTCTCCCGTTTAGGCCCCATTTGACGCTTTTCCAATAAACAACCCCAAATTCGGCGTGTTCGCTAAAAGAGAGATTACAATTGTTTAGTATGGGTGGGTCTAGTGCAGTTATCTTCGTAAATTGAACAAGTTCCGTTTTTGAGGGATTTTACTCCCGAGTCCGCATCGTCCGCTTGTATTCAGGACGCAGATGTTTGTGGATACTACCATTGATGATACGCTATCACCGCGCCACTTTGCTCTCCTCTCTAGAATTCGCAGAGTTTCCGTTACTCGTAGAGTAAAAGGTATATTTAAACTGTGCAAAAGTATGAAGCAGGGAGAAGGAATGCCTATAATTCTTGATCAGGACACGAGTCGATATAAGTCTCGTTGTTGTCCGTGTACGAGATATCTCATAAACTATAGCTAGAGGATTATATTTGGCATGAAGATTCTGAGTCTTGCCGCACGCAGTTTAGTAAAGAGGGTGCCACGCGCCCTCTAATTTTTTTCCACAGATATACCATTTTAAAAATTTAAGTCATTTCGGAAAAGTAAAAATGTAGTTTTATCGTGTTTATCAATACCTATCGAAATGTAGAAGAAATTTTTCAAAACTCTTTGTCTAAGCAGGTCGGCAAATCGGCAAATTTCCAGCCTATTTGATGATATTCCGGAGGGGTGATTTTCGGCAATTCTCGGGGTGCTCAATTGCCTAGTTCGAGTTGGTCTCGCCGCACCACTTGGATCAGCCCCACCAGATGAGCTCAACTCCTGTTGATGTGGGGAGTTGTTGAAGGCTCCTCTACCTAGAAGTTGCCGACAGTACGGCGACGTAATTTCAGGGCGATTTTTTTCGAAGTGCTCCCGAAATTATTCGAAGAAGTGGTCCCCCGTATTCTGGAATTTCAGAGTTCGAGGCGAAAGTTAGAGAAGCTAAGATTTACCCTAGAAATGTAATGCAGTGAAAACATACTCGCTGGGCATTTTAGAAAATAGTACAGAGCGATTCCACAAAACATTTTCTATAATTATGAAACATCTTGGAGACGCAGCATGCACCATATACGGTAGTCAAAAAGTTTTAAAGTTATAATAAATAGCCTACAGTACAAAAGGGGTACCAGTACTGTAGTGCGAACGTCGTATGGGTTAATCCCGACTATCTAATACTGTAACTCAAAGGAAATAGATATAGCAACAATTTTTTGATTAAAAAAAAGCAAACTTTTATCGAATGGTTCGATTTTTTGAAAAATATCTTTTACATTTCGATAGGTATTAATAAACAAATTTAAAGATGTGGCCTCCAGATTAATATTTGAAAATTTCAGTTTGGCGGCTATCAAAATTTCGGGGGCGTGGCACTAGCGCTGCGTAGAGTCTACATATGTGTATGAAATCTCGTCCTACTTTGCAATTTCCGGAGCCTCTCAGCGGCCATTCGGGCCGGACAGACGGACGGACAGATTTATGGCTACAACTCGTCGTGTATATACAGTAGGGTGCTCGGTTTCTCCCCAGCCATAGTTTTGCATCGAATGTGGAATATACTTTTATTTCCAAGGAAGTACCGGAATAAAAATACGGGAAAAATGTCTCATTCCAATAAACCAGAGGCCCAACATATCAAAACATTTTCAGGATTCACAGGTTTGCACAATTACCTGTTGCATAATAAGCACAGAATTGTATAATAAACGACGCAGAAAGTCGGCAAATATTTTTAAAAAAATCTGAAATGAATTCAAGTTTGGAAATGGCCCCATGTTTTCAGAGACCCAATGATGCGAAAATTAAGAAAATTTTCAAAATTTCAAATCGAATGGTTTTATGTTTAAATCCAGAAAGTTCATGTTTCGTCTCAATTTTTCGAAGAGGAAAAAGTGGAAACAATTTTGTGACGTGTACCATCATGAACTTCTCGTTGGTTTCGACAATTTTGGCGGAGTAATACTTCATCCGATCCCACATTGGCGATTTGCCGGAAAATTTTTAATTAAAACTGAAGGCGCTGACGGCAAATTTGCTGATATTCTTCAATGGTGGCCACTGCTTGCCGAAACCGCAAAGATTTTGCAGCTTGCTTCAAAGAGCAGTGGCCCACCATTGAAGAATATCAAATGTAGAATTGCGTCCAACGCTTACATATTCGAATAAGTTTTAATTAAAAATTTTTTCCCGAAATATTGCGTTCTCGTTGGTTGACCAATAGTCAGCCAATATGGCATCAACGCAGGATCGGATGAAGTGTTATGATTTTCAAAACAATCAGAAACCAACAAGTTCATGATAGTTTTTACGTCTAAAATTGTTTCCACTTTTCCTCTTCGGAAAATTGGGGCAACTTATGGACTGCCGGATTTAGACATAAAACCATTCGATGTAACTTTGTCAAATTTTGAAAAATTTTAATAATTTTCGCATCATTTGGGTTTATACTGCAAAGCTTTTATGGGGCATTTCCAAGCTTGAATTCATTCCAGATTTTTTAAAGTATTTTACCAGCTTTCTGCATCGTTTAACCAAGTCTCCTAATTCTGGAACTTCGTTTATTGTTTTTTTAATTATATTATGCAACAAATGGTTGATGCAAAATATATGTGGTCCACGAAATGACGATATCATGTTTGGACCTCTATTGGTTTATTGGAATGGTTTATTTTTCAGAATTGTATTTTTATTCCCGTTACTCGTAGAGTAAAAGGGTATATTGTATTCGTGCAAAAGTATGTAACAGGGAGAAGGAAGCGTTTCCGACCCTATAAAGTATATACATTAGCCGAGTCGATATAGCCATGTCCGTCTGTCCGTCCGTCTGTCCGTCCGAATGAACGCTGAGATCTCGGAAACTATAAAAGCTAGAAGATTGAGATTTCATACACATATTCTTGGGCTTCCTACGCAGCGCTAGTTTGTTTCATCGAGGTGCCACGCCCCCCTAACGCCCACAATCGCCATAAACGATTTTCAAATGTGTCTGGAGGCCACATCTTTTAAGATTTTAATTTGTTTATTAATACCTATCGAAATGTAAAAGACATTTTTCAAATCGGACCATTCATTAAAAAGTTATACGCAATCAAAATTGTTTATATATCTATTTCCCTCGCACTCCCTTTAGCTGAGTTACGATTATTAGATAGTCGGGACACCAACCCGAGTACAGCGTTCGCACTCCCTTTAGCTGAGTGATATTATATATTACCCCTTTGTACTGTAAACTGTTTATTATAACTTTTTTAAAACTTTTTTTAAACTACCTAGCATATCGGAAAACTCTAATGTTTCTAAATCTCAAAATGTTTCCTTAATTATAGAAAATGTTTTGTGGAATCCTTCTGTACTATTTTCTAAAAACCAGGAAAACTTAAAGCTTGACTTTATGCTTAGCGAGTATGGTATGTTTTTCCTGCACATTACATTTCTAGAATAAATCTTAGCTTCTCTATGTTTCGCCTCGAATCTGAAATTCCAGAAGTATTTTGGGGGACCACTTCTTCGAATAATTTCAGGGTACACTCAGAAAAAAAATCGCCCTGAATTTTAGAAAATCGCCATACTTTTTTTTATCGCCTTCCTAGATATAGAGGGAGCCTTCAACAACGTGCTTCCCACATCAATAACAGATTCCCTCACAGAGCTAGGGGTTGAGGCTCATCTGGTGGGGCTGATCCATAAATTGCTGATAAGCAGAATGGTCACGGCCGCACTAGGGGCCTCAACTCAGACTAGGCAATTGAACAGAGGCACCCCGCAAGGAGGTGTACTATCACCCCTCCTGTGGAATATCGCAGTAAATAAACAAGAGAGAACGTTATAGTCGGGTGCCCCGACTATCAGATACCCGTTACTTAGGTAAAGGGAGTTTTGAAAAATTTCTTCTACATTTCGATAGGTATTGATAAACACGATAAAACTGCATTTTTACTTTTCCGAAATATTTAAATTTTTAAAATGGTATATAAGCGATTGTGGGCGTTAGAGGGGGCGTGGCACCTTCTTGAAACAAACTTGCGTTGCGTAGGAACTCCAAGAATCTTCATGCCAAATACCAATCCTCTAGCTTTTATAGTTTATGAGATCTCAGCGTTCATACGGACGGACAGACAGACAGACGGACAGACGGACATGGCTATATCGACTCGGCTAGTGGTCCTGATCAAGAATATATATACTTTATAGGGTCGGAAACGTTTCCTTCTCCCTGCTACATACTTTTGCACGAATACAATATACCCTTTTACTCTACGAGTAACGGGTATAACTACTGCGAATTCTAGAAAGAGGAGGATGCAAAGTAGTGGCATACGCGGATGATGGCGCTATCATCTTTAATGGTAAGTATCCACAAACACTCTGCGATCTCATGACTGCAAAGCTAAAAATATTATCGGACTGGACGATAAAAAACGGACTCGGGGTAAATCCCTCAAAAACGGAACTTGTTCAATTTACGAATAAGTACAAGATCCCTCCACTAAACCCACCCATACTAAACAATTGTAATCTCTCTTTTAGCGAACACGCCAGATACCTGGGGTTGGTATTAGAAAAGCGTCTCAAATGGGGCCTAAACAACCAAGGGAGAATCAAAAAAGCAACCATTGCACTTTACTCTTGTAAAAAGGCAATTGGGCTAAGGTGGGGCATGTCCCCTAAAATTGTCAACTGGATCTACACAGCGGTGGTCAAGCCAATCCTTTTATACGGGGTGGCTTTATGGTGGACCGCTCTACAAAAACAATGCATCCTAACTCCCCTAAACAAAGTACAGCGAATAGCGGTTTTGTGTATTAGTGGAGCCCTTCGAACTACCCCAAACGAAGCGCTGAACGCGATCTTGAACCTCCAGAGCCTGGACTTAGCAGGCATGGAAAGGGCCAAATCGGCAGCTATTCGACTGAGGGATACAGGGCAATTGAAAGCCCAACTCTATGGTCATGCTAAGATTCTTCAGCACGACAAATCGATACCGGTAAAATCGGATCTATGTAAAACCCGTGAATTCAGTCACACACCCTTCGAGGCTCTGATCCCAGGTAGGGAAGAATGGGATCGGGGCTGACCGGGCTCAATAGACGCAATCTGTTTATATACAGACGGCTCCAAACTAAACGGACACATTGGTGGAGGCATACACTCCGAACAATTAGAGATCAGGCAGTCATTCAGACTTCCCGACCAAGCACTCGTCTGTATAAGGGACATAAACACCCAAGACAGACACATAAACATATATAGTGATAGCCAGGCGGCTATTAATCTATTCGACAAGCACCAACTCCCGAACAATAGCAGACTGTCGCAGATCTCTCGACGAGATAGCTAGTCAGTCTACTATAAGCCTAATATGGGTTCCGGGTCACCGGGACATTGTAGGCAACTGCATAGCGGACGAGTTAGCCAGGCAAGGCACCATCATGCCTCTCCTTCAAGAAAAGGAGAGTGTCGGAATGCCCATGGCGACTTGCAAGCTAAATATCAAAAACCACTTCATCAAACTAGCCAACAATAGGTGGCAAAATGCACCACAGTGTCGTATCACTCACCAGACATGGCCTGGAATAAACAGTAAAAAAACGTGGGAATTACTCAAATTTAGTCGCACAGAGTGTGGCATGTTAATTCGAGCCCTTACAGGCCACTGGCTAGTCGGCACACATGCCGACAGGCTAAAAGCCCCGTACAATGATTTCTGCAGAAGCTGCAGGGACGAAGAAGAAGAAGAAACGGTGGAGCACCTTCTCTGCTTCTGCCCGGCCCTATGCAGACTAAGACTGAAACACCTAGGAAACCCTTCAATAACGATCTGACCGAAATATCGGAGATCAACCTTAAAAGTATAAACTTTTTTGTGAAATCTTCCGGGTGGAAGACATGTTAATCATCCAAATTTCTAGGTTGAGACATATAAGATAGGGGACCCCGAATAAGGGAAAACGAGATCATACGGTACCACAATGGACCCACAGAGGTCTAAGTGTGTGAGACGTTAGTCTGGCAGCCGTTTCCAACCTAACGTAACCTAACCTAAGCCAAAGGCAGCTAGCCTTGACTTTTAGAAAAAAAATTTCTAAAAAAACGTTGAAAAAAGTTGAATAAGAAGAAGAAAATAAAAATCGGGGAATCGGGAATTATGCCCGGTTACTCCCCTCTGACGGTGTTTGTTTGTTCCCGTTTCGCAACTTATATTTCTAAACACACAGATGACGTCACGATGTACGTAATTAGTACGTACTTAAAAACACTTTTAGTTTCATATTATAACTGAAATAATAACTGAAATTATTGTATTACTTACAAGTGATAAATATAAAAATCAAATAACTTACCATCTTGAGAATAACATTTTGGTCGATCGTGGAAATCGAACCCCTTACCTCACAGTTTGCAGTCAAACACTCTACTAGCTGCGCCAGGGAAGCATCACGTGAGGCGCTGTACAAAGTACATTCACATTTTGTTCTCTTGGGTTCAGGGTTTATACTCTTGTTTAGTCATTTATGTGTGTGTTAGATTACCTAAATCTGAGTTTGTATTAAAATATACATATTACTACACAGAAAAAAAAACGGAACAATACCAGATTGATATTGTCTCCTCAATTTGTACATATCAATTTTTCCATATAAATGTAATACGAATTCATACCAATATGATACGAAATCATAACAATTACCCATGTTGATATGAATCCGAAACATATTAATATGAATACTTCAAAGATTGATATGTTTTTTATACCAAATGGGGCATCGAAAAGTCTTTGAAAAAATAGTATGGCTGTAAAGTTGTATTTTTGTTGTATTTCTGGTATACAATGGTATTATAACGCTTTATATGCTGTGGTCACACTTACAAGTTGAGCATGCTTAAACGAGCTAATTTTACATTCATGTTTAGCTAATATACTCGCGGGTAACTTGTCGCGATGGCCCAATAGGTAACGCATCCGACTCTAATGCGAGAGGACCCCGGTTCAAAACCGGCTAAGGCAGAGTAAGTAAAAAGTTTTTAAGGCGCATAATTAACATTTCCTTAACAATATTAAGAACAAAATTGTGGTAAAAAGTTAATATGATAAGATTACTAATACAAAAAAAAAAAGTTGTGTTGTGTTGTGAGCGGGATTTGAACCTCGTTCCCCCGAGCACAAAATAATATCAGGACCTAGCACCTTGGCCTCAGAAAAGCATTCTGAGTTAGAGAAAATACAATACAACATTTTGTAACAAAATTTGATATGAGATCATAACAATCTTGTATGAAAAATACCTTATTAATATGTTCGAAAATACCAATTTGGTATGTTCGAAAATATCATTTTGGTATGGCCTCATATGGGCCGAAATTGATATGAAAAAATACCCGAATGATGACCAGTTTTGGTATTTTTTTTTCTCTGTGTAGCAGGGTCGGTAGCCCGCAGCTTCGCCTTCGGAAATTAAAATTGAAAATGAAGCATAAATTTATCTTTACTACTCAAGCAGAGAAAAGATTTTATCAAAACTTTTTTCCTTAATATCCGTAAAAACAACAGTATTTTGCCCTATGAAAACTAAATACAAAAACTTGAAAAAAAACCGTATGTTTTTTTTTAAATCTTTCTAAAATTCTTTTGGATTGTTGACATAAGTTAACAAATGGACAAAATAGAAACAAACAAATTCTTTTTTCGACACAAATCCTTACACTAATTTTGTTCAAAACATTAGTACTTGGTCCAAAACATATTGTTTAAATATAGAATGTTATACTGCGTTGACCATGTAATTAAATTCCCAATCCATTGCCATTAAAGCCTTAAAACATTATTCTAAAAAACATTTTTTGAAAAAAAATTGATAAGATGAGAATTTGATAAAATTTAATATTTTTTAAAATATTAAACTCTTTTTCAATTTCGGAGAGTTTTGACCATTGCTGCTCTTAGCCAGATAAATTTATAAATTTTGTTTGTATGAATGAAAAGTACAAAAATATTTATTTCAAAGCAGTACTTTGTCCAAAACAAACTGCCAAAATATGGGTTATCACGCCGCGTTAAGTTCGTATTTTAATTCCAAATCAATTAGCGTTTGAGGGAATATTTTTAATGTGAGTTCGCCTTGAAATGTTACAAAGGCTTCAAAATGTGATGGGATGATTATCCTTTGACAGTTGAAAAAATTACTGTCTCCAATTCTAATTTTAAAAAATTGAAGCAATAGTATCGCTTTAAGTGGACATTTTTGAATAGAATGCCAAAGGAAGGATAATTTTAGGGTGGATTTTATTTCATCGGTCCTTCAAAACAAAACCTGTTGATCTTGGCCATGCTACCTCGTTCTACCTTTTCTCCTTTGTTAATTGCCCCTGTATTTTTTGTTTTTTAAAGATTCAATTTTTAAACTATTTAAACCGAGTAATGTTTACTCTTTGTAAATATGTTATTTCTTGATAATTAATTAGTTAGCTAAGAATGTAGCAAAGGTCATTTTATGCACATGGGTAACAAAAAGGTAAATACAAACCAAATACTCTTGGCGAATTTGCTATCGGGGGATTTTTGGAAGGTATCCACTGTAGACAACTCTTATAAGGGAATCAAATATGTATGCGGAGCAATGTTTTGCTTTATGTATTTGACTAATTTAAGAAAAGGAATCAAGAAACTCAATTCGATGTTACTGCATTTTACCATTGATATTTTGTTTCACTATTTTTATTTTCATTAATTTTTCACCTTGATTAGAATTATATTAATAATAGGGAATCAGTATTATATTGAATTTGAATTTGAGCGAATCTCAATTCCTTAGTCAGCTGCAATGCACACACATAAACGTACACACGCATATATGTATCTAATGGCTGTGTGTGTTAAATACGCATTTTTTGGATATATATATTTTGTGCGTGTGTGTGTACATTAGGGCGGTCCACATTTGTATGGAAATTTTTAAGGTCCAACTCTCATTCGCCTATAAGGTGCGCATTGTGGTATTCGAGGTATACCAAAAGAAAATTTTTGAAAGATTCGTGTTTTAGGGTCTGCGAATTGGCTTCAAAGTTTATCACCCATACGCACTGTTGCCTTCGATCAAAAAATTTTTCCAATCAAGGTGGCATAGATTTCAACAATTCAGTTGATCTTTTGCTCCCCCTTTTCTTACCAATTATTCCAACGAAATTCGTAACTTGACAAGACAAGAAATGGGAGAACGATTTTTTTCGACCAAATTCGAACTGTTATACGTGTCGTATGAGTAATTTTGAAGCAAACTTTGAGGACGTTTCGCAAGGTCTAAATCACGATAAATTTTTTTTTTGTTTTTACATACATTGTTTGCTTACTTCATTAAATTATGTGTAAGGGTGAGAATCGAATTTCATTTTTTGGACCGCCCTAGTGTACATAGCAGAGCGAATCATTGTTTGTTTTTGTTTTTTACAAATTCAAAGTTTGTCGATAACTCAACATTTGAAAACTAATAAATAGTTAGCTGATCAGGCTTTTGCATTTTAAATACAAAAGCAATTTTAAGGAAAATTTCGACTGTAAAATTCAGCTTAATGGAATTTTTGTAAGACTACCGATATTTTAAAACTTAACGTTAACCTAAAAAAAGGCGCAAAAGAAAAGATTTGCGATATAATCGATTTTTTAACCGCGCATTTTAAATAAACAGTGGTATTTTCGTTTTTCCCCCTGCGCGGTCACACTTACAATGCGACACACACACATACGACTTAATGGAAAGTGCGCCAGCAGAACATACATACATACATATGTGGAGGCCGTGACGTCAAATCGGCAATGCAAAATTGGAAAATATTATGGACTCGGTTAAGGAGGCTGAATTTCAAAAAAATTAAAATGCAGTTAATTGCGGGTATGCCATAAGATTATGAACATAACATTTTAAAACCATTTTAACAACATTTATAACAGAGAAATGGCAAAAGAAATAATTAAAAAAAAACAAATCGATTTTTGGGGCACATTGGGTTCGATTTTTGTTTTAATTTTTTGTCACACTCTGCGCCTAATTATTTCCGAATTAATTTTATTTTTCTAGATTTTTAGGTCAATCCGTTCTGGGTGGAATTTGCTACTGACCAATTTTTTGATAAAGACAAATATTAATATAGATTGAGTTAAAAAACAAGAGAGAACGTTATAATCGGGTGCCCCGACTATCAGATACCCGTTACTCAGGTAAAGGGAATGCGAGGGAGATGGAGATAGAAACTTTGATCACGCATAACTTTTTAACGAATGGTCTGATGTGAAAAATTTCTTCTACATTTCGATAGGTATTGATAAACACAGGGAAACTGCATTTTTACTTTTCCGAAATATTTAAATTTTTAAACAAACTTGCGCTGCGTAGGAACTCCAAGAATCTTCATGCCAAATACCAATCCTCTAGCTTTTATAGTTTCCGAGATCTCAGCGTTCATACGGACAGACAGACGGACAGACGGACATGGCTATATCGACTCGGCTAGTGACCCTGATCAAGAATATATATACTTTATAGGGTCGGAAACGCTTCCTTCTATATAAAAATAAAAAGACGCAAAAAATTTCCGGCTCAACGCGAGATTGAACACACACTTCCGAATATAAGCGCACAAAACAAATAATCCCCTCGCTTTAAACCCCTGGGCTACCGATTGTAGCGATTTTCTAAGATGTAAGGCGATTTTTTCTGAGTTGCAAAGAAAATTTTCGGAAAAAACAGAACATTTTTCTAAAAGTGGATAACGAGAGGAGCTGATCTAATCAGGGTAAATTTTTCTTATTTTTTAGAAAAATATTTCTGAAAAATAGAAATTTTTTCTGAATTTCAAGGCGAAAAAAATTCAAACTCAGAGCGATTTTTTTTCTGAGTGTAGTGAGTTAAAAAATGGTACTTGGGTTTAAGTGGTTTATTAAATAATTGTTCATAACCTTCATTGTGCTCTTTTATTAAAATGGTTAATATGTTTAAGATGCTTGAATCAAAATTAATTTTAAGCAGAATGTCAATAAGTTTTATTAAAGTGGTCATGTATTGCCAAACTTTATTTCCCACCGGCACCAAATCGCCAACAATTAAGGTAAAGTAATGAACTAGCGTTTTCATGTCCGATGCGGACGTTTTGATCGAAATATTTTTAAGTTGATTAAGCTCGAAATCTATTGATTTATTTCCTAAATCTGACTCTCCATAATCGAACACATTTTTTCTAAAATTATTGGTCTTTAAATTAAATAATTTTTCCTTTAAAATTAAGTGCAAAAGAACATCGCAGATACTGTATCGGCAGACACCTTCATATACACTCAAAAAAAAATCGACTAAAATCGCCCTTGGTTTTAGAAAATCGCCTATGAATTTGCTTTACTGGCGATTTTGTCTATATTAAAGAAAGTAGGTTTCTTAAATCAAAGGCATTTTTTTTTTAAATCAAAAGAGAAAAGACTGCAATTTAGAAATTTCTTGCTAGAAAGTAGAAAAATTATTTCTTAGAATTTAGAAATAAAGGTTTTCTAAAAAATAGAAATACGTTTTTTTTTTAATATAGACAAATATTTTCTAAAAAACAAAAAAAATCCTCAAATCCAGAAAATACAAAAATCTTTTTTCGGGCTCGGGAATCGGAATAATGCCCGGTTGTATCTGTGGACGCCACGTCCCCTGCCCTTGTGTTGTTGTTTTTCGTTCTTGTTTGTTATATTATTCGAATTTCCTTTAATTGAGCACATGGGTGGATGATGTATACATTTATGTAAATGCACTTGTAGTTTCAAATTGGAACTGTAATAATAACTGAAATGAGTATACAAATTACAATTTATAAATATAAAAACCCAATAACTTACTATTTTGAGAAAAACATCTTGCGTCGCCCCACGCGGGAATCGAACCGCTTGCCTCACGGTTTGCAGTCAAGCACTCTACTAGCTGCGCCACGGAAGCATCACGTGAGGCGCTGTACAAAGTCTATTCACATTTTGTTCTCCTCTTTTTAGTCAAATTGATCTGGCTCTCTTCTAGTTATTCCCCCTAGTTATTCATTTAATTTTGCTCGTAAATATTTCATGATTAATATTAATATTTATATGCCAATATATATTTTATTATGGTTTAATAGTAACAGTAATTGAATGTTTCAAATTTGAAGAACCTAAACATCATTTTTACCAAAATACAACTACTCATGATTAAAAAAAAAATGCAATACATTTTTTTTTATTAATATGTAAATATTAGGGTTAAAAAAAAAAAAAAAGACAACATGAGTTTTTCGGCTCGACGTGGGATTGAACTCACACTTGCGGCTATAAACTTGAATAACATATACATGCACGCACGCGTTAGACCCCTAGGCTACCAATAAAGGAAATTTTTTTCGATTTAAGACAATTTTTTCTAAGGCTTAAAAAAAAATTTCTAAAAAGTGTATAAGAAGGGAAACTGATCAAATAAGTTTACATTTTTTATTTTTTAGAAAAATATTTCAAAAAACAGACACATTTTTTCTGAATGTTAGAAAAATAATTAATCATTTTTTCTGTTTTCTAGAAAACCAATATTTCTATTTTGTATAAATATTTATAATTTTGACGGCGATTTTTTTTTGTTTTTAGAAAAGTTTAGTCTTTTTTTTTCTAAAATCAATGGCGATTTTAACCCTCAAATAAAAAAAGAAAGATTAGAAAAAATCACCTTATAATTTAGAAAAAAAAGGAGTTTTCTGCATTTCAGAAAAAAAATTCTAAAAAATTCGTTTAATAGAGAATTTTTTCTGAAGTTTAGAAAATGTTTCCTCTTTATAGAATATATTTCTAAAGCACAGTAAATTTTTCTTTTTTCTATATTTAAGAAAAATAATTTTTAGAGTGTACATCATGCATAATGTCTGCAATAAAGTTATCCGTAACATGAAAATATTTAAGATTATTAAAAATACAGCTGGATTTTATTCCTGTTGCTTTTAAGTCATTTAAAGCCAAAGCGTTCTCATAATTTTCCTTAGGTCTTAAATGTTCTGGTAAAGCAACACCTTCCCTGGCAGTTTTTTCCTTACACTCATAGAAATTTTTACCTAAATACTAGAAAAGTCGCCCTAAAACCGAGATCGCCTTAAAACTACGAAAAATTTTCTTATTATACGGGTGGCTAGCCCTAAATATACGAAAAATCGCCATGGAAAATAATTTTTAGGGTTAGTTTTTTCAAAAAGGCAAAATTGCCCTATTTTTTAGGGCGAATTTTTATGAGTGGACTCCAAAAGTAAATTCTTATTTTTAGGGCGAAATCGCCCTAAAACGTAAAACAAAATAGCACAAAAAATGGCCCTAAAAACTATCAAAATTCAAACGAAAATTTTAAGACGCAATAAACGGATACATACATGTAAAACATGTTATGTACATGTGTGTGTAGTTGACAGGTCAAAGCAAGTGAGTTTGAATGGGTAGCCCAGCGGTCTAAGCACTCGCACTTTCAGTTTTGCTGTTTGAAAATACAGGTCGTGGGTTCGATTCCTGTGTGAGTCAACACTTTTTTTTTTTTATTAGAGTTTTTATTACTAATTAAGTTTTTTCGTCCACATGTTAAATTTAAAGTAGTCTTAAAACCTTATATACATATGGAAATTATGAGTTTAAAGACTAATTTATGTTAAGCATGCGAAGAAACGGCCCTAAGTATCACAGCCGTCAGCAAAAAAATACAAGTTTTTGTATGTATAACTTAGACCGCAAGAAAATAAGATGTGTACAGTGTTTGTACGTTGCTTAGCGCGATGGGACTGTGGTGCAGCGCTAGAGCGTTAGACTCGAACTCGAGAGGCCGTGGGTTCGATCCCTCATAGTGACCTAATGTTTATCTCAAGTAAGTTGTTTTTTCTCCTTATAAATATATATCTCCATAATTCGATTACAAAGATGATTTTTCAGTTATAACCGGCGGTTATAGAAGTCTGCTGCCTCCTGCCCCCAACGGCATCGTCCGATATAGCGACAATTCAACAAATAAATTATCTGAAACGATGTCCGCGTGTGTGTAAGTGTTGAGTCCAGTTCCCAGGAAATATCAACACCCCCCCCCCCCACACCATCGAAAAATTAATAGATTTTTGTGCTTTTATTTGGTTTTATTTTTAGGGCGATTCGCCTTTAAAAATACAAAAAAAAACCCTAAATATAAGAAAAAAAAACCTAGATTTACGAAAAACTGCCTTTAGTTTAAAGGTCTCATTTCTTATTTTCAGGGCAATTACCTTTAAAAATAGAAAAACCGCCCTAGATCTACGAAAAATCGCCCTAAATGTATGACTAGTTCACCCGTATTTTTAGGGTAATTTGCCCTTATTTTGTTGCCTAGTCGCCATTGACCCCCGTTTTAGGGCGATTTTCCTTGTTTTTAGGGCGATTTTACCGAGTATACAAAGTGTTCAAAATCGACAATAAAATGTGGATTTAAAAGACGTCGTAAAACCAAGTACTTCGTTTTTGGCCCAAATTGTCCCCAAGAATATTGGAAAGTAAGAAGTACACTTTTATCGGACCCTCGTTTGTACTTATTTCTATTCCAGTTTCTTCCAGACTCTTGAAAACATCAACTAAAGGATTTAGGAAAAGGTCATTGCCATATTTTTGGCGTACTTGCTTTTAAAATATGCAGCAACAAAAACATAATCCAGTTTTGAAAGTGTGTGCTGAGGAGTAACTGGCATAGTGTAATACACCCCACATATATTATCGACGGCTGCATGGTTTCCTAATGAATTATTCACTTCAAACCCGTCCATTTTGCTATTGAAGTGAGTAACTTTTATCCTGAAAGAAGTGCCATTTACATAATGGGTTATGTGATTGTCGCTGTCATATTTTTTATAAGTTTCTTTCAAAACACCTGGAAGTTCGAAAAAAATTTTTAATTTGAATTGAATTGGCATAATACAGCCCTTTACATTCGATGCTGAAAGAGTTGGCTTGTAATTCGTATGCATTTCTTCTAATTAATTATTTACATTAAAAACTTTAGGCATTTCAAAATTTCTTTTCTTTCTAGTTTCTTTAAAAACTTGTGTTGGGTTGGAAAGGAAGTCCAAAAACAATTTTGCTTGAGACCGAATTACGGCAGAAATTTCACATTAAAGTAAATCTTTAATAGAATTCACTATGGTGGAATTGACTTTTTGAATGACGTTCTGAACAATTAAGACATCTTTTCTACAAAAATTATCTTTAGAATGCAATTCGGTTAGTGCTTGCTGACATACTACTAATATTTTTTCTTCGAAGCTGGTTATCATTTCTTCAAATGATAGGTTTTAAACCAGTTTCAGCACTTTGAGGAATTCCATTTTCAGAGCCACTCGGAATGTCGTCCAAATCTTCATTACTGTCAAAATGTTCAATGTCATCGTCCCCTGAATTAGCCAGAGATCTGTAGTCTGCGGTCTCTGTATTGGTCAAGTTGTGGACAGATCTTATATTTAAATGCCTTCTGAGATGGGCTTTAAATCTTAGAAAACTACGAATACTTTTGGCTGCAATTGCCTTCGACACATGAGTATATATCTACTTATTTTAAATTGTGGTGATGCCTATACAATTTTTTTGATTGCGCATAACTTTTTAATGAATGGTTCGATTTGAAAAATGTCTTCTACATTTCGATAGGTATAATTATACACAAAAAAATTGCATTTATATATTCTCGGAAATCTTTAAAGGTGTGGGCGCCAGACACATTTTAAAATCGTTAGTGGGCGATTTTGGGCGTTAGAGGGGCGTGGCACCTTTTTAAAATAAACTTGCGCTGCGTCGGAAGCCCAAGAATATGTGTGGGAAATCTCAACTTTCTAGCTTTTGTAGTTTCCGAGATCTCAGCTTTCATACGGACAGACGGACATGGCTATATCGACTCGGCTAGTTACCCTGATCAAAAATATTTATACTTTATAGGGTCGGAAACGCTTCCTTCTAGCTGTTACATACTTTTGCACGAATACAATATACCCTTTTACTCTACGAGTAACGGGTATAATTACCACACTTGATTAGATTCATTCGGGTATTTTAATCCAAATACTTGATAAATTTTGAAACATATATCCAGTGCAATAGTGAAAGAGTTAAACTTATAGAAGGTCTTTCCGAAGCTAACATAATACTCAACCAAATTTGCAATGTCTACGTCCACAACAATTATGAATGGTTGAATGGGGAGTTTGACTCGACACATTTTTTGTTAAGTTCTTCAATCAGGTTTTGGATTTCATTAATTTCGGTGACATGCAATACCGAGCTGCTTACGCTTTCTTCGATGGTGGCCTTTCGGCAGAACTTCTGGTCTGCTTGGGTTATATGGTACCGATAAGTTGGTTTAATAACAGCATGCAAGGCCATAAACAAAATACAGTCCCTTTCTAGGATAAACAAATAAGTTTTTAAATTAATATATCAATTCTTAAAAAAATGTACATACCGTCGCCGACAACATCTTTTAGGGATGTTAAAAGCTGTTTATAAAATTTGTCTTTTCCGTTACGGAATAATAGGACGTCAATTTTGGTACCGTTTTTTCCCACTTTGAAGTTAAGCAGTATTGTCGATCGGGGTAGAGTTTATTAAAATCATGCTCCAACTAAAAGTTAAAAAAAAAAGACAATTAACAAAGATTTTTAAAGGAAGTTTCAAACATACAATAAAACAAGAAAGGAAGCTAGCTTCGGCCAGCCGAAGCTTATATACCCTTGCAAATCTTTCCTATTAACTTACAAAAACATTAAATTTATATTTACTTGCGTATTATTTTGACATTATTTTTTTGATCCTTCCTAAGGCTACTATAAAATATAATCTCTAAAGATTATAAAATGAAAGACCGATTTTTAAGGGGATACGACCACAGCCCAAACCTTAAGAGCTACAGCAGCCAAATTTTTGCACAGTATTTCATTGGGGGAGTAGGCGCCCACTAAGATCCGACATGTCCCCCCAGTGGCCCCAAACAGCTCCAACATCCATATTTAGAGCAAAAAAGAATTAGATGTACTTAAGCTTAACTTCTAAAGTGGTTGGAATTTCGAAATTTGGATTTTGCAGAATTTTAGGTCTTGAAAAGGCCTAATTAGAAATCTAAAAAGAAATTTCGATATCCCCCATAATTTGGGGGCTACATTTAAAATTAACTTTTCGATTTTAAAAATCTAAACCGCTGCTCCGATCAAGATGATTTTTGGATCATTAGTTATTCTATGGCCCAAATGCTTAAGTTTTATTTTTCAAGTTTTTAACATTTTTTTAAGTATTTTTAACGAATTTATTTAGATTTTCTAAGTTATTGCGTTGCATTTTGTGGGAGCCTGCCGAGAGAGCGAAACCCAGAGAGCGGATGCCAAGAGAGCGACGGCCGAGAGAGCAACAACCAAGAAAACTGACGAGGGGGTGGGGTAGTGCTGTGTGTGATAGGGAGGGGAAAGGGGCAATTTAAGTTCAAATTCGTTTTGGATTTTAAAAACGTAAGCTGCTGTTCCGATCAATATGATTTTCGATCAATAGCCAGTCCTGTGGATCAAATGCTTAGGTTTTATTTTTAAAAAAATATTTTTCATTTTGTAGCAGAAGTAAGAGCCTTATTTTATTTCCACCAAGAAAGAAAATATAAAATTACTACAAATTCTGTAAGCAAAGACAAAATGTTTCCAAGTTAATTATTAATCTTAAGATTCGAACTTTTGATCAAATACGTATGTACATTTGTGTATTTGGATATGTTTTGATTTGCTTATATTTACAATACATGTACAATACATGCATACACACAATTTGTGTGTATGTTTCTACTTGAAAGTAGATAATGTGCTTAAATACAAATAAAATCATTAATTTCCTTTCAGCCAATGCAAAATTTGTCGAGCTTAAAATTAATAATTATCAATCAAATGTGGAATCGGAAAATAATAAGTTACTTCGCTATTTTTGTATGAGATGCCAATCTTTTCGTGTGTGTACAAATGTTTTCGTTTCATTCAAAACAACAAATTTGAAACAATTTACAAACAAGTGTACATTTGTACGCAAATTAAAATTGCATTGATGGTATTGTAACTGATAGAATGTATACAAATTCAATACTTTTACATAGATCACATTCATTTATTATATAGCTCTGCCAGTAGCCTTCTGATTCTCGCTCCTGAAGGATCTTCTAAAATGGGTTTTACACAAAGGTTTTAAAAAAACGCGCTAATAAGAAAACATAAAGTCCTGACAACCGTACTCCAAACTAATTTTAAGCGAACGAAGTCGCTCCGGGTATAGCTAGTAAATATATAAATAAAATGTTAAAGAAAACTCTCCTTCCCAGAGAAGAAGAAATTGTAATAAAAATCAACAAATATATAATTTTTTATTTAATTTTTCGACCGTTCCTATGGCAGCTATATGATATGTGATCCGATTTTTTTAAAACTTTATTCGAAATTCAGAAATGTTTAAAAACTAATATTCCCAAGAGTAGAATGTAATACTTCAAAAAACACAGGAGCTAGAATTTTTTAAACTTTTTTTTCCGATCCTTCCTATGGGAGCTATAAGATATAGTTGTCCGATCCGGTCGGTTCCGACTTATATACTACTAGCTATACCCGGAGCGACTTCGTTCGCTTAAAATTAGTTTGGAGTACGGTTGTCAGGACTTTATGTTTTCTTATTAGCGCGTTTTTTGAAAACCTTTGTGTAAAACCCTTTTTAGAAGATCCTTCAGGAGCGAGAATCAGAAGGCTACTGGCAGAGCTATATAATAAATGAATTTGATCTATGTAAAAGTATTGAATTTGTATACATTCTATCAGTTACAATACTATCAATGCAATTTTAATTTGCGTACAAATGTACACTTGCTTGTAAATTGTTTCAAATTTGTTGTTTTGAATGAAACGAAAACATTTGTACACACACGAAAAGATTGGCATCTCATACAAAAATAGCAAAGTAACTTATTATTTTCCGATTCCACATTTGATTGATAATTATTAATTTTAAGCTCGACAAATTTTGCATTGGCTTAAAGGAAATTAATGATTTTATTTGTATTTAAGCACATTATATACTTTCAAGTAGAAACATACACACAAATTGTGTGTATGCATGTATTGTACATGTATTGTAAATATAAGCAAATCAAAACATATCCAAATATACAAATGTACATACGTATTTGATCAAAAGTTCGAATATTAAGATTAATAATTAACTTGGAAACATTTTGTCTTTGCTTACAGAATTTGTAGTAATTTTTTATTTTCTTTCTTGGTGAAATCTTGGTGGAAATAAAATAAGGCTCTTACTTCTGCTACAAAATGAAAAATATTTTTTTAAAAATAAAACCTAAGCATTTGATCCACAGGACTGGCTATTGATCGAAAATCATATTGATCGGAACAGCAGCTTACGTTTTTAAATCCAAAACGAATTTGAACTTAAATTGCCCCTTTCCCCTCCCTATCACACACAGCACTACCCCACCCCTCGTCAGTTTTCTTGGTTGTTGCTCTCTCGGCCGTCGCTCTCTTGGCATCCGCTCTCTGGGTTTCGCTCTCTCGGCAGGCTCCCACAAAATGCAACGCAATAACTTAGAAAATCTAAATAAATTCGTTAAAAATACTTAAAAAAATGTTAAAAACTTGAAAAATAAAACTTAAGCATTTGGGCCATAGAATAACTAATGATCCAAAAATCATCTTGATCGGAGCAGCGGTTTAGATTTTTAAAATCGAAAAGTTAATTTTAAATGTAGCCCCCAAATTATGGGGGATATCGAAATTTCTTTTAGATTTCTAATTAGGCCTTAGATTCAAGACCTAAAATTCTGCAAAATCCAAATTTCGAAATTCCAACCACTTTAGAAGTTAAGCTTAAGTACATCTAATTCTTTTTTGCTCTAAATATGGATGTTGGAGCTGTTTGGGGCCACTGGGGGGACATGTCGGATCTTAGTGGGCGCCTACTCCCCCAATGAAATACTGTGCAAAAATTTGGCTGCTGTAGCTCTTAAGGTTTGGGCTGTGGTCGTATCCCCTTAAAAATCGGTCTTTCATTTTATAATCTTTAGAGATAAGTATAGACTAAATACTATAAGTAAGAAGATTTTTGGGAAAGTTTTATCCTGATAGCTTACAAACTGAGAGACGAGTTTGCGTAGAAACAGGCCGACAGACAGACGGACAGACATGCGGACAGACGGACATGGCTAGATCGACTCGTCTAGTGATGCTGATCAAGAATATATTGGGTTGTCGAAAAAGTCCTGCGGTATTTTTATTATATTATTTTTTCTTTTTTTACATCGAGCTTTTAAGTGACTCAAAGTTTCTTCAAATGGTTTATAACGGCTTGATGACTTAAGCCAAGCTCTTGACCGATGCTACGGCTACTACTATGCCGGTTTTATCGCAATTTTCTACGACAGGCCTTCCTTCTTTGACCACCTCTGCACCAGAACGAAAACGTTGAAACCATCGTTGTGCGGTGGAAATGGAAACTGTATTGTGTCCATAATTTGCATAAATTTTATTGACTTATTTAAGAAAATCTATGCAAAACTGGAAAAAACTACTAAAAAAATAATAGCACCACTTCTCTAAAAATAGAATAATAGGTAGAAAAATGGCAAACTTAATCTTCAGTTGGCAGTAGCTAACAATTAAATCTAAGTTTGAAGTGTAAATATATTTTTCGATTTTTGGATATAATGACCAACTATCGATTAAACAAGTTAGGACCCTCCCTATAAAGGAATTGGGCCCTAAAAGTCATGATATATTTTCAAATTTATTCGGAAATGATTTAAGACGTTTTAGATTAACTGTATAAACTGTCTTTATAAAAAACAAGAAAGGAAGCTAGCTTCGGCCAGCCGAAGCTTATATACCCCTGCAGATAAAAGAAATACCTTTTTAAGTTGTCAGAAATCAAAACGCCTACTTCCTGCAAAGTTACAATGAATTTTTATACTCTTGCAGAGGGTATTATGATTTCAGTCAGAAGTTTGCAACGCAGTGAAGGAGACGTTTCCGACCCCATAAAGTATATATATTCTTGATCAGCATCACTAGACGAGTCGATCTAGCCATGTCCGTCTGTCCGTCTGTCCGTCTGTTTCTACGCAAACTAGTCTCTCAGTTTTAAAGCTATCGGGCTAAAACTTTCCCAAAAGTCTTATATCTATTGCAGGTAGTATATAAGTCGGAACGAGCCGGATCGGACAACTATATCATATAGCTCCCATAGAAATAGTCGGGAAAAAAATGTAAAAAAAATTATATCTTGGGTGTTTTTGAACATATCACCTCCTACTTTTGGAAATACCATTTTGTATTTAATTCTGAATTTCGAATAAATTTTTATCAAAATCGGACGACTATATCATATAGCTGCCATAGGAACGGTCGAAAAATTATATGGAAATTAATAGGAAAAAAATTATATCTTTGTTGATTTTTATTACATTCTCTTCTACTCTGGGATATGACTATTTTTAAATATTTCCGAATTTCGATTTTAATTTTAAAAAGATCGAACTACTATATCATTTAGCTGCCATAGAAACGATCGAAAAATTAATGTGAAATAATAGGAAATTTAACATTTTTGCGATTTGTAAATTAATAGAATGATCTGCAAGGGTATATAAGCTTCGGCTTGCCGAAGCTAGCTTTCTTTCTTGTTTTATATTTGTTTGATTATTCGTATGGGAGCCTTAAGATATAGTCGTCCGATCCGGCTCGCTCCGACATATGTACTACCTGCAATAGAAAGAAGACTTTTGGGAAAGTTTCATTGCGATAGCTTTAAAACTGAGAGACTAGTTCGCATAGAAACGGACAGACGGACAGACGGACATGGCTAGATGGATTCGGCTATTGGTGCTGATCAACGTCTCCTTCACTGCGTTACAATATCTGACTGAAATTAGAATACCCTCTGAAAGGGTATTATAACAATACGAGACATTACAAACATTCATATACCGAAACTAGGCATAAATTTTCTTACAAATTTATATCCGGTCGCCTGCTTAAACAACGGAAACTCCTGAATAACTACGTCCAAATCATTTTCGGGGGTACCAATAAAGTTCTTTCTGAACTTATATGTACTGGCCCATAACTCCATGGAGTCCTCCTCGCTCCCAGTGTAAAATTTAAGTTTTTGGACCAAATCGATAATTTTGGAGCTGACAACAGAAATATATTTATCTGGTTCTGGCTCATTATTTTTTTTGGCAGCCTTTTTTTTTAAATGGTTGTGGAGCTTATTAAAAAGAATCCCACCAGGCATCTTTCTGTTGGATTCCTTGCGCCCGATATAGTAAACGTCTTATTTTTCGGACGGAAATATGCTCACTAGTTCGTTGGCGAGCCTTTCGATATCTGCCAATCTGAGTCATATGTGTTATGTGTTATAAAAGTTTTCATAAATTAAATTCACTATAAATCATCATAATAATCACAAACGCGGCAAAAACACGCAAAATCT